>VZTX01051095.1:548422-763735 GCA_013400915.1 Pardalotus punctatus | reverse complement strand
GCCCCGAGCCACTCCCCATTCCGCACCGTCACACCCTGCCGCGGGCACACTGCACGGTCCGTCGGGCAGAGCGCAGGCTCCGAGCCGCTCCGGGACCACAAGCCCCAGCAGGCTCCNGGCGAGCGGGCGGACGGCGCGGGCGAGCTGGTGGTCCGCGAGCTGGACCTGGCCTCGCTCCGCTCCGTGCGCGCCTTCTGCCACCGCGTCCTGCAGGTATGGCCGGGCCCGCCGCCACCGCGCTGTGCTGCCCCGGGCGCGGAGAGGGCACGGGCTGGCGGTGCTGGCGACGGCCTCTGGGCTCCATGTCGGCGCCCCGGTTTCCGTGTGGGTTGGAGGAGGCTGTTCCTCCTGGCGGCAGCGCGCTCGGGGAGCTGTAGAAGTCGCTGAGGTCACCGCAGGGTTGGGGAGGAGGGTGTAAGCAAATTGGCCGTGAATTAGCGCCTGGAAGCATGAATTTGGTGATAATTTGGTCTGTTTTGCTTTAAAATATTCTAGACCTTTTCTGTTCTGGAAAGGAAATGTTTGTTTCTGTGTGAGATAAATAATTTATCATCCTTTCTTTCTCTCTGAATTAACTAGCTTAACCTTTGTTGATTTAAACTGGTGTTGCAGCTCAGCTTTGTCGCTAGAAAAATAAAAGTTGACAGGTGCACTGCTCACATGCTCCAGACATCTTTCTGCTGCCTCCTCAGGTTGCATCCTCCCAAGGATTTTAAATCTCTCACCCACCACCAGCAGAGTCTAGTTGATAGACATTTTTGAATATATAAAGTTTTTGCAGATTCCCTGAAAATCTAAGTTTTAGGACAAGAGAGACATTCAGTTGTTTTACCTGACAGAAATGCTACTACATATGTAGAGCAGAGGGAAGCACTATTGGAGGCATTATTTCATTCCCACAAAAAGCATCTTTTGGGGCTTTGATCTCACCACATCTAGCTACTTGGGTATTATGAGACATGAAGTCATGGGAAGCCAGGCTTAAATTCTGCTGCTGATCAGAGATATGCTTTTTGAGTACTTAAAGATGCTCAGATCCTGTTGTAAGAGGTAAAAAAACAAACCAGGGACTTTATTACATTAATTTTCAAACTTCTTTTCTAAAAGTTAAGTGTCAAGTTTTAAGTTCTCTAGTGGGACACTTTGTAGTCAAATATATTAGTCCGGTTATGAGGTCTAATGTTGCTTCAGCGTTATGCTTCAGTTTCATGCATACATGAAAGTATATAAAGCTTGTATAATAAGCACACACCAAAAAGAAGAGAGACATTGTTTAAGTTTTAAGAATTACATCTTTTATAGTACAAAGTATCAGAGTGGCTCTTAAGTGAGAAATGGATGAAGGAAAAGAGAGTGTGCTCTCTGCAGAGTATTGCTGATGCCTGCATTATAACTTGAATGCACGTGACTGACAAGGGATGTGAGTTCAAGAGATACTTTCAAGAGCTGTTCCACCCAAGTTCATGTTATTTACCTTCCCTATCTGGGAGTCCTTTCTGGAGCTGTTATTTTGGGATTAGTTTGGAGATTCTTGTGGTTTTTTGTTTGACATAAAGAAGATGTAAACATTGGTAGAATGGGGCGACAGTGAACTCCCTCTGCTTAGCTGTATTTGTGGGAGCTTTACTTTGGACAACTGAAAGTGCTTACATCTCTCACTCCTTAGTCTCACTGAAAAAAAATAGAAGACTGAGATCTTGGAGGGTTCTGTGGGAAAAGGGAGAAAGTGAAAGTGAGCTTAGAGGCTCCAAGGAATAGCACTGCCCATCAAAGCAATGTTTTGTGCTCTCTGCTGCACTTGGTTGTAGTTGCTGCCTGCTTGGCATTGATCACATTGCTCTAGGTCATTAAATGTAGAAGTTTCAGAAAATAGCACATGTGGAGGTCTTGCTTCATGAGTGTTAAGTCTTGCAAAATAAATCCTCCACTCAGGTGTTTTTCTCTAAAGAAGGAAGAAGGATCACTTCAGTGAGCAGATCTACTGTCAGTACTTGTTTGCTCCTGTCCTGATTTAGTGATAGTGACTGACCATTGTGTCCTTTGGGTGAAGAGTAGAAGTGAGTTTGGTGCTCTTTGGGTCCTGCCTTAGGGACCCAATTACATGAAACACTGAGCAGCCACAAGTTCCACAGAAATCAGTCTGAGGTTGAAGTACTTGAAATTTTGAGTGATTAGATGCCAGCACCTTTAACTGAATGCTATGTGCAGAGTTAGGTTTTACTCTCTTTGTATCTTTGCTGCTAATGGCAGTGAAATAAAAGGGAAATGGTGCAGGATTCATTTATGATGTTCTCAATTTTTATCATCAAAATGAGCCAAGACTTTCTTGGCTTGTCTTCCAGTCCCTGCATTGATTTTAAAAAATTTACAGCAAAGAAAACTCCTAGTGCTCTTTGTAGAGAAAATGAATACATTTATCTCTGATTCATACAAGCATAAATTGTGCTTTCAGTCTTTTGTCAGAGATGGGTAAGAGTGTTGAATTCAGAGCTTATTTAAGCAGCTTACTTGAATTTGGTGGGTTTTTTTTTTTAAAGTTACAATTTTGAGTGGATTCTGGAGCATGAAATGCATTTTGCATATATTTAAGTTATCAATGCCACCTCTCTGTTAATTACTTGCATCTCCTGATCCTAGAGAGTGTAGCATACATCCTTGAGTCTGTTTTTTACTGACCTGAACCAGCATACTGATCCATCAAATAGCGTGTACTCAGTACCTCATAGGTATTTCAAGATTCTTCCTTAGTTCCTGAGTAGACCTATTAAACTCAAATTATATGAAACATGAATGTTACTTTTCTGAGTCCTGTTCCATAGTTCTCAGCAGCACAATGATGTGTAGTGGTTTTGAAGTAAGATAAGTTTAAAATTATGAGAATATTGTTTTGCAAGGGTTGCCATGGCATCATTCCAGTGAGATGGTGGATCTACAGTGTAGTGGTTCCTCTTCAGCCCTGAGGTTAATTCCTTATGCTAACACTTCGCATTTTGTGTTTGCATGTCTTTTGCACAGTAGATCCCTCTGCTATAGAAGAGATTTGCCATGAATTAATGTGTCTCCTTTTGCAGTGTAAGAGGCAGGTTGCTTTTTAGAGAGGAAAAAAATGCATCAGAAAGGTAATTTATCACTGAATTGCTGTAGAAAAAGCTGCTCCTGGGGAAGCAGGTGTTTGTGTTCTCTGCCTGCATTAGAAGTTTGATACAGACCTACTCTAAGGTACTTACATCCTGCTGGGGTGAAGCACTCTGTTTAGTGGTAGTTCAACTTAAAGGTGGTTATTTTTCAGCAGTGCTTTAAGAGAATGTCAGAAAGTTACAATTCAGAAAACTAGAAATTAAATTATTTCTTTTTTAACAATGCCCAATGAGAAATTGAAACATAATAATGTTTTGCATGAGAGTTCTAAAACTGAATGATTTTTTTCTTTCCTATTTAAAGGAAGAGTCAAGGCTGGATGTTCTGATAAATAATGCAGGGGTATTCCAGTGTCCATACATGAAGACAGAGGATGGTTTTGAGATGCAATTTGGTGTAAACCACTTGGGCCACTTCTTGCTCACCAACCTTCTTCTGGGCCTTCTCAAAAATTCTGCCCCGAGCAGGGTTGTTGTTGTATCCTCAAAGCTTTACAAATATGGAGAGATCAACTTTGAAGACTTGAACAGTGAAATAAGCTACAATAAAAGCTTTTGTTACAGCCGAAGTAAACTGGCGAACATTTTATTTGCCAGGGAGCTTGCCCGTCGGTTGGAAGGGACAGGAGTCACCGTCAACTCGCTTCATCCTGGGATTGTCAGAACAAATCTAGGCAGGCATGTGAATATTCCTCTGCTGGCCAAACCTCTATTCAACTTGGTGTCATGGGCTTTCTTCAAAACGCCTCTGGAAGGAGCCCAGACATCTATTTATTTGGCCTCTTCACCTGATGTCGAAGGCGTGACAGGAAAGTATTTTGGAGACTGCAAAGAGGAAGAACTCCTGCCCAAAGCCATGGATGACTTGGTTGCGAGAAAATTGTGGGATATCAGTGAAGTGATGGTTGGCTTACTGAAGTAAGTGCCAGGGAGTGTCTGCAAAAAAGAGTGCAGATAGCTATGCAATGCATTTTGCCAACAGTGAAATTCTCACTTTTAATGCTGTGGGAATACAGAGTAATTTGCTCAGTAAGTATGAAATAAGGCAGTGATTTATGTTGGAACTCTGTTTTGAAATAAAAGACAAATCTTCAGTATACAGAGGCATTCAGAAAAAAGCTGAAATAAAGTTTGTGGGTGTGAATATAATTTCTGGTTAAATCTGCTTAGAAACTCATGTTTTACAAATAAAAATTAAGCAGAACTGTGTTTTGCAATATATACGCGTATTTGTCATTACTTGTAGTCTGGCTGGACAATGCAGGGTACTGATGGTGAAACTTCTGTAAAAAATTATTTGAAAATATGTCTTAATAATAGTCATCTTTTTTTGAGCCATCACAATGAAAAATGGAATAAAGGGTTTTCCTGATATCTTGCACTGTAATTGTTGAGGCCTCTGAGTGCCTTTCAAAGGCTTGTCAGCTCCATGGTTCAGTGAACAAAACTGTTGAGCCGTGCGCAGTTTTGCTGTGAAGCACAAAGTCAGCTATTTTTAGTGATGTTGCTGCTGTTCAGTGTGTAAGTACACTTGGTTGTGCAAGTTGTATTTTTATTTTCATGTGTTTTGAACTTGCTGTTTCTTGAAACCTTGGGTTTCATTAAAAGGGTAGTTGCAAGGTGTATAATGGTCTTGATAAGGCTTTGCATGGTATGAGCTGTGTAAGACCTCATGCAAATTAGACCGAAGAGAATAAGCTTCTCAGTGTGTGTGTTTGGCTTGAATGATGGCACTTTAACTCAGTAATGAGGTTGGATAAATACCTCATACAGCTGACTGAATATTCTTTAATAAAATTGTTTAAAAAGAAGACATAGCGTTCATTCTTTTTTTGTGGGAGATGTATCAGAAACCAGTAGCCTCGTTTCAAAGCAGAAGAGGAACCTTTATGTTGGTTTAGGGAGACTACCTTGTGGGGTTGGTAGATATAAAATGAGCTCCAAAGAAATACATGAGTATTGCATGAATCTACTGATTTCTTTTTTTAAACTTCATGGAACTTACTTCATACTGACAGGTATGCCTTTTTGTTTTGGTCTACATTATTAAAATGTTATAGTTGTTAAAACATATACTATAAATATGCAAGAATTATTTAGATGCTACTATTGCTATAGTATTAATATTAATATTATTCAAAGGAAGTGGAATCAATAATAAATGATGTATTCAATAGTTCCTTATTTATAAATACATCAGTTCTGCACTTCAGATGGTAACCGGTTAAATATTTGAAATTCTTCATTTAGTTTTTTACTCAGACTCTTAGCATACTTTGGTTTTTAAACAGTGGAGTGGACTTGATCTTGCCTTGCCCTTCTCCAGCAAGAGCATGGACGGGGCAAGTGACTTGGGTGGGGCAGAAAGCAGTATTCCAGAAAATCACAAGGCAAGCTACAGAGCAGAGCAGGTTTGTAAAATCATGTAAGAGGTTGAACTTTGCACTGCTTGTTATAAGGCAAGGTGTAGAGGTGAATGTGTTGTCAAGGCATACTGTGAGTAGTGAACAAAGTTCTCTACGTGATGCTAGAGGGAGTTGTGTTACACATTTAAAGTCCTGCTTTGATCTTCAGTGATGCATATCATGTTTTCATTTTAAATACTTGTAAATGGCTGCAAGCAGCACCTTTGATAGGTAGCTGAAGAATGAAGAGTTCATTACCTTCGCTGTAAAGAGATACAAAGAAGCTGCGCCAGACTTGGGTTTGTGTTTCAATACTACTGTGGCAATTCTAAAGGAACAGTGCTGCATTGTTCCTTTGCTGAAATGTGGGTACACCTCTTGCAAGGAAAGCCTTGGATGCAAAGGTGGACAGTGGAAAATATGGTTAGGCTGAAAATACTGCAGTAAAGAACTGCACTGAAACTGCCTGAAGAGCAGAGATATTTGTACTTTTCAGAAAGCATGATCTGCATAGGATGTGTGTGCACTTGTCTTCAAAACAGCAAAGGTGAATTTTTACTGAAATAGGAGATGCAGAATAGGAAGTCCCAGTTGTGTGTAACTGGCCATACTTCATATGTATGCTGTATACTTGTTTTTATTCTTTTGGAACGTTGAAAGAAAAGCCATTGTCAGAAAGGGATTACATTCCTGTAATCATAACTAAGTTACAGCCCTCATTCCAGAGTAGACTAACCCTTAGTGGACCATTAATGGAGTATTAATGGATGAATATTACCTGAAAACAATTTGAAAGAATGGATTGTTAGGGACTTACTGAAAAGATAGGCTTTTTTCAACGTCTGAAATAAGTAAAATTTGTCACTTTCAAGGTTGAATGTAATTTGACTTCTGTGGACTAGAAAGCTTTGATCACACCCTTGAGGCTCCAGTGAATGTTTCTTTATGTGATGCCTTTGTTATTCTAGTGACATCCAGGAATTGGAGACCTCACAGGTCAACATATCTGCAAAATCTAAGTGCAAAACCAAAGAGTTCTTATTTCAACAGGCAGTAATGCTGACTCAGTCTAGGTTAGAACCAAGCATTTTGTCTAAGGGCTCTTCCTCTTCCTTCATATGATTTGAGGACTGTGGGCTGAATGTCTCCTCTTGGAGCTGGTAGTACACTAAGGAGATCAGCACCTTCATGCTTGCCCCCAGTGCCTCCAGAATGACGCGAGCTGTCTGTAATATTGTTGTATAACCAATTTGTACCAAGAGCATGCAGCCAAAACTGCTGCTTTCCAGTTACCTTCTTTCACAATTGCCACCATTTGATCACCACTATCCTCAAATTAATTCTTCATAGGAAATAAGTTTAAAGTTTTTAAGAGGCAGACAGTGACCAGGGATATCAGGCAAAGTCCATGGAATTACAGCTTCCATTGACAGGTAGAGACACTAACCACTTTGCTGGCAAGTACATTACAGATATGGAAGTAAAAATACCTAATCACACCTGCAAATATGTAGACAGAGTTAAGGAAGCCACAGCTGAGTTTAAGATCTTGTTGAAGTTTCTGATAATCATTAATTTTACAAGGCAGCTTATTCCAAATGCAAAATGAACCTTCAGCTTTCTTAGGTAATTGGTTAGAATTTGAATGTTGGATTTTGGGTCTACGAGCAGTGTTGGGCCAGCACTCCATACCTGTGCCCAGGGGATCTGAAAACAGGCTGGGATGTATATAGGGCACAGTGATTCCTGAGAACATATCCCCTGCCCTCTGCTTTTCACAGGGGAAGTGGATCTGACCTGCCATAGCTGGGAGGTGGAGGGCCACAGCAGGGATTCACTTGGACTGCAAACTGAATCCTTTGGCCAGTCTCAGCAATATTTCCAAGTGACCTCATTTCTCAGTGGTCACATGTTGTATGGCAACAACATCGCACTGATGTTGGAACACTATCTGCATTCAAAAAGGCTTTAGAATCGGCATATTGAGGGTGTATGTGTGGGTAGGTGTGTGTGTGCAGACACGTGTGCAGGTGCAATTTAATCTCTCATTTTACAGGACAGGAAGAGCTGTCAGTGAATTACCAAGGAGCTGAGGTGTATCAAGGAGAGTGGGTTGTTATCACGGGGGTGTCCCCTGCCACTGTGCTGCTCTGGTACATGGGAGGCATTGGGCTACAGACTGAGCGCTCGGGCTTGAGCTCAGTGTTGAGCTCAACAGCTTAAAGCCACATCCAGGAATACAGTAACTGCTTTTGCAGTGGGAGAACACACAGACAGGGCTGAGGGCAGGAAACCTTCATGTATTGGTCAAGAGAAACAGACTTCAAATATCTTAAGGGAAGCACTTTTTAACTGCTTCAGTATAATTTATTCACACTTGGCTATGGTGCTTTTGATAGCATCCCTGAAACCAACTTCACTCATGGACAAATCAAGAATTTAAGAAAGAAATGTTTCCTTTTTTATTTTTTGGGGTTTTTTTTTAAATATCTTTGTTTTGATTCTAAGCTGCAGGCCCTAGCTATGAGCCAGCTCTCCCTGCAAACATGTAGGTATTATAGCTGAGGTTTCTGCAAGCAAACTAAATTGAATGTATTTATTTAATATGTCCCATCTGTTTAAGCCAAGGGAGACTTACATACTTTTAAAAGCATTCTCTGAATCTGTCACCAATTTACCTTCCTTACCTTGCCACAAAGGCCAACATCCATCCCCAGGCAAAGGGACAACTCTGCTCTTTCGGTTGCTCCAGTCAACACAGCAGGCAAGCTTATAAACCCAGTGGGGGTTCTCCAGTAAAAATTCTCCATCTTAACAAGATAAATGATCAGTTTTTCCATGACGCAATAAAACCAGAAGTATTTAAACTCTCCTCTCTTCAGCAGTTGCCTGGTTTGCTAAGCTTCCTTCTAAGTGAATGCTTCACAGGCTCCAAAGCCTAAGCCCTGTGAATGTGCGTCATGATTATGCTTTTGCTGAAAAATGTGGATAATTCCCACTTCAAACACGTTTAATTTCTTTTCACCTAAGGCTATAAACAAAATAAACAACTTACAAGTCACATAAATAACTTTAAAATGGAAGGCCTGTTCCCTTTTTCACATAACTTTTTCCAAACGAATCATTTAGAGAGTAATTGACCTGCAAAATGATCCAGGAGGCCTCCACAGTTGAATTATTATTTTTGATCTGTCCCAGAATGGTGCTGCTATTTCTCATAACAGAAAATGACAAGCTCCCTCTAGACTTTTTACTTACAGCTTTAGCTACCACTAGCAGCCTCACACCTGTCGTAACTGGATTCAGATCAGAGAAATTAATTAGAAAAATTAATTAATTCCAAATGCCCTGTATAACATGGAGAAAGGAATGCTTTCCTAATTGCCTTTTTGGGGGAAGCCTGGCACATTGACTACCAAACAAGGTTGATAGTCCTTTCTTTCCACATTTAAGAATGATCACATCTTTTCAGATAATATGAAAGACACTTATTTAATCTGTATAAAGGAAAGCATCAATAGCTTATTTGCCATGAAAGATTCAGGATATCACATGCTTGAATCACTTTTTCAAAGGGCTGAGCTTCTCTTGCTGTCTTCTTCATGGGCAAAACAAGCAATAAGAAATTACGATCCCCCTAAAAGCATTAATAGTACATATTTAAGAGTCAGACACCTAAATATTTTTGCTGATCTTGATTTCCCAGCTTTAGGTTGGGCAGTAGGACCCTTACGGTTAGTTGGATGATGACTCTTTCAAGCTTGATGAATGAGGCTTTATGCACTTCTGTCTATGTATGGCATTTTTAAAGAAATACTTCACAGATTGTGGAATTATCAGGGTGGGGTGATGGTGGCAGTAGCAGTGCAAAGTATATATTCTATATCCTGCAACATTCTCCATAAATGTGTGTCTTTTTCCCCAGAGAAATGTCAGTCCGTCTCTGCAGTTGTTGGGATGTCTGCCAGTTTGCTACCTGGACTACAGTCTGATGATGACTGATGTCACTTAAGTTTATCTGAGTCCTGTTGCAGCCTTCCCCAACAGTAGATTGGTGTCCTGAGTCTTCCTAAGTCATGGCATGACTATCCCCTCTCCAAATGCCATCTGTCCTAGAGACAGGCAATGCCAGGGTCTTTCTAGATGCTTCAAGAAAGGGATCATGAAGAGCATCTGCAAAAAGACAAGTGACACACCTGGAGGCTCAGAACTGACAGGCACTGCAACAAGTAGGTTTGGTATCATTTTATATGCTCATTTGCAAACAGAAATACCTTCTCCAGTGTACATGGATAGGTATTTTAGGCTTCAGGCTGCCCTGAAGGCCTGTACGTACAACACTGTATGTGTATCCCATGAGTAAAGCATAGTAAATTGCAAATTGCTTCATTGCAACCCATTTGATACTCTGAAGTAAAGTTATTGATAGTTCTAGTTGACACCTCACCTGGCTTTGAAAATACTTGGGAAGAGACCAGAGCATAATTTTTCCTGCAGTCTACCCTCCTCAAAATCTTCAGAGTTATAGATGTGTCTCAGATGAATTACCACAGCAATGGGGAAAAAAAAAAAAAAAGGTAAGATTGCTTTGTGGAGGTTTTTGTCCATAAAATTTTGCTGCAAGTGGAAAATTTCAAAAATTTCTTATTTTATAGAGTAGCAAGGTGTATTACGAAATAATTGTATTAGCCTATCTAAGATTGGGGTCTTGGGACAGTAGAATAGACTAAAAGATAAAATGTCGTCTGTGGTGGCAAAAGAGCCAACTTGAAAACTCAAAAGGAATAATTGAAAAACTTTGATTAGTTATATTATTTCTGCATTTGGGTTTTTGGGTGGGTTCTGTTTGTTTGATCCTAGATACTTGCTATTTTTTTTTAAAGGGTTAAAACTGCATAAAATGTGAAAACATCCACATCTCAACAAAGCGGCACAGTTCTGTGGAAAACCCATAAAATGACAGGAAATGGCTTAATGTGGTAGGTGTTCATTTTTAGGGGTTCTGTTGACAGAAGTTGATGAATGAAAATATTGTATTTCATTTTTGCCTTTTGTTCAGTAAATAGCATGGAATTTTGATGCTGCCTAGAGGGACAGCTTTGTACTGCGGTGGTCTAAACTGGGATTTTTCATTAATGTAACTCAATCAGAGTAGATGAGGCTTTTTTCTGTTTTTTTGTTAATCTTTTTTAAGAAATAAGCTGAAGTCAAAGAGAATACCACAAAAAAATCACCACAAAGTTTATCTTTTACTCATCTGGAAGTGTTTATTTTAAACACGGAACATTGTTTGCTGCTGTGGAAATGAAAGTGAGAGAGTTGCAGCTTTCTTCCGATGCCATCTGGCAGATGATTTACTTGCGTATGGTATTCACTAATCCAAATAACCCTGTGTGTGGTAGCATTGTCTCTTTACTGATCATGCAGCTGAGTTGGCTGAACCCTGCATGGCTCACACACGGCTATCAACAGCACAGTACAATGGGTTGTTTAAAATTAGAACAGCATTAAGGAAAGGGATGTGCCAAATTCATTGTGCCTTTACCTATATTAAGCATTTTCCCTGAGTTTAATGTTGCCTTTTCTTTCTCTTCATGGTTTTATTCACTCCAGATCTACTTGGGCTTTAGCCCACTTAGTTCAACACTTACACATAGCTGAGATGGGACCAGAGAACTGAGCATCCATCCCTAGGCTGGTATCCTTGCCCTGATGCTAATTGTATTTTCTCCTTTAAGGTCCCTTCTCAACCTCATGAAACTTGTATTCCTGCTGGGAAATAAGGCTTCTTTAGCAGCACAGCTGTATGCTGTAACCAGTAGCTTTGTGGTTAAGGAATTCTCCCAGTTCTTAACCTGAGCCAAAATTGTCTCCAGATCAGGATATTCCCATTTATCAGGCAACAGATCTAGCTACTTCATTATTGTATTGATATTAGTTTGCCTCCTCTTGCTGTAATACAAAAGAAAGAGCCTTGAATGGCTATATCTGGAAGTAAAATAACCAGGGGATTATGCCTAGAGAAGCAAATCCCAACCTGTGAGTAAATGGAAGCATTTCCTTATATCTTGTGTTTAAATTCTACGGAGAGGTGGGTATTATGATGCTCTGCTGTGCTCAAGATTATGTAACGTTAATCTCCCTTCTCCGTGTATTCTGAGTGATTTTTTTTCACAGTGCCTAACTCTGTGTGCATAATAGGTTTCTTATTTTGGATTCAAATTCTGCTTTCTGGTCTAAAGTTCTAAAATAGAATTATTGAGTTTGCCATATTTGTAGTCACTTCTGGCTTTTAATTGGATCTGGCCTTGATAAATCCATTGAAATAGTGAATTCTGTGGTACGATTTGCAGTTGAACAGTTTGTAAAGTGCTTTCCTCAGACATAGATCAATAAAACTCATATGCGAAATTAAAATATATATAGTGTAAATATTTTTGTAGCAGAAGATAGGGAAGGAATTGAGAGTTCAGGTCTTTTTCTGCAGAGGACTTGACACTTTGAACTTATTGGCCTTATCTGTATTACTGGGCATTTATTGCCAGAATAAATTATCTCCTTAATCACAGGCTAAATGGGATAATGGGGCAATGTTCATGTTACTGTATCCTGTTCTCTCCCAGAAGATCCACGAGTGTATCCAAACTGCTTGCTAGGAGTGTCCTTGGCCCAGGCTGACTCCTGAATGATGCAAGGAGTTATTTCAAAAAGTATTAATTTGCCAGAGCCAAAATTGTGCCAAGAACTGCCAGACCTATTGAACAGTCCAGATGATTGAATTTCAGTGCTTGGGCTGGTGCCCTGTAACTCCTTAACTGAGTACAATAAGCATAGCCAAAAAATGCCCCTTCCTCTTTCAAGTGTTAATAGATAGAAGTGATTTTGTAATTTACATCTGTGACATTCAGAGACTGCTCTGAAAAGCTGAACCATATTTTCTCTAAATAATTTTATAGTGCGAAAATTCCACCGACTTTGCTGCAATTTCTGTGGACTGACCCTGTAAACACATGGGGAATTGGTATTGTTATTAACACCAGCATGTCATCATGCTTTATTAATTTCCAGCTTTATACTGATAGTCTGATCTGTTGGAATTGCATCTGCTAACACAGCACTGGACTATGGAAACCTTATTTTGTCAAAATGTGTTATTCTTGGACTAGAATTCACAGTTATGCAGTTGTGTTTTATAGATCCATAGTTTTTTTTATAGACAGAAAAGACCCTTAGCTTATTTAGTCTGACTTCCTGAATGACACAAAGCATTTAATTTAACCCAGTCAGTCCAGCAATTTGTGTTTGGCTAAGGTTTATCTTCTAGAACGATGTTCAGCCAAGATCTGAAGCCATCAGTAGTTAGGAGAATCCATCTCTTCCTTTGGAAGTGCAGCCCACCCTCTTAAAAATGTGTTTTGATTTTTGCCTGAATTTGTCTGGCTTTCACTTCCAGCAATCACCTCTCATTTTGCCTTTCTGTGTGAGATGAGAGTGCTGCTGTTAATGCTCAGTATTTTCTCCCTGTGGTGATACTTGCACACTGTAATCACTGAAATCATCACTGGATGTTTTTATTCAATTCAACAGACTGAACCCCTTTATTCTCTTATTGCAAGGCCCTTTTCCAAGGTTTCCAATAATTTCTGTGGCTCTCCTCCACATCTCAGCTGATTTTTTACCTCTTTTGTGAAAGGAGGAAACAAGAACTGGATGTAATACTCCAGTGTGTGTCCACTTATAGGCAATCCTATTGCATCTCAGTGCTTTTCCTCCGTTGCTCTAAAGCTATCAGTAATTTAGGTGTGCCTTGGGCAGTCCCCTGGCACTGAGGCCAGCTGGAAAGTATCATGGTTTGCATCACTACTCTTGAATGCTTTTTATCTTTCACAACAGGGTGTGGACATCCAAACTACTTTTTTGGTATTGCCTCCTGGCAATTTCTGATACTGAGCTGGTGTTTGGAAGTCATCTGGGAAAATGCTGGCAGAGGCCAAAACCATGCCAAGGATGAAAATTAACCATCCTGTGGTGCATATGTTCAAAGGCTAGTCCCTACGAACATTTTCTGGAATTGTTTTTATTCAATGTGGTAGTTTAAAATGGTCCAGTTATCTTCAAAACATCACTTATATTTTTAGCTTCAGTGAAAGTATTAAAAAAGCCCACATTCTTCTTTTTTGCGTTAAGAACCTAGAAGGACAGATGTGTGGGCTCAACTGGTCATGTTGGTTAGATGGAGATGCTGTCAAGTTAGAGATCTGATTTTCATTCACCCCATTTTCCTCAGATGTCTATTTTTGAACCGCTTCTTTGTCTGGTGGGATTTGCTTCTCCCCACTTCACCATTGACAGTAAGGGTACTTTGACAATTAAGAGCCTAATTTCAACTTTTCGTGACAAGACTTAGGTGAAATAACTCCTCCTCAGCTTCACTTTTGTGCATGACTCCTACTCCTATGGAGATGACGCCTATCTGTGATAGTTATGCGTCTAAATCACAGAAATATTTCTTTGTTTAAATATTCCCCATGAATATATTTGTATGGGTAAGATAAACAGACTTTTAATTCATTTTCTGTGACTTTTACAGTAGGAATTGCACATGAAATAAAACCTTCTATCCTGAGTTTTCAAAATTCAAACAGTGGTGTGTTCATGCATGCACCTGATTAGGAGAAAGCCATGGAAGGTCCTTGCAACTGATTTTGCTGCCTCCAAGAGAGAGGTGCTAGTGAAGCATGGATGCTGAACACAGCATATTCAAACAGTGAATAGGAGACTTTCATTTCAGAGACTGTCACCAGTTTGGGCTGTAGAGCGGGCTGTGAATTGTGGTAGTTTGGGACCCAATTCCTGGTCTGTTCAGTCATCCCTGATACAGGACAGCAACTCTTTGTGGCAAGTGGAAGGGTTGACAGATATGATAACTTTCAGCCACCCAAGGTAGATCTATCAGCAAACATGAATAGCAGTCGACTTTCTTCTCACTTGTAAACCAGTTTTAATATTAATTTGTGTGAGCATAGAAAAAGCACAAATTGTTGTTCTTACCTCAGAAACACCTGTGTTCAGGAATAATTTGAAGTGATAGCTGATTTGGTGTGAACTAGAACAAGCCCTGTTGCAGACATAAAGTGGGGATTCATTATTACTTTCATTACATTTATTATCATCACCTTCAGTGACACATGCAGTGTTTCTTTCATCACCATGTAAGGGAGTTAAACACAACAACTGCACTCTAATATTTCTCAGCACCTGCCCATCTGGCAAGTCTTTGTTTGCTAAAGTTTGTTCTGCCACTGTTGATTTTAGATCCGCACTTTTGCAGCTGATCAAAGAGATGAGATTACTTAAAACAAGGGCTTCCTGGGCAAACATATCACCATTGGTCTAGTCTGGATTTAGAGATCCCTGGCAGTGAAAGAGCTCTGGGCAGACTGGGTCAGCAAAAATGAATGTGCGTACAGATATTTATGATGCCCCTCTGTTATTTTTAATGTACTATACATTCAGTATTTTCTTCCCTTTATAGTGGAAGATCATTTAGTTGTTTCTTTGAAGACTGATTTAGGAATGTTGGCAAACGTAACATGTGCAATTTATTATATTAACAATATCTGATTAAACAACAAATGTGAATAATCCTGCTGACTACAGAGAAAGCAAATGTACTCTTTTTATGCTGTAGTTTATCTGATCTTGGTAGACTACAGTTAATATATTTTGAAGCAAAATATGCATGGCAAATGTTTTCATAATACTCTAATAAAAGTATTTCTCTTTCTCATTTTTAGGGTTTTTTTTCTCTCTCTCAATCTTCCCTTTGTTTTCTTCAAATAAAAAAATTACAAAACATGGATTTTACCATCTGTAAAAAACTAAATTCTCCTCAGCTGCGAAATCTATTCCAGTAGGTTCCTGTTCACTCTATGTGCAATAAATAATATAGCATGGAAAACAGTCCAAAATCCAATGTAATTCCCAGATATATTAATAAATTCTGTATTTCTTTTCTGGTGGGGAAGCCAAGCAGCTGACCAAGTTGGAGCTTCACTGCTGAAGATGATTGAAATAACATAACGTAGGGCACAGTCAATAGTCAAGCCATTAATATAGTGAGAAATCCATTTGCATTGTTGACTCAGTAATTTATTTGCTGTGCTATTGATTTGATCTCTGCCAGGAGAGATTAAGGGCTTGGTCACAGCTTTGCTGAATGCATTGCAAGGGCTTATATAGAATGGCTCAAAGAAAATTGTAATGGGCAGGTCGTGATTGGGCTAACTTGGAAAAAGCCTGGGAATTTTTGACTCTAAAATTTGGAATCCTCTCTTTGTTCCTCCACTCCTCCAACTTGCTGAGCTTACTCCAAAGGCTGGAGGGTACTTCACCAACAGATCCCATATGCACATTGGCATCCCACCAGGCGGGCCAATGGGTACCCTTAGCGCATCCCAGAAACCATCCTTCAGAGAAGTGAGTCAGGGAAATACTTACTCAAGTGTCAGTCTTTCTGCTTAAAACTTTCCACTGCTCACTGGGAGACATTGAGAAGTGTCAGTCCCACTGATTTTTCTTTTTTTCCCCTCTTTGTTTGTTCCTAATTCTCTTAGATGAGTTTTTTTAAAAAAAACCCTCCTTCCTGATTGCTAACTGCCAACAGGGTAGCTAGTGCCATTGCACTGGAGGAAGTCAGCAAATGAACCCATGTGTAAATGAATGTCATTAGCCATCAAATTAACTTCCTCAGCAGTGGGGAACACTGTACTTCATTAAAGTTCTACTCCTATTGTCAATTTGCATCTAATTTACAATTTTAGTCTAGGAAAGTTTATCCCTGTTTTTTGTTAGCAAGATTAACTTTAAATACAGTACTTAAATTATGTTTTTTGGATCTTTCAGCAAGTCAAAGTGGCTGCCAGGTCTCTAGAAATGAGCAAACTGACTGTTTCTTATGAAACATACTGTTTGCTTGAAATTCACACTGGGGCATGGCCATGTGTTTGTACATATGTTTCAAGGATGGATCTGCTCTCTGTTCATAAATTACAAAATTGCTTTTCATTACTCCCTATGAATTCATCCTGAGTTTGATGTTAGCAAACAGTGAGATTTCAAGGAAGGAATGCTATAATTTCAGATCTTTTTGCCAAGTTTATTGATAATGATAATCAGCCTCTGATGGTAACCAGCTAAAATCCCCAGCCGGTAGAGTTGTCTGTGGTTTTGGGTTTGTTTTTTTAAATGTTGCTCAAGATATGTTTTCTTACACCCTTTTCACTGATAAGAAATGTGGGTCTTCTGTTGTCTAGAAAAACTGATAAATGAATGGTCTTGAAGAATAACTGGAGGCTGGGAGATTTTCAAAGTAAAGGATGTTTATCAGACTGCTTAAATGTGTTATTAAAGACTGAACAAATGAGCATTTTAAGTAAAGGAAGTTTTTTGTTTAACATCTTGGTAGACAGATAACTTATTTTCCAGTAAAATGGCTTGTTTCTTGTATTTCTAAAGTTTAGAAGTAGCAGAAAGAATATGTTTGTATTTTCTTCTGCATTTTAAAAATGTAATATTCAGTGTATTTTGAAGGGTTAATTATGCGTTTTGTATAAAATACATTGGCAAACACAAATACATGTGATGGAGGCCAGATATCACTGATGCCTTCAAATTTGGGAGACATTTTTCTATTTTCAATCTGGTGTCTGGACCACTGCAGTGAAATGCCCCCTTTGACTAAATTTACTGTGTGTATATTCTGCCCATTCTGGCCTCGTGATCTGAATCCTACAGCTTTGGTAATGCTGCTAAATAAGATAGAATAAAAATTATCCTAGAGATTCAGGATAGCAACCTTTCTCAGCAGGGTACTGACACAAATTCCTCTGAGGCTGACCAAAGCATAAGTGTTTATTGAATGAGGGCTCAGACTTCTTGGGACAGAATTAAGCTTATTTCAGATGAAACTTATCTTTTCATGTATTTATTATCACATAAGAATTTTGATGCATATCAAGAGATACAGAAGCTAATAAACATAAACATTTTTCTTTTTAAAGGTTTTGCTTCTCCTCTTGCTCAGAAAATCGATTTGCTTCCTCTGGAAAATGGAGACATCCAAATAGCAGGTCAGGAGTGGCACTTCCTTTTTAGCAGTGTTGTGGCAATAATTCTTTTAAACATTGCATTGCAGCAGTGATATGGAATTTAGCATCTGTAATAGTTTGTAATTTTGTGTGTACAGGTTAGATGTAAGCTGAAATAAAACCAAGGTGAACTGGCCAGTCCCTTTGCAATGCACCTGGTACCCTCTTTGCGGTCACGGGTGCTATCTTGGTTGAATATTTCCCCCAGTCAAATGCAATTTCTGGAACTGGCAGTAAAAAACAGATTTTTATCTTTTATATATAATATTTGAAAAAGCGCTCTTGCTTTCACAGGCAAACTGCTGAAGCAGGTCAGAGTTTGTAGTTTTTCTGTCAGCACAAATTAATTTAAAGGCCTCCTGTGTAATAATAATAGATTTAAATTGTTTATAGGGTAGATTTTAATAAACACTGCATAACATAGAGCAGTGCCTAGCATAACCACTTGATTCAGTGCCAAAAAAATATCATATTTCATTGGGGCTCTGAAGAAATTGCACAAACAATGAAGATGTCTGAGGTATGTCACAATACCATGATCAAAAGGAATGTATTATTTAAATATTATAATAAGCCCAGTGATGTCTTTTGAAATAGAATGATTTTAATTCAGAAACATCTGCTTGAAAGTCCAAGGAGATTAGAAATGTCCATTCATGAAAACATACTAATTAAAGGCTCTAAATACTTAGAATAGTTCTATGCCTATGTCAGTTAGTCCAACCGATAACAAAACTCGACATGTTTCATATTATTTCAACTTCTTTTATTTGAACAAGGGAATAGATAAACAAAAGGAAATGATCCTGTTGTTTTTAAAATTTTGTGAAAATATAACCCAAACAGAGGTCATTCTTCAAATGCATGGTCCATATGGCTTGGCTGACACAAGTAGCTGTAAGGATAATATCACTTTGTAGGAACAGTGGGACTCAGCTCTCTCCAGCTCTGTGCAGTAGCAGAGTGGAAAGAAAATGTAAACTGAACTGCTCCTTTATTCACCATTTTTTGATGCCTCGGATATATCTGAGTCAGTAGAAGCATAAACTACTGCAGCTTCTGGGTCTCTTAATAAAAATTCCAAAAATAATTATCTTCTAAAAGTACGGAATAACTGTTTTGTGTTTGGCCTGCAAGTCATCAGATGTCATTACTATAAGTGGACTTCACAAGCAGCTATGTTGTAGAGGAATGGAGAAACACTTCTGTTAATTGTGGCATTACTATTTGGAAGAAGCTGCTGTTTAGATTGCTACTTTATGCTTTTACTAGTCAAGTACAATTCCACTATGCTGGCTGAGCATAAACCTTCCTGCTAAGTAGGCGACATTGGGAAATTTTGTTTTCCTTATTCATTAGAGTTAAGAAAGTTTAGCTGTGTGTATATTCCCATGTTTCATTGAAATATTAGGAGTATAAAATCTGTGTATAATCGAATGCCTGTTTCAAGTTTCTTAGTGTCAAAAAAAAAAGGTGAGCCAGGCAAGATCTCTGGATGACAGATTTGTCCTGATAGTCACACACATCCCACAGGCCACATGTTTGGCATAGTGGAAAAGTTAATACTGTCCAACAACACAGTCATTTGGGCTATATCTCAAGAGGTATTTGGACATCAAACCTGTAGACCAACAAGTTAAGGTGTACATGCTCCAGCATCAGGTCACTCACAATTTAATTTCTGTCTTGCCACATTCAGTATGATGCTCTCTGCTAACACTGAAGATGTTGCTAGAGCCAACTTGAAGGTTGTGCCTCCTTAAATTTTCTTTCATTTATAGAGCGACTTGCTGGACTCCTGGTGGCCAGCAAAGTCAACCCAGCACAACTTCACAGTAGATGCCCCCTAGACTGATGATCTGTGAGTGGAGTGCATGTCAGGGTGCTACTCTCAGCTGCCTGGACAAACTCGCAGTGTTGCAAAGCTTCACTTTCAGATATGTCCCAGGCTACAAGAATGAGAATACATAAATTATCTGTCCAGTTTCCCTGCACAATCAATTACAAGACTTGAGCATGGAAGAGTGAGCTCCCAAAGTGGTAAAACACCATCTCAGTCAGGAGGAAAAGCTGAAGAGACTGAACTGAACTTCAGCTGACCTGCAAGAACTTAGTCCATCCTGTATGTTGTTTTAATGACTATTAACTAGTTTTTGGAATTAGTTGTCTAAACCAGGACAACCTTGGGAGTAAAACCCTGTGCAGGATAACCCCTTACGATGCCCAAATAAGTAGTTCATAGAGATGGAGGCTCTATTTTGGGGATGAGATTTACAAGCAGGACAGTGGTCACTGCCCTGGTTCTGCTGGCCACATTATTGCTGATACAGGCCAGGATGCCATTGGCCTTCTTGACCACCTGGGCACACTCTAGCTGAGGTTCAGGTGCTGTTGACCAGGTTCTTTTCTTCTTGGCCACTTTCCAGCCACTTTTCCTCCAGCCTGTAACAGTGCCTGGGGTTGTTGTGACCCAAGTGCAGGACTCGCCTTTTTGAACCTCATACAATTGGCCTCAGCCCCCTGGCCCAGCCATTTTGCCCTGGATTGGATGAATCTTGTTGGATTTACCTCACTGTTTGAGTACAACAGCTGAGAGAAGCTAGTGTACTACAGTGGCAGAAGTGAAAATTTGCTTTGGAATAACTCTAAGCAAGAACCAGCACTTCAGCCTTCCCTCACATAGTGTGAATTGCACATCTGACAGAGCTGACTGCAATGTTGAATCAAAGAGTTTGCTTTAAATAAATAAATCTATAAAATCTGGATTTTCCCTTTCTGCTCCTCTGCTTGCAGCTGCAGATTCCTGCTCAGTGTTGTAGCTACACATCAAAAGAATTTTTCATAGAGAAAACTGACCACATATATTTCATCTTCCAAAACAGCTGTTTATGGAGACTCAGTTCTTGCTGTTTGATGCTCAAGACATCAATGGTAATAAGCAAAAAGCAGTCACATGTGTAGAAGAAGAAACAAAGAAGTGGGTTCTTTGGGATCATTCTCTCTTTTAGCTGTAGTTCCTGTGTTTCCACAGACCCTTTGGGACAGTCCCACTGGCTCCTTTAGGGCACTGTCTTTGTGCTGTCTCTATGGACTCCTCTGCAGAGCCCAGATTACAAAATGCATTTGTAACTTCACTCAGCTCATGAGTACATGTCTTTTGTCATGTGGATTTGTTTGTACTCTCAAATGACTATGTCCCCACTCCCTTCATCCATCCTGGTCCCATAGCAGTCCACCCTGTGCAGATGTAGTGCAGTTCACTTCTGGGCTTCCTTCAGAAACTCATTAGTTATTTCCGTTAGAAACCATCAGGTGCATTTCTTGGGGACATTTTGCTTCCAGAATGCCAACAGTAGGCAGAACAGATAAATGTACCTGGCTTGGATCTCTTTGCTCTACACAGCCCTGTAACCCTCTCCAGGCAAGGTGCTTGGAGACTCCCATATGCTGTCATGCTCCAAGGTATGCAGCACACAGTATTTGTCTCATGCCATTAAAATGCTATTCTAGTGGGCTGCAGGACAGCGTAGAAATTATTTTTGACGTGGCAAACTGATAAAGGTTGTAAAATAATCAAATCTCACTGCCACAGAGATATCACACAGGGACAGGGAAGATCCACAAGCAAGTGCAATGTTGTGTGTATATGGTCAGTGTGCTCTGGACAGCCTGGGTGTGACAACAATACACCACCTGAGCTCAGATCACTCCTGGGGGCAAACACTTTTAACATATGGAGTAACAATAGAAGTAGCTTCTGTGATTTAGTTTCTCATCCTTCCTTCAAAGGTTTTTTTCCAGAGCTATGCTTGTAACACCATGAATTTTCATAGGATACAGTGGACAAGGGAGCTATGAAAGTACAGCAGTGAGATAAATCAGGTACATCACTGGGGACATCATCATCTACCCTTTTTTTGTAAGCCTGATGGATCTACTATTGGGTATGACTCTATGCCATAATTCTAAGAATCTTTAAAACTGACACCAAGGAAATACAGGACAAGAGAATAAACATAGAACTGTAACTTACTCTGAAATGGTGTTAAAAACCTGCCAAACCACTATTTTGTAGTTTCAGGTAAATCTTTCTAACTGTTTTTCATCATACAGGAGGAAAAGATTTTGCACCTGTCCTTGGTCAAATGTCAAGCCTTCCTACCAACTACTTCTTTTGTCTTTTGAAGCCTTCCCCACAGTGTTAAACATTTACTCATGGTGCATAAAATAGAAATCCCTGTGTTTCTTTTTGCCTACAGAGATTAACGTATGCAATGGACTCTTCCCCCACCAAGATATTAACCACTGTTGGGAGCTCCTTTCTCTGGAAACCTTTCAATCAGTGAAACTCATTTACATAAGGTAAGATTTATAAGTCAGAATATAAAATTAATTCCAATGGGAGATATGCAAATCTCATTTTTCAGTCCAAATCCAACCTTCTTCCTTGTACTTTCCTTTTTGCTTATCCTTCCAATCTGGATTTTGCTAATATTTTTTAGGCCAGAACTGAAAAGAAATACACATCTCCCTTTATGGGAGAAATTATGTTAAATAACCACATTGTTTATTTTTACCTTTGGAAGTCATTCAGATATAGCATTGCTATAGTTATGTTATAGTACAAAACATCAACTGAACAGACTAATAATAACACCCAGCTGTTAGACTAGTACTCTACAGGTCTCAAGGTGCTTTATAAATATCATCCATGTAATCACTCACTTTGGACAAACACAGGAACTGAAAGAACAGAAAACTCTGATTATTTTTTCCATGAATACTCATATGCCAGTAGTAGAAATCATTTTGCTGGATTCTCAGACCACATCTAATAGTCAGTCTAGGCTGTCTTTTAACACGATACAAACCCTATTCCAGCTGTAATCTAATAAGTTTTAGCCAGAAAATTTTTGATGGAAATGAGAATTGCTTCTTACAAGCATAGTACTGAAACTGTTCTTCAGCTGTAGTGGCCAGATCACTATTTTTAAGCACTAATTTTCTACTTTGGGAATGGCTCTGGGTTCCTGGCCAAGAGCTCTGAGTGTACTCTGCCAGTTCTGTGGGCTGGGATCACTGGCCAAAAGCCCACTGGTGGCAACCTGGGAGTACCATGAGTGTCTCTGAGTGTGAGACTCATGTTAGAAGTACTTCAGCATTTTACAGAACGGAGAGTCCTGGAAAAGAAGGGAAAAAGCCAAAGAATGAGGTAGAAAAATCACACATTTTTAGCACAGATTTCCATGAGGATTTTTAACACAAAAATCATTGTTTTGGGCATACTGATACAACAAACCAAATGTCTTCAGTTAAAACTAATGTACTCAGCAGTATGATGTAAATGCAATCAAAAAATATTTTTTTAGTAAGACTTTTTACTTTTACCTGGTGTCTTTTACATAATATTTTCTAGTGTCTATGGCAGATGACTAGGAGTTGAGACTGCTTCATAACCCTAGGGTCTGCCACATTTATTCACCTGCAGAATACTTAAATTAATGCTCCCCAACCTCTCAGGAGACTTTTCATACTTCTGTAACAATACTATAGTTCTTGAAGGATTTCCAGATGAAAGATGTGTTAAAGGGCAACATATGCAATTATCTGCAGCAATTAATATCACCCATATGGAACCCAGACTGAGGCAAACTGCTGACCCAAATACTTGGCCCCAGTACCAACTTGAGGCTTCACCATAAGCATGTTCCCAGGAAACACATGACAAAGGAAACATTGCTTCAGATCCATATTAAAGAAAAAAACATTTGAACTAGATGTGATTTCAGACAGCACAGTTGATGGCACTGACCTCTAGTGCTGAAGATCTGTACAAAGGTTTCTTTAGAAAGCAGAGCTTGCTGACCTTTGTTGACCTTCAGTTCCATGACATTTCCCATCATGGCTCGTGGCCAGCGCCTAGCCTGGCACAGCTCAGCACACGGAGCTCATTCTGCAAAACCAGGACAAACTGACTGATTTGCATTAACAAAATCCATGTTAAGGATTTTGGGGAGGCTTATTCAGAACCTGCCCAGGACAATTCAATGGGCAAGATTTAATTGCCTGTTTTGGTGGATGCAGAGGAAAAGGGGATGTTGGGCCAAGTCCTCCACCAGTTTTAGTGGGTTCCCTGCCATGGGAGCTGGTGGAATGGGGCTGTGATTGCTGTGCACAGTGTAGCTCATTGTAGATTCATGCAGTGTAACACCAGCTAGGTCACCGTGCTTAGTTGTTTGACCTCCTGCTTAATACAAGCCACAGGACTTCCCAAAATCTTTGCAAACACAAATCTCCTTTTTCCATAGAATGAAAAACCATAAATGTATATGTTACTCAGAGGTACTTCTGTTTACATTGCATAAGGTTCTGTGAATAATTTGGGGTCATTCTCAACGTCTGTTAAGTGAAAGGGAACTGTTCTGTCTCAGCTGGATCACAAATGAAACACCCTATATAGTGCATGGGAGCATTCGTATGGTATAAATAATATTTTTAATCAGTCATTGAAATAATAATAATATAAAGTTCATTTTATTAACATTTGAAAAATAAATGTCTTCACCTCCCTTCACTGGACTTTAAAGGAGGAAAGTTTATATTCCCTGTGAAAAAAAGAAAGTAAAAAATGTTTAGAGAAAGGAATGATCTGACTGGTTAGAGATCACAAATCACTAATAATAATAAGCTCTGAATATCAGATGCCAAACAGCTGCAGAGCCTCTTAAACCTAATTCCTCTTTCTTGAAGGATACGGCAAGTTTGGAAAAGAAATGATTGCCAAACTCACCATGAAATGTACACAGACTTTTTCTTTGAATAAATCACTGTCACCCTTGATAAAACCATACACAAGTGTCTTGGTGTGAGGGAATGCTGCAAATTGGTGTGCACAATAAAGACAGAGCCATGAAACCTGCAGACAGAAAACACAAATCCAACCCATAAAGTGTGGTAAACAACCCACTCATATGGAGGAGGTGATAGGTGTAGATTTTATTGGATATGTCACCAGGTATTGCATGCTTTCCCATTACATAACAAGGTACTATGCAGTTTATTCCATTGCAGTTTTCCACCTGGTATAACAATGTAAAAAATTCAAAGAGTAATTATTTGGAAAAGTCATATGAATGTTCAAAAAAGTATATGGAAGATGATTATGCCTGTGAGTCCATTCCTCACACTTTTACTTTACAGGGCAGGTGTCAAAATTGCAACTTATATGTGTAAGAATTACGGAAAGTTTTAAATCCACAATATGGAATATTCATTCCTAGCAAGTGCCAAAATATCCCAGATTTATAGATACTGGAATAGCAGTTCATCTACCAATCTTTGTCAACCTCACTCATATTCCTTATACCCTCTGCTATGTAAATAAAAATCACAGCATTAATTGTTATTTTTGAGCACTTTGCATTATGGAAATATGGTGTATTACAAAAAAATTATAGAGTATCCAATTTTCTAGAAACTTGCAGGAGAGTTATGCAAGTCTCAGTCTGTTAGCATCATCTAGAGTTCCTGCTTCAGAAAATATTTATACTATGGAACACCTTCCTGTGCTTCAATCCATTTGCACTTTATCAGATATCAGAACAGCAATGTAGTAAACTGTGTGACCTGCCAGTGCCCAATGAGCAAGAAGTTTTTGGTTTAGTTTGGGAGTTTTTTTTACAATTTCTTCTGCTCAGTTCTTTCTTTCTGCTTCATTTTTTTTCCTGCGTTACTGGTAATAAGTAACACATTACCCTGTCATGGGGAAAAAAGCAGTATCTGACTGTACTAAAAAAAGTTTTCTCTCTCATTTACTCTGTAGTCATTCTGTCTGCTAAATCCACATTCATCCTACCAAGCTCCAGCCAGGATCACACAGAATTCTTAATTAATATAGTCTACTATGGTGGCAAAAAGTATTTATAGAGAGACAGGAAAGATTCTTCCTCAGTGAAAGAAGATGGATTTTCAGAACAAGAGTGACCTGCACTATTGGAAAAGGCAGTTCTGTTCCAATTCCGAAGCATGGCGTCAGAATGATTCATCAAATCCAAGTTACTTAATAGAAAACTGACTGATACAGATGATGGAAAACGGGTGAACAAGGAAGGATGCGGCTAAAATCCTGCTCCTCTGGGACCAAGGCATCCCTCCTGTTTAGGATTCACATTTCTAAATGCTGCTGTGGAGCTGAGGAGCCAGGGCTCAGCTCAACAATGAATCTAGACCATTCATTTTTTTCACAGTGGAAAAAATAACATTTCCTCCTCATTTGTCACTACTGACAGCACATTAGTTACAGCAATTGTTTTGGATCAGGGCTGTCACTGCTCAAGTCTTTCTTCTTCATACGTCTTTTGGAAGGATCAAATCTGGCCTGTAGCATCACTGAGTGGGAGAAAGGGGGTCTTGGAGATCAGTGAATATTAAATATGATCCAGATGAAGCTAAAAATAGCCCTGCCAGAGCAGTCCCTGTGTGCTCACTTTTCAGCTGGTGTAGCTGGTTTTGCCTGCACTCTGTCTGAGCAGGGGTAGCCCTCCTTCCAACCCTTCCATCCACCCTCCCACACAGCTCCTGCACAAACCTAGAGACGAGCTCAGGCCTGGTGGCTGGGATGCACCTCCCAGGCGCTCTGTAAGCAGGACAGGCTGTGGGATAAAACACAGGAAACAGCTTCATTTTGCCTGAACCCCATTCTGCAGGGTGTAGGCTGAGAGGGGGCTGAGTGGAACAATGTTTAATTTGTGCCTTCTTTCAGGGCACAGGGATGATTTAACTACTGGTTTTCTCAATGCTGTCAAAACTGAGGCAGCTGGGAGCTGAGGACCAAAGCTGAGGTTCCTGTAGAACATTAATACAGACTTTAGGATTGTGGACTGTTAACAGAAGGGTGAAGCATTTATAAATACTGAGATGTAATTCATTAAGAATCTAGCTGATTTAAGTTTTTATTTTAGGATTTTTCTCTCCATTTGTAAGGTTGGACAGGCTAGGTACCTGTTGCTTGACCTGTCTTCCATTTTTACACTGAGATGATAAAAGTTATGCATCCACAGGCTTATGCTAACAGATAAATATATCATCAGTGAAGCCTTCTGGTGGGCATGATATAAAGAGATTGTTTTATACGGTCACAACAGTTTTATTATCATCTCTCTTAATAATCCTATTGAGGCAATACCTCATAAAGCAGTGTGGCTTCACCATCTTCATTGCCACAAGAGTGCCCAATGTCCTCATGTTCATGTGAGACAAACTGCCAGTCTACAGTTTCCAAGAGATTGATGTCTAGAAGAGAGTCAGCAGAGGGTCCTGAAAGCTTTCCAAAAAAGGCTTGTCCATGGGTACACAGTTTCCTCCATCATTAGTTTTCAACCTTGTACTGTAGATAGATTGAAAAGTACACAATATTTCCAAAGCTATATCTTTGCAGCTATGGCAATTGTGAAGAGTTCTGGCCAGCAGTGATAAAAAGTAAAGCAGCTGTGGGTAGATGTGCACTCCGATGTTCTTCCCCCTGTCTCATCCTCTTTCTGCTGTGCCCCTGCGGCACACCAGAGAGCAGCACTCTGATTTGCCTGTGAGATCCTGCCATCCTGCTCACACATCTTTGTGCTGGACTATCCCAAAGGGAAAAATTTGTATCTTTCTGTAGACCTCTTGTTTTAAGATGAAAAACATTATTATAGCGTTTCCTCTGATATCTTTTATCTAGGCATTGCCTTGATTCATGTATTTATAATAAATGCTACTGATGTCTGCCTGCTTCTTAATAATAAAGCAGGTATGTGCAGATGATATAATAATCCAAAGAATTCCACAAATTATTTTTAACTTGAAATTCTAAACTAAAATGCAACACTAAAAGTCTCAATGAAAAACTCGATTGGTTTACCTTGTTTTACTTACCCCTCACCTCAGAGGTACTGCAAAGGGATGCTTTGGATAATGGTATTTTATTCCTCAGCCTACTGTGTGTTTTAGTTCTCAGTGCTTCCTGTGCTTCCTAGTTTGGCTTGGGGTTTTGGGTTGGTTTGTTGGAGTCCTTTTGTTTAAGGCTGTTTTCTTTAAATTGCTGCCATGGGGTTTTTTGAGATGAGAACACTTTCTGCATAACAGAGCACATGTCTAGCTTTTTCTTAGCTGTCTTACTCTGTTAAAAATTTTCGTGTTGTCTTCAGCAATACCCTGGACGACAGTGACACTACTGATATTTCCATTATGATATCACAGAAGAGCCCTAGTCATACACTGCACCAAAAACTCTTTTCTGAAAGGACAAAATTGATGATCTAGCTCCAAAATTGTATTAATATTTACACAGGCCAAATTCTAAAATTATATAAAAATATATATATATATATATATATATATATGTGTGTGTGTATAAACTGGCCTCTAACAAACTCTAGGTATGGATCATATCATGGTACAGATCATCGTCGTTCATCAGTACCATAAAGCTTTGATGATATAACAGGAGTGCTGTTATTCCATTATTTACATCCTTTTTTTACCCAGGACCAAATTATTTTCAGTACCTGGTTGGAACCCAGACAACCACGTGAGATTGTGGTCAGAGGTGGAGAACATAAAACAGGAAAGGAAAACTCAAACCACCCAGCTCCAAGGGGTCACTGCTGGCCGGGCATCACTGGGATAGTTTTGGTTTCACACTCCTGCAAATTTTTCTACATGACCACATGGGTCACCTCTTTCCTGATCACTGGATGAAGAGAAGCATCTCAGGTTTGCAGTGCTGTGCACATTATCATTCACTTTTAACTGAACCCTGGTATGATCCCTACCAGAGGTCAGGTATCTTTGGACTAAGCAGGGCTAGAGCTCATCCTCTGTTTCTGAGTCCCTGCCTGGCCATGTCTGTTGTGTTGAATTCCCATAACCTCTAAAGAAAGGCAGGTACATCCAAACTGCCTACCAAGAACAGTCCCTAGTCCTTGATAAACTTTGAACAGTGGCTAAGGTTTGTTTGGGAAAATCAGAGACTGCTCTAAAAATTAAAAACAAACAGATGTTCAGGTTCCCTTACTAGTACAAACATAGCCATAGTCATCATAAGAAGTGCATGAGATAAAAATGAGTTCTTATCATTCAGATCAATTGAAGAAACCACAGTGAGGAACTAAAACCATCCTAAAATGTTTAGGAGGAAACTGCTTCCACAACCCTTTTCTAGGACTCAGATACAACACCTTTGTCCATAGTGAGATGGCAGTCTCTGATCTCAGTTTGTCCAAAGGAATCTCTTTTAAAGTTCATCTAGCCTTTCTCATCATGTGCTACCAGAGGAAGTTCAGAAGCCAAAACCCTGCAAAAATGGTGAATGAGCAAATATGATCCTCCTCTCTCACTGAAAACCCCTAATGGTCCAAAGGACTGGTTCTGTAGTCACAAAGATATGTTTCTATGGCTGGAAGGGTTGGAGAAAGCAGTGATGGAGGGTGAGCTGACAACAGAAGTTGCTCCAGAAGAGACATGGGGAAATGTCAGAGTGGAGAGAGTGCTGCAGTCCCAGAAAGTAGCAGCCAGTTCTAGGTATTATGCAGTGCACAAGAAAATTAAGATGATTTTCCTATATTTTCACAAAGCATCTGTCTGCCAGACAGAAAGGGCTAATTTGTGTCTTTAAAATACTTCAACCTATAGGTTCATACATGGATACAAGCTCATATATATTCCTCTATCACTATATGGGGGTTAGTCTTTGGCCTAGAGTGGAAAAATGCTTTTTATTTTAATTAAATGTATCTCGCCATTATCTGGAGAGCCTGTCGAACAAGGAAAATATCTAGAGAACATGGGAAAAATGCACATGACATCTGTCACATATTATGCAAAGAAAGGCAGGGTAGAATGTTACATGCAGACATTTTTTTACATAGTTCACACTACTGAAGGAAAAACACCTCCTTGCAAAACCTTATTACAAGGCAGGGTTTTCTACTGTGAATCTAAGCAGTATAGGGGCTCTCAGGTGTACTTCTTTCATTCATGCTTTCTGTGCTCTGTTATTTTCCTCTATCAACAGAAGCTCAAACAGTGCAGTTCTGAGTCTCATTCTAGCATGGTCCACAATCCCAGTGAAGAATGGCATTGCTTGATTTTGTCCTACATTCTCATGGCATGGACTACTCCGACAGGCAACGAGGAGCATTTTGTCAAGAATTCACCCTGGCAACAACACCAAGATGTCATCAGCATCTCCACAGTAGTTGCCATAGTATAAGACGACAGATTTCACAGGCTGTGTCACCATGGCTTTCAAACAGCCTGCCCAGATTGTCCCAGTCTGCTCCTGCTATCTTCATTACTTACTACTGTGCAATAAGTATTACGCAATGTCTGTGAGTTGTAAATATTTGATTATAAATTCAAATTCCTGTAAAATTCACAGTTAAATACTAGTGGCAGATTGGTTGAAACACAGATGTTTCTTGCTGGAATTAGTCCAGAAAGACAGATTTAACACCATGACTTCCCAGAAAACCAGTTACAGACTCGCGAATGGCAGGACTATGGCTGCAACCACTCACACCTACCATGCCCTCCATGTATTCTCAGGGAAATATTACAGCTCCTTGACTACAATATCAGAAACTTTGCCATTTGTTATCCCATACACTTACATATCTCAACTCTACTTATTTCCACCCCTTCCCTCTCACCCTGCTTACAACCCTCTGTATATCTCCCTTCTTTTGTGCACTCTGTTGGGGCTGTGCTCTAACTTCCAGTGTCCAGTGGTTTTAACAATTCTCCTCTCACTGCTACACACCCAGCATTTGACCCTTCATGCTCTTCCTGCTGCAGGATCTTCTTCCTCCAATCCCTTGCTCCCCTCCAAATCTCCAGATCCAATGCGGGTCACTTTGCCTGATGTCCTTCATTAAGTGTGTCAGAATCTAGGAATAAATGAATTTATTGAGAACATTTAAAATCATTCCATTGGTCATGTACTGAACTGCTTTCAAGGTACCTTGGGGAACTTTCAAAGTCCATCCTGTAGTAGCCATTTGCGCAAGACCAGGGAATGTGTTTTCCTTGTACAGCATGTATCAGCTAACAGTCTATCCAAGTCATACTAACTGCAAATGGACCCAGCAGCAATTTCCAAACTTCATGTATTTCATCAGAAGCCTTGTGCCTGAAAAGCCTAGAAAATGAACATGTAAGCTCAGTTAACACTGTACTATATCTTTTTCACTTACTGCAGAATAAATGGTTAAATATTCCCAATGCCTCAAAACAGCAGGTGACTAACAACAGAAAATATCTACTTTTCTCCCCTTAGACTTCCTAAGCAATCACTTTTCCTGCTCCCTCAGCTCCTGGATCAGTGACAAATGCTCCAATATTATAACTGAATTATAGCTGCAGAGATGTCAGTGCCCAGAACACTTACCTGCCCAGAATGTCTAGTGCCTCCTTCCCTATTTCATGAAATAGCCCTGCCCTCATCCTTTCTCAACATTTCCTGCACATAAAGACAAAGCTGGTGCCTGTGCTTGCCAGCCCCCTGTTTCTGTGACAGAAACCTATATGAAAGATACCAAGCCAGCAACTTGAAGCAGTTGGCTGCAAAGACCTTTGAAATGCAAATATTGTTCATTGCAACAGGACTTTCAGGCATATGAACATAGGTTGGAATGGACTTACTGTCTTCAGCCCCCTTGAGGCTGATGAGAGATTATGAGGATGACATCTTAAGATGGGAATTGTTTATTTGTGATAGAAACTGGAGGAAAAACAAATCCTTGATTATTTTTTTGAACTATGAGCAGAATTTAACAAAGCAGCTTTCGGGTACATTTCCCTTATCAAAATGTCTTGCAAAATCTGAGGGTGATGAAATTGTTGGAGAAATCACAACTTTTCAGAACTGCAGCTAAACATGTGAAAATGCAGCCCAGGAACTGGCAGAGAGCAGCCTTTCCATGAGCGGGAAGTCGACAGAGAAACCTTACAATGACCCAAGAGTCAGTGGGAAAGGACAGGGAGATTAATGTGATTCTGAACAGACAAGCAGCTCTTGTGGAAAACAAACCGTACTGAGCCTTCCCTCCCACTCTCTCTCATCCTGCAGCCTCAAGTGGCTCTGTGTCTGCATCCCCAGACATCCAAAGAACTATCAGACAGGAAAAGCAAGAACCCAAACCACAACTTCTCACAAAGCACTGACCACAGCAGTGCCCACCTCAGACACTTCCAACCCAAATATGACTTTATTACTGCAACAAATTGCTTCCAGCTCTTCAGATTCCTGAAAGGTCATCAGGCAGAAAACCCACAGCCACCAACAGCTGTAGTCTGTAATGTTCAGAGTTGTGGGAGCTGTCTGCATTGCACTGTCACTGATAAGTTCAAATCATAGTATTTGCCCATTTTAAAAAAAAATTTATAGTACTCACAGTATGCATTCACCATCTTTGCAACTTAGCACTTTTGGTTTTCAAAAAAAAAAGGGATTACTTTTACTCATTGCTGTAATTTTAGTTTGCATTTAATTATAATGGTTTGAGGCTATTAAAAACATAATTTAAAAAAAAACTTTATTTGCAAAAGTTAGAAAGTTTGTGATGCACTCTGGGAGACAAGGGTATAGTTTACTGTCCTTTAAATGCAATCTAACTAGCCCTCAAGAAAATCACTATACAAAATGGTCTTATGGGTAGTAAATGGTCCAAAATCATTCCAGTTCTCCAAATCAGAGTACTGACATCATCCAGACAGTGTCTGTCATCTTACCTATTTTGTCTAAGTGTGTGTTCCAGTGTCCTCTTGACCTTCTCCAGATAAATATTTAGATAATAATTCTTTATTGTTACGGCTGTTGTTCTCAGTAAATATTTTGCCAAGGAAGGTAAAGTATCAAGTAGTGATCAAAGAGAAGGTGAGATTATTTGGCAGTGATGTTACCAGCGGACTAACCAAGGCCTGGATACAGACCCACTGCTGTCACCCAGTTATCCACTGAGTTAAATTGACTCTCTGGTACTGTCTTTGGCACCAAGCACAATCCAGGATAATGCCTGGGCACAATTCAGGTGACAAAGGCTGAGGAACACCCTTCTCTTTATTTTGGAAGGGTATGAATGTGAGCCATGCCATTCCAGATGGCCTCAGGTACAAATCACAGTCCTTGGTCTGTTTAATTTCCTCATACAGATGTTGTTCCTCTCTCTGCAGAGGACTAGAGGCCTCATTTTCTTTAAAAATAGAGGAATGAGCTGTTGCAGCCCTAGGACTGTGCATCAGATCATTACAAATCCTTCTGGAACTGCCTGATTAATCCTTGTTATCTAGACACTCTGCCGGCACCCTGTCACTGCCTCCCATCCTAATGCTGCGGCACAACCCTGTCCCATCAGGTAACACTCAGTTCCACTGCCCAGAAGGGCACCACAAGGGGTGAAGTGTCTTCAGGAGTGTGCTGTGAAAGTTTTCAGTCCAGACTGGAAAGGCCCATAAGTAACATGCAATAAATGTATAGACAGACAATTTCCCATTAGATACAAAAAATATACAGATGAAGACTGGGCTAAAAGGTTTTTGGTTTTGATGTCCCGCACTCAGATGTTACAAAATGAAGCAAAGTGACATTTACAACTGTCATATGAAGTCTCTACTATATATTCTTTAATTGCAAAATAGAAGCCTTCTTTCTCATAAGATACTTCTCTCATCTGGGATGAGTTTAGGACCAATGCCATGCTGATTCTAGTTATCCCAGGCTGGATGCACCTCCTTTTTCTATTTGCATCACACCTTTTAGCCTACTCCGAATTACTGAAGTATTTTCCTGAAGGGCCTTCCTTTGCAAACTCATTTTCTCACTCGCTGGAATTCTGTAGCAATACAAGAGGCACAGGGCATCCCACTGTTAAAGTGCAGCCTGGGTTGTGGAGAAGATTTTGACTTCGTGACCAAAGATTCTTCTGTCTCTTTTCTCAAGCAGAATGAGTTTTTTACCACCCTTCCTACTCTTGCTTTTTCTACTTGTTTCACTTTTTTCTATGTGCCCATCATTTTGTTTTTTTCCCACATTTGTTTTTAACTCCTACCCCAGAAATTTATTGCCACAGTTTAACACACATGTAAGTAAATTTTCACCAAAGAGGGATCCTGCTCTCCCTCCACACCCCGAACATGCTCTTTCACCTATCCTTGACCACAGTTGTTAGTTCTTCTCCCATATCCAAAAAGCATATGAATGTCACTAGGGTTCAGTGAACAAGTTTGTTTTTTTTTTAATGGGTCAAGAAATGAGTTTGCATAATTTAAAAAAGTAACTTCTGTGTTCACCCAAGGTTGCCTAAAATTATTTTTGTTTCAAGATAACACCTACTACCGAAAATCACAATGCCAGTTGTGGGAGTTTAGAAAAATAGTAAGTCAGAATAGTGGTAGTTTCTAGCAAACATCTGATTTTCTCTTTATAAGCAGAAGGTTGCACTTGTCTGAAGGAACCTGAGGTTTTCATGCTACATTTATGTCTTCTGTCTTACCAAAAGCCTACCTCATCTACTGGAACAAAGGCTGCCTGCTGAGGGGAGCACATCTGTCTTCTTGATGGGTGTTTGGCCCCCCCGCCTGAAGCCGCAGCTCTATAGCTGGAGATGGTTCAGTAGGTTTGGTGGAATGGTTGTTAAAATTGACTGTAAGCTGTCAAAAGCTGCCTCCAGCAGGTGCTGCTCCTGGTGATTCCTGTCCTCCCTCGTTATTTTCAGAGCTTGCTCCTCCCTCTATTGCCACTTGTCTGTGCTTGGTTTTGGGGTCCCCACCTGAGCTTGCAGCACTCTCGTCATCTCTGAGCATTCGGTGGCTTTGGTCACACGTCTTTTGTGACTTCTTTGGCCACACAGCCTTTGGGGCTCCTTTGGCCTTCTGCTGAATTTGAAGAATGAAGCAGCCAAACCAGCTCATTTACTGGGAGCTAGCAAGCACTAGACTCTCTGAAGAAAGGACCTTGGATGCTTTTTCTCCTTCAGGACAAAGGAAAACAGGTTAATTAAGACCAATAGACTCAGAGAGGTGTTAGCTGCTGCCTCACACATTGGGTTTATAGACTGAATCTTGTTCTCTTTAGGCTTCCAGATTTTTCTCAGTTACTATTTCTCCTGTCACATACTCAACTGTTTCTTGTCATGCACTCACTGCTTGTGCCTGACCTTTGGAAAAACTTTTCTACAATCCTACACTTCATCAGTACAATAATTATTTCAGGCTTCCCTGTTAGACATGGAGAGCTAGTGTGATGCACAGCAAAGTGGAAGGAAGTCTTCTTCTGGATTTCAGTTTGTTTTGAATGGAGTATTTTTCCTTAAAGAATCCTGTTTTTTCATCATCTTTCACTTACTTTTGTTTTCAAGATGTGTGTGAGTGTGTGTGACTGTATTTGTGATCTCCATCTCCCAGACTTTTAGTCCTGAGAAGGATACAAATTTGGGAGATAAACTCTAAAGACATCATTGATGAAGCATTGAAGCCAATTCCATCTTTTAATCCTGCATAAATTATCCTGGAACTCAGCCCACATTTATGATGTGTGAGAGAATAGAAAAATAATGGGATTACTCAGAAGTTTCAGATGATTACAAACATATGGTGCAGGAGGGTATAAGAACAAAACATACTGAGGGAAATATCAGTAAATGAAAGGTTAATAATGGAAAAAGTAAGTTTGGAACCTCTTATGTGGCCTATTATCAAACATTACTGACATGAAAGAATTCCTGCAGAACTGTTAAAAGTGGACAGCTAGTAGTTTAATGATCACAGCAAGAAAACTTTAAGCATTGGAAAGGAAACTATATGATTATAAAAGAACTCATCACGTATTTAAGCCTCCTATGAAAAATGGTAGTTTTGTGTCTGAGGTTCCAGGCTAGGACTCAGATCTTGATTTATTTCCCAGTTCTGTTAGAGATTTCCTCTGTGACCTTGGGCCAGTTTCTTTGGGAGAAACATGTTAAAGATCCTAAATGACTTATGAATCCAAATCCCTTTACCAAAAGGGGCACAGCAGCAGATTCACAAAGGGAAAATCATATGGGAATGCTGACCGTAGCCAAGGCTATCCCCAAAGTGACGATGTTCTACCACACCACATGCCAGTCCTGAGCACCAAGAGGTCTCCCTGCCTCCAGGAGAATGGCTGCCTTCTGAATGGTCATGGAAAATGAGCAGGAGGTGGCATGGGAGGTGGGGATCAGCTGTCCTCTCACATCCTTTGGGTACTGTGGAGCAGGGAGCCTTGGGAATTGCTCCCTGTCATGGTTTCCAGCTTCTGCTCACTTTTCATTGGTGGCTCATATCTGGGACAGGCTCAGATGTGATGCCTGGATCTGTGCAGGCAGAAGATGCCAGGATTGACATGATCAGTAGGTTTACTCAGAGAAAAACAGGGACTCCTGGGTATTTATATCCTGCTTGGGTCAAAAAAGAAAAAACAAGGAACAACCACCTCTTTCAAGGGCAACTCGTTTTGGTGTGGGAAACTTTTCACCTGGTTCACTGCCCACCCATAGCCCTCAGCCTCAGAACTGAAACCAGCTTCCCAAAAATCCAAAAGAAGTGATAAGAAAGAGGGGCAGTCTGCCCTCTTTGCTCCCAGTCTGTGAAGCCTAACTGTAACAAAGACACCATGCTCTCCTTTTCTTCCTTCAACCCTTGGGCTTCCTTATCAGGTTTGGGAACAAAGTGTTTGTTTGTTTGCCATTGCAGGATTTAGCTTCCTAAGAAAACTCACATAGCAACCAAGCAAGCTTGTAAACATGAAGCACCTAAATGTTGTTGCCTCCAGATTTCTGACAGCTTTGAAAAATGGACCCTTTTTGCTGTTGCCAGCTTGTGAAGTACAAATAGCAATAGCAGGATATTCTTTGTCTCCCTCATCCTGTATTAGTCCACACTGTACATAGTCTCACAACTCACACAGAAAACAGGAATGCAAGCAGTAATAAACCTGTAATGTAAGTAGGAGAGCCAAGGTTGGATTTCACTCTAGCTTTCCATATGCTGTAGCAATGATAAAAGGATCTTGCAGACATCTCTTTCTCTGCCTTAATATGAAGCATGGTCATAACCCAGAAACTGCTTTGGACAATATTCACAAACTGCTGTGCCTGTGTAAAGTCAGTTGAAAGTAAGTAACATGCTTTCTGCTTCAGTCCCTTGGATATCTCCATTTGCCATGGTTTGTTTCATTCTGTGTGGAAGTATATGAAGCTTAAGGTATTTGGGTAGATCATTAAGGTGAAGAATTTTAAGTTTCTGAGATTCAAAAATGTTCTAGCAGAGAATCTCCCTTAAAAGCATAGATTTTGTTGTCAATGGTTTTGCCATAAGCAGAAGATCCACATAAAACACATGAAAGAATGTAGCATAAAGGGAAAAAGGTGGATTCTCATAATTTAGAAAGGAATATTTTAGTAATCAGTGTTTTCTAACAGGAGTGGGGAAGTATAAAACAATTCAGAAATATCAAGGTAAATTTTTTTAACTTTTCTCAAAATATTTTCAACCTAGAATACTCCACCTACATCTTCTGTCTTCTCGGCAAAGCAAAGGCAGTCTTATCTCACTGTTAGCTGAGCTTAATGCACTAAAGGAAAGCCTGTTTCAAGTGCTGACTGCTGCAAATTGCATTTCAACAAAGTTGTTTAATTATTTCAGGTGACAACACGAACAACTACACATATCCAAGCAGCTAAAGTCTCAGTTAATATGTTATGTTTCACATTCAGAACAAAAAATAGAAAATTTCTGTCACTGTGACCTTCTGTATCTGCTTTTATAATCAGTGTGATCAAAGCAGTCCTTCTGTCATGGGACAGGATTCCCTTCTGGAATATTTCCACAGAACTTGAGACAGCTGTTGCAAAAACATATTTTAAAAAGCTACAGGAAGTCTGTCTGTAGCTGATACTTTTCCCAAGTTTTAAGTCTTGAAAAAATCTTTCTGTTTCCTATAAGTAACTGTGTCTTTTCATTTGATATATCTTCTTGTAGAGGGGAATCCTTTCTGTGTCAATTTCTCACTGATGTTTGTCTAAAATCCCTTTGGTCAAAATTATCTCTTTCTAAATCTCTTGGCTACTGTATTTGTCTGTTACAAACTACCACTGACCCATAATCTTCTGGGTTAAGGGGGTCATTATGATCATTCCGTTAGACCTGGGGCATAAGACACAGCACAATTTCAGTGATTCCTATGGAAAGCCTGTTGCTTCTGAGTGACACGTTCCTGCTTCAGAGGAACAGATTCATTGGGGATTAGACTGCCCTTCTAGGACTGCCTCTACTAGGACTACAAAGGCCAGGGAATCAGCTTAGTAGTTGTGGCCACTCCTCCTGAATGTCCTGGCTGTGTCCCATCTGGGTTCTATGTGCTTATTTTTGGAAGAACTACGAGTCCCAGTTAATTTTTCATTTATTCTTTCTTAAAATTTTGCTGTCTGTAAATTACCCAGCAGCACCACAGGAAGCACAAGGATACTGAAACATATTTTTGTGTCAGGGTTTCAGAGTGCAGCCAAAACTGGTGTCATCTAAGCATCAGTCTGTATCGAGATACCCTAATGTGCTTCCAGGGAACTGAGACCTTGTGAAATCACACAGACTGTGAAGAAGAACAGGTTCCCTGCCTGTGGACTATCTCTTTTCACAGCCCAGTGAAGCTCAATCTCTTTCTTCTGTCCTTGGCAGTGCATTGCTGTTCTCTCACTCCTCCAGTTTGGAGGTAAATGATGGAACTCCAAGACAAATGTCTGCTGAGTTTTGCTCTGTGCTTCACTGAAGCACAAAATGTGGTGTACATTGATTCCTTTGCTGTGGTTTTCTTTCCAGACACAGAGCTTCACACCCATCCCAGGGCAGAGCCCCATGGCTGTGGAACTCTGAAGAGGGGTTTTGAGTCTAAAGGGGTTTATGCCCAAAATGTGCATAACAAGAGCCTCTTTGCAGTGAACAACGTTCAGAGTTTTTGGTCCCAAGAACTATTACACAGCTGCTGAACTCCCACCACTATATCATGAGTTTACTGTTTTGACATCCTCAGCCCTCCTTGAATGTTCTCCACTACCTTCAAAGTCTGATTTTCCATCCACTCCTATTTTTTCTATGACAATACACAGAAAGACCATTGTTGCCAGTTTTCTTTTCTTTTTACTTAATCATTCTAAATTCAAAATTTGAGGTAGTAAATACAGCAAATATGTTTTTAATTTGACCTGATGGATAACAGTGTCTGAGGATCTTTCAGCACTTCCTAGTAAGAAGTTTTTATGGTACTGTTCTTTGCAGTCTTATTTTCTGCTTATGAGAGATATTGATCACATCTTTTTTAGTCTCCTACTAAGTCTAATTTTATTTCTTTCAGGATGATTGAGGAGTTTTCCTGTCTCTGAAATTTAAATAATTAAGTCTGTTCATAGATTCATTTATTCTGTGAATGAACTCCCTTAATAAGGTCATATGCCATGGGTTCTTTTTCAAAAAGAATGCAGGATAGTTTTAAGTGGCTGAACTGTGATTAACCTGTGGGTTTACATGAATGAGAGAAACATTCATCTTACTCTATTTTCAAATGCAGGTTCAGACCCTGTTGCAAAGATGTACTTTGTTTGAGAACAAGCTATCGGCCTTAATTCAGATAGAGCCAAATTATATAACAGTGTTTATCAGGTCAAATTTCCTGATGCCTTTTCAGGTTAAAATAAAATTAATCACTCCATTTTTTCTTTGCTTTTTTATTTGTTACCCTGATCTGTAACTCTGAGAGAGATTGAAAAGATTTCAGTAATGTGAGTAGAAGCCAATTAGGTAAAGGAGAATCCCAGATTTTAAGTAATGAATTACTTCTAGAAAATAGGTCATCTGAAAAACTTTCAGATCTAATAGTTTCTGAAAGTGGAATGGCTATTACTTATTGCCACAGCGTCCTCTGATCTTCCTGGGACTCTACATAAGTCTGTTTATTACTCTTTCTCTAAAAATTGAGCCTTTTTTTTTTTTTTTCCCCAAATCTGTTCAGTACTTAAAGAGTGGACTAAGTAGAAAAGAAATAAAAAAAAAAAAAAAAAAAGGAGACTATCTGTGACTAATATTTTAATCCACAGCCCTGGAAAATTCCCTGTGCATGATTGCAGACATTGACTGAAGACATTACACCTCTCTGCTTCTCAGGGTCCGAATGTATCTATTTATGAGACATTCTGTAAAGGTTGGTGCATGTGGGAAAGGTGTTCCTGTATCAGCTTTTCATTGCAATTTCACTAACAGTCCTTTCTCAATAATGAGTGTGGGACCAGAGAACATTAAGCAATAGATAAGAGTAAAATACATGGATAAGAACAAAACTCACAAACATTGAAGAGAATCAGGCTAACAGATAGATGTATTTACCTTATAGAATATACCTTGTGTTTTCCCAGATTTTCACAGTTCCCTTGAGTCATAACATGTATCTTGTTCAAAGCTTCCCTTTAGAGCAAAGAGCTCCCTGTTTGTATTTGCTTTATTTTGCATACAGAATAGGCAATAGAGTGAATTTTAGGAACTTACTGAACCAATCCTGCTGGATAAAGTGATTAAGTTACTAATTTCATTAATGGAGACATGTTGCCTTCAAAGTCAAGAGTGAGAGGCTGTATTCCTAAGAGTAAGATGAAGCATTTTTAGAGGCACATTTGGACAACAGTAGTGAATGGCACAGGAATTAGTATTATACCCCTCTAAAGTGGTCATGAAAAGCTTAGGAATTTAGTCACCTCTGATATATCCAAGTCTCTGACAAAGAGTTCTCTGCTCATCACTGGACCTGTGAAAGCACATGAAAGGAAAAAAAAATCATAATATGTGTTTGTTTTAAATGCTACAGTAAAAAAATTTTGGATATATGTTCTCCAAAGTCAGAGAAAATATAAATCCAATGTGTATGAACAAACTTTTTTCACACCGTGTTCAAAAGCAAATATACAGTTCATCTGAACAATAAAAATTACATTAAATAGTTGTGTCCAGTGTGCAGGTCTGCTCAAGTCCTTGTAACGTCTCCCTTTGTTCCTACTGCTCACTTAGCTAATACACATTTTGAATGTGTACGATGGAGCTCCTGACTGCTAAATGGGCTTTAAACAATCTTCATTGGCAAAACATCCAAAGCAAAATAAAGTGGAAGTGTGATTAATCTTACGGACTTTTTGTGCCCCCTGCTGGAAAAGCCTCAGTGTAGCCATAAGCATTTCCTGCAGAAAGGTCTGCAAACAGATGTGTGGTTCCTGAGACAAAGCTGAGCCGAATTCTCGTTCGAGGCACTTTGCTATTATCGATGCACAGCCCATGAATAAGAACACACAAGATCCCAAGTTACAAATGAGCACCTGGACTCATTTAAGTGCTGCTAGCATGATGTACATTGCTCATACAGTATAAATTGCTGGCCTGAAATTTCTTGCAGGCAAATGATGCCAAGCTCTTAATATATATAAAATGAACTCTAGCAACTTAAGCAAAATAATCACAATTTTCCCCACTGTCTTTCCAGGATTTCAATCTGGAGGGTTTTGAAGGATACACAATACCTTGTTACAAACCATATAATGTTTTAAAAAGTATCCAACTGACAACCTTGGCTAACATTGTATCTTCTATCTAAATTACTTCAATATGTCATATCCATATCACACCACTCTGTCCATGGTCCCAAAGCCAAGGATTTTTGTCTTGTCCAACCTTTCCATCTGGAAGTAATGAGCTTAATATTCTGGCTCTACCCCCATAAAAGCTATGTCACAAAAAAGTAGCAGCCTTACGAACTGTTGTATACCCTGAAGACAAATTTGAGATCCACGCAGCCTCTCAAAGTTCTACTCAGATTCATTTAAAGACAAGTTTTCCACTCTACTCCCATAAGACCTACAGCATACCACAAGACTGAGAGCCATTTGACAACCATTTATGCTTAAATCCTGTCCTAGACATGTCAGAGGACTCTGCTTAACAGATAATGAAGGAGTAGGACGGTCCTTTGGGGAAAGACACATTGTGCTATAGGATTTGCTTTTACAATGGCTGTATTTTTGGTTGCAATTCCTCTGAAAGCTAAAGCAGAGGAAACAGAAGTTCTTTGTTTTTCATGTCTTATCTTGTATAAAGTGAATGCAAGCACTTCTCTGTCTCGTTACACGTACAGAGCAAAAATGAGGCAGGTAGAAGCTCAGTACCTATCAGTCAGGCTTGAGCTCTGACTGCACATTCATCAGCACAGCCTGGGGCCTGAGACCATCATCAGGGCTCCGTTCACCGCTGCTGTGTGGAGGCAGCGAGGAGGGTCTGCTTTAAATCTCTTTTCTTTCCATTTTCTTTCTTTTATCACAGTGGGGGAAGGGGGGCACACCACTCTGAGCAGAGGTTTTACAAGAGATGTCCTAAGAAATATCAAGACTTACCAAAACACTTTCTAAGCATTGTTTTCATTTTCTTGTAAGGTACTTTTCGTCTCACTTTTCTAGTATTATCAGCTTCTTGCAAAAACTGGAATTCTGTGCCAAAATGTGACAGTATTCTGCAGACACCTCACCCAGGCTGCATAAATTTACAGAGGGAAAATTATCTCATGTACCTTAGGCACCTATTTTTGGTTAGGATTAATCTTCCATTGGAAGTGCCTCGCTCCCCTCAATAACTACAGACAAAGATAGCTGTGGAATAATGTTCAAGTAAATAAAATAAGGTGGCATCAGTCCCATTTTTTGATGCCAATATTAAAAACAGAACTATTGAGTCAACTCTTGCATCTGTCATATTCTTACTTCATTATAAGAATTCATTTTATAATTTCTTTACTATTTTAATTGCATCTAAATGGAGCTCTTTCACATTTAATTGAAACTTCTTTCAATATCTCTCAAAATAGAACCTGATTTTAAGAATATTCCTTACTCTTCACTAGGAAGATGTGCAGGTACAGGTGGATAAATCATATGTTCTTAGAATCACTACTATGCTACTGCTGGCCAGAAAAAGAAAAAACTCACCAGAAAAAAAGCTAGAACTTAAAAATGCAGATGTTCTGAAATGAAAATGCTTTGCACAGTCCTATTAGATTTGCAGAAATTAAATTTTGGCAGATATGAATATTCTGACATTGCCAAAATGTCCTGTTTTATAATTTTGGCCCCCGGCATCTAATATTTCCTTTCAAAATAGTTTTGCATGTTTAATGTTCTTATGATGTGTTTCATTTTGTGTTCTCAGTACAATTAAAAAGTCAACCATAATCAAATGTTTCTCTCAAAGTCATTTCAGTTGGTATGGGATATTTTTCTTCAAAATTTCTCTTCTAGATAACTTCGAGATTTTCAAAAGTTGTGCCTAACTGACCTAAAATCAAATCTGAAAGTCCTCTGAAAAATGATTTTCTACACAGATATGATTTACTGTTGATATTCCACCAAGAGTGTGTCAGTCATAGACCTCTTAAAAAGCTGAAAGGAAAAGAGATTCACTGTTCCTCAGAGAGGACTTCACTCTTGCTGAGCCAGGACTTATGATCCAATTCCAAACTGCAAGGGTACCCTGAACAAAAACGCTTTACTTCCAAGTGAATCTGTGGAGAATTTGGTGGTATCTTTTGGGTCACCTTGCAAAATTTAGAGTGATCAGAGAACATACAACAAAGTAATATCATCTCTGAAAATACAGCTGTGTTAGTTTTTAGCATTAAAATGCCTGACTGGTTTAAGTTCATGGCTGCTCTCATTTTCCTCTGTGAAGGTCGTGTTCAAGAAACCAGTAAAGAAGTATGTCTTCAGAGCTATAGATTCAGAGACATCAGGTTTGATCTGTTCATTTATTAGCATCAGTCTGTGTAGCAGTGTCTTCAAATACAAATTTGCTATAAGGAGCCAGATCCCTCAGCCTATTGAGTTCATTTTGTTCTGCTTCATAGCTCACTTTACAGCAGTGGAAAATGATGTGTACCATCTGGAGGGTCCTCCTGAATATTTCCTCTGAGAAGATGGACTCTCTGGTTGTTGTAAAGCCAGTAGAAATGTCTTTGATGTCTGTGACACCTCTGCTGTGCTGCCTGGCATGAGCAAAGGGGTGTATTTACAGAAAATACAGAGAATTTGGAGAGAAAAGCATTTTCACTGCCTGATTATTCCCAGAGTCTGTGAGTTCAATTCACTGGCAATATTTTAAAGCATTTCTCAGCAGTGTTTTGTTCAAATGCTGATGGTGCTGCAGAGTTGACCACACTCTTCAGCCACTGTCTCCCCTGCTTTCCTCATTAGCATAACTTAGATTCAAATTGTTTCTTAGCCCTTGGACACCTTTTCGTTTTGCTTCTCCCCAGGTCACCACTTATTCTTTCCTCCTGGCTGTGTGTTGACACAGGATATTGACTGTATTGATTGCCGTGTATTGATGGCTGGTTGCCTCCTAGGCTGAGATGCCACCCTGGCTACAGCTGGACTCTGCAGGGAGTCAGACAGACAGACAGACAGACAGAAACCTCCTGCGAGGTCCTCTGACAGCCTGAGCTTAGTGAAGAAGGTTCCTATTTCTACAGCAGGTTCCAGTGTGTCTGCAGCTCCATGCCTTTAACAGCTCTTTAAGCTTTGCTTTTACTCAAGTCAATCCAAAATCCGCCATAGTAAAAAAAAGGAAGACCCTTAACAGGCAAGCAATTTTTCCCTCCACCTGCAATACACATAATCACATGCAAATTAACAATGTTTAAGAGAAAAGGTAAATTCAGCTTTCAATGTCATAGTGGGCTGGTCACGTGCTGAAAATCAATCGCAGAAGCAAAAAGAAAAGTATTACCATTTCCCAAAAGAGTTTATGATACTAGTATAAAGTTAGAAATATAGTCACAGGTGGGAAGAATAAGGAAACAATGAGGCAACCGCAGTGGTTGTGAAATGTCTAAAATCTGAAATAAATTATCCTGCTTCATTTGGTCTTTCTCCCTGCATGTCTGATTCTGCAGAATTTCTGTTTTGATAATGTTCATGCTCAAAAATTTTATAAAAGGGAGTAAATTAAATCACCCTGAGCACAAATGTGTCTGGGATGAAAATTATTTATTGTAAGAATTGCAACTATTCTGATGGTGGTTGAAGAGTAAGGATGATTATTTTCTTGCACAAAACTTCTTGAAGAGCAAGCAGCTACTTCTGAGTGATCTTCTGGTATCCAATTATTTGTCCACAGGTCACATAAATTCCTATTGCTAAGCAGGTTACTTTTATGTACTACTGTTGAAATCTTAATACAACTGCTTTTCAAGTTTCATCTAATTTTTCAAGACTGTCTTTCAGAGGAAATGGAACCTAATGTGATTTAACTGCTGGAGGAGGTAGAGGGGGGTTAAATTCAGTCAATTTATGTTCATTATAAACAAGTCCAAATTCCTAGCTAGTATGGTATGACTAACATATGTCACATACTACAGCATGTCTGGTGTACCCTTTAACATTTTAACAGTCCATCAGACATTAATGTGACTTAAACATCAAAAACAGGTTCATTTTGCCATTAATATCCTGAAACAAGAACATCTAATATACACATCCTGAGATTTAATCTGTAAACATAACCAAAAATGTCTGGATGAAGGGGGCTTGTTTATATTTCAGTAGTGCTACTTCCATGAAGCATGTGTCTGCTATCTTTAGTGTGCAACTCTAGCATCCTACCATCGAGAGACCCCTAATGTCTTTGATACTGTTAGTGAGACTTATAAGTCTTCTGCTGACAAACCAGTCCCTTTGTAGATGTCCTAAAGTTAAAGCTACTGATAAACATAACTTGTCTTATAAAGAAGGGAAGAGTTTTAAAACCACTTCAAACATGCCCAAGATTCCCCTATTCATTTTTCCACGGCATGAAAGCAGGTTCTGAAGTGAGCAGGAATTTAGTGGACATGCTTCTCTTTGCTGAAGTAAAAACTTGTTTAATAAACAAGAAAGGAGAAGGAAAAATGTGAGAGCACATGCAGAGTGACAAAATAAGGAGATCTGAGGAAAACTTAATAAAATGCAAAAGAACTTTCAATTCCATCAAATCTGTTTGTTTATTTGTTCTATCATTATTCAAATGTTTGGTTCTTGTATTGATGATTGTTCAAGGAGGTACTTTACTTAGGAATTAGCATAGGACAAAACATATGTACATTTAGTCTCCAAACACTCTGTATCTATCAACTGTGTTAGGAGTGAGTGAAGCCACCACAGTCAAGAGGATAATGAAAAAAAGAGAAGGAAAAAAAAGGATAGTTATACCCTTTGATATCTGCAAGATTGTTTAATCCAGCTCATACGTAGATAAAACCACAATGTAATTGCTATGGAGTGAATTGCATTAACAACTATAGCCTTGGAAAACCAGCCAGATACATTCAAGGTCTGAAGTACCGATGAATACTCCATGTCTTAAATCAATCATTGAACCAGTGGAATTTGTCAACAGCATGATTTTTTGAAGAAAAATGCAGATTCATCTGAACTTTTTACACCAGTGCATGTGTTTCCATTAAAATTTTTGTCAAGACTGTTTTGCAAGCTGAGGCTGGAATTTCTCATCAAAACCAGGCAGAGAAAATCCCTTCTCAAAATAGCTAATGGCATGGAAAACTCCTTTGGCATAGAAGAACAAGAGCAAGGACTTCAGTATGGTCTCCTGAGCAATCTTATTTCAGTATGTGAAACAGAGCCAGCACAAACCTGAGCACAGGCAGATGGTTGTCTGTTCAATTAAATTGTTAGCATGGGCCTTGGCAATAGTTTGGCCTGGGCTAACTGCCTCTCTCCCAAAAATGTCCCAGCACAGCTGAGGGGATAGTTTGAGCCAGTATAGATGCAGTCAGCATGTTTTTGGGGGGTAAAAGCAATTAACTGTGTCAACACAAGCCGTGCGAGCTGGCCTCGGGTCAGACAGCAGTCTCTGGGCAATTTCATTACTAGCACAGCTGCAATACAGTAGTCCCTGTGAGCACATGGGGGAGTTATAGGATACTAAGGGAAAATAGTTTTTCACATGCATTTTTGCTGCAATTTTTTCTGGAATGGTCTCAGCTTTGTCCCAGTACGGACTGAAAATGTTTTCTGAAACCATGACATTTTGGCAAAATAAAATTCTTGTTTTCTGGCCAACTCTAGTACCAATTTGACATTATGGACATAGAAATGAACAGAATGTGTATTACTTAAACCCCTAGTGTGGGTACAGTTTTGCAGATAAAAGGATGGTTTATATGTATTTCTCTTCCTGTAGTGCTGCATCATTAAGGGGTTCATTCAAATTTCCCACTCAGATTCTATGTTAACTACTTTTCATGTCCTCTTTCAAAAATGTAGCATGAAAGAAAACAGGAATGAAGAAGCACTATGATATGAATGAACCCAGCCAGCATATCTAAATACCTCTGTGCTCTGAACATGCAGAACATTCGAGACATACACACTGCGCTGATGACGTCCCAGTTGTTGATAAAACTTATGGCATAAAAGGGACAACTGATCATTTACTCTAGGAGATATTGCTTTACTCCTCTGTACCATGAAAACTGTGTGCATAACTTTGAAACATGTGCGTTCATCTCTCTATGTGTAGATGTCTGAGATTTTCAATGGAGGACACCGGTGTTCCACCTCCAGGCAGAGGCCAAAAATACCAGATTTACTTCAGTCCGTGTTCTGTAAGAGCAGTTTAGGAAATGGCCATGCATCCACATGTGTACACTTAAAACTCATTGCAGTTAGATGGGATTTCTTGCAGCATGTCATGTTTCTAAGGCAGAAGAATTGCCTTCCCAGTAAAGATCTGAGGATACACTCTCTGAAGTTTTCAGTCTTTGTGTATGAGGATTTCTTTTGTCAGGGATAAATCCTGGAAATGAGAAATGCAACAATGGGAAGTAGAAGGGAGTGTTTTGAAAAAGAAGCAACAATTTGTAAGGATGTAGTTGCATACTCAGCTGAGATAATTTGATGTTCTTATTTAGGAGCAATTCAAAAAACAGAAGTGAGCAATTTAATAAACCTGAGAGAGTTTTAGCAATTAGTAATGAGACCCTCCTCCATGAGTGCATCCAGACTTTTTCATCATCACCAAGCTTCACCTTAAAATTAATTGATTTTCTTGCAACCTTGTCTCTTCTAAGTACCCACAAGATATTATTACGTTTGCTGACTTCACTTGCAGAGCTCTGTAACTACTGTCCATTTTGTGTGGGATAGATGGTCTTTGCTTCAGTTTTCAGTTCCAGAAGACATGTTGCTCTGCTTTATCTTCCCAGGAGCAGTGACTGTCCTCCCCATTTTATGAGAGGAAATAAGAAATACGAATATTGATGCAAAGACTGTTCATTATCTTCTTCCTCCCTCAGTTTTAAAGCTAATTGCATGATGAGAAGTTGACTCATGTTCACTGAGCATTTGGACTTAAAAATACAGTTACAAATACTTCCAACAAGCTAATGTCTTTCTCTTTTAATAAGTTCAATAAAAGTTAGTCACCGTGATTTTGTGTTAACATTTAATTTCTAAACAATAGTCCATGCAGAAATCAGGTCCTCCACTGGGAATAGCTATTGTGAACCATATTTCTTTCCTTTCATTTTAGATTACTTGTGTTTTGCCTTAGAGCCAAAATGAAACCTAGTTTCTCTCCTTTGACCACATCTCAATGTGGATAGTACGAAGCACTAAGAGCTTTCCATTGCTGTGGTATATGCTGTTAATTGCTAACATATTCTGCCACATCATTTTTCACAGTATTGGAACTTTTTAACTATACCACAACTCAACAAATATTAACAGGACTAGACACGTCTTGGAAGATGGTACTGCTAGTATTTCCTTCCTCCTTTGGTTCCGATTGAGCAGATGTAAATCACTTTGGGACTGTATTTCAGTTCTGAAACCTGTTTCAGTTTTGCTCAAACCTAATTGGAGGTCATGTGGAGTTTTCTTTCTTTCTCAAAAACAGAAAAATACCCCAATCTTTGAGCTTTAACTGCCAAGAAGCTCTCCCCCACAGAATCTACTCAGGCAGATATCTTGTAGGAAATCCATGAAAAAACACAGCCCCCAATTTTTACTGAGAAATGAGACAAAATTGTAACTGGCAAATACTTAGCCTCTCAAGACCCTGACCACATGGCCTGTTCTTGTTCCCTTTGGCAGTTCCTTTTTCCAGCTCTCTTCAGGATCTGGGCTGTCTTGGGTGATGCATTCTGCACCGAGCCTTCAGAGGAGGGCATGATACTCAGAAGGGCCCTTGAGTACCACTAAGATTCAAACAAATGACTAATAAAGAGCAGATCCCAGGCTGTAAATTGCATTTCATTCACAGTATTCAGATCTCACTCCCACAAAAGGAGCTTGTCTACATTCATTTGGTGAAAATGAGGGATGGACTCAGGTTTCGTGAGTCTAAAACCAGAGTTTTCTTCGTCCATTGGGGAATCTAAGTTTACTTTTGAATAGAAATTTAGATTAAATAAAAAATACATTGCTGCTTTCACAGCCTTCTTGGTTGGAAGCCAGAGAGTGCTCCTCTCGGTAATTCTGCTTATTCTTTGCAGGTGGTTTCTGAACATTTACATTGCCCTGGGCGAGTGACTGAGTATAAGTCTATTTTCCCAAATGCAAAATGTGAACAGTACTGCTTGTGACCACTGATTGGGCTGCTTAAAATCTCCACCATTGCATACATACTAGAATTTTGCTACTTGATGTGACTGAAATAGGATTTTCATTCTGTCTTCATTGAGAACAAAAAAATACATGGAAATACACTGCATGTTACTAGTTCAATTAGTTTCTTAACCAGAGACAAAAGACAGGGGCAAAACCAACCAAACAAGCAAACAAAGTCCAATATGGTCACTGCTGCCTCAGGAAAACAGGCTTTGACTCAATTCCCAATTTTTCTCTATAAGAACTGTAACAGGATATCAGTGGTATGCAAGTCTAGGGGAAAGACACTTGAAAGAGAAAAAAAAGGTTTTGGGATTGCTTTTTCTTTGTTTTTGTTTGGTTTGGTTTTGGTTGGGTTGTGTTTAGTTTGGGGATATTTTGTTTGTTTGTTTGGGTCTTTTTTAAATGTGGAAATTATTTATCCCTATTATTTATCCTATAATTATTTATCCCTTGAAAAACATAAGTATTGACTATAAAGTGATCCAAATACACTTTTCCTCAGATGTGTGTACATCCAGCTTCATCCTCTTACATCTTTTCAGGGCCTTGGAAGATGACTTTAGTTCAAGCAGAGCAGTACATATTGCCAGCGCCCTAATTTTATCACTGCTAATACAGTATTGGTTTGTGTCAGTGTAATATTAGGGTATTTATCCAGTACTGAATTGCTTGGATACAGGTACTTTCTTGGGGCTGCAGGTTTTTAGGCACTGGTAAAAAAGGAATAAAAAAGCTTTTTCTGTCCGCTTGTAATGTAATGTTTTCAAACATTGTACAATTTTGTCTGAAAAGGAAAGGTTAACTTCTTTCAGCAGCATAACTAAGTTTTCATAATACAACACCTTTCTGTAATGTGTTTCTAAGAAACAAGTCTTGTTTGCTGTGCAATTTTAGGCAACAATGAAGATTTTTGTTGGTTTTATAAAGTTGGCTTTTAAAAAACATAGCTGGCCAGAAACCAAAAACATTATTTCATTTGTTTTTTTTTTTAAATTTAAAAAAAAAATCAAGGTTTTCACATTCATTTTTATTCTGATGCAAAAGTAAACCCAAGGCATGGACTTCATTTTTCCTCCTAATGAGAGACACCAGAATAATTGTCATCATTACAATTCTAATATTTTGGTAAAATTAAGGAGAAAATTCTTGTTTTGATTTGAGCCACTGGCTTTTGCAGTGTAGATCTCATAGACCTGTTACTGGATTTGAACACAAAATTCACCCTTGACATTTGTAAAGCCTGCCAATGAAAATTACTTGGAAATAATAAACATATTCTTGTGAAGTTTCAAGTTTGACAAATTACTATTCATAAGAAAAAGAAAAAAGAAATCAGCTCCATTCCCTGCTTTGCAAGATTATACATAAAGAAAAATGTATAATAAGACTGTTTCTGAAATAAATTACATTGAGGTCAGAACTTAGAGATTCAGAGTGAAGATTCAGGTTCTTTTCTTATTGTACTGATTCACAACACAATGGGACAAAATATTACTATAGAAAACTTCACCAGCACTTTTCAGTGTATGAAATACATAGAAACAATATAACCCTTACTATTACCATCTCCTTGGGAATGAATTTAACCTTTAAAAAGCTAAAATATGAGCTCACGCATTCAGCTGCTATAATTTCTTTTAGCCCCATCTTATTTTTCAGTGCTGGCCATACCACACTTGTGGGTATGTTTACATAGAAATAGTCTCAGAACAACCTTCCACAGCAGAGGTTTCGGTGCAGAAAATGAACAAATACGGGCTAAGGCAGAAGTGGAGCACACAGGACCCAAATTGCATTAACTCCTGGGGTCCATGACATTGCCAGGAAGGCTCAGAGGAGTGGCATCCTGAAAGCTGCCTCCCGAGAGCTGAGAAAGCATGAACGGTGCAACAGGTTGGCCGACACAGGTTCATTGTTCCCTGGTGATGTAGACCAGCAGAAAGGACTCCAGTCCTTGTGTTTGAGAGTGGCACTGCTACACGAGTGCAGGAGCACAGACAGCTTCACTCCTAATGATCCCAGAGTGAAAGCAAAGAAACGTGAAATGGGCTTATTTAGTAGCACTCCAATGTGAAGGCAGAAATACCAGCATTTGCCAAGTGAGAAGGATGAAGTCAGCAGAGAGAGTATTTTGTTTCTAACTTTAGAAGATAATGCAAACAATGGAAGGAGAGAAGGGGGCTGGCTTTTATTTTAGAAAGAAAACCCTTTAGCATGCAGTTTATTCTGTTGTAGCATTTGTATTATAGCATAGGCAATCTTTATTTTATTTATTTTTACGTTTGCTCAATTTCAGATGGGGTGAGTACGCCCTTAAAAATACACCCTCTAGGTTCATGATATACATCAGAGCTGTATAAATCTCCTAGGAGACTTAAATAAAGACAACCTAAAAAAGATGTTCCTTATTTTGCCGCAGTTCTGCCCATGATTAATGGAAGTCTCTGATGATGACTGCAACTCAGTATATTTCTTGGCACTGTCACTGTGTTTTCCTTTCTTCTCAGCTGGGTCAAGTCATAGTGACTATAAAAAGTAGAAGCATGAGATTTTTCTTGACAGATCATAATATAAAAGAGGGCCTGCTGCTGTACAGGGTGTTGTTTTGTACATAACTGTGGGTGTTTGTGAGGACATGGTAGAGATTAGAACATGATAACTAGCAAAGAGAACAAAGATTTGGGTGAACTTTTGCAGAAGGAACCCTGCCCCATTTTTGTGCCAGCAACGTTTCCAGTGAATGGCTCTTTCCCTTGGTACATTTGCTAAAGCGGGCTTTATTTTGCTTTTCAGGTTTACAATCATCCAGTTTTTGATTTGGGCTGCAGCATTCAGGGTGCCTTCCGTATGCCCAAAGTCGAGCATTCTGAGTGCAGCTCAGGAAGCAAAGCTACTGTAGCATTTCAACTTCTGCAAGTTTTGCCAATTTTCTACTGTACTGAGCTGTCAGAGCCTGGCTTCAGGCTAGGTGTCATAAAATGCCCATGGGACGCCCCTATGTCATCTTGCTTGAGAAATAATGAATATTTTAGCTCAGAAGCTACAGAGGAGAGGCCACATATGAAAAACCATATACATAATTTTAGTGAGCAATATTTGACATAGATTTTCCTAACTTTCCTGGAGCTTTGCTATCTTATACCAGTAACTACTTTGAGGGAATTTTGCAGAAAAATTTTATAATACCGGTATTTTAGTGCTTTTTGGTGCTTTTGCTTTGTTGCACGACACATTTTGCAAACAGCGACCATCAAGGACTAGAGAGTGGACTAAGTCATGTCTTCAGGCCCCATATAACTGGAGGAAAATAGAATTAAATCATGAAGAAAACAACAACTCTTACAGATTTCTCCTCATTTTTGAAAATTTACTTAAGAAACAATTATTTGAATAATAGGTTCATGGCATTGCAATGATACAGAGGCTCTTTTAGCTTGATGAGTAAGAGCCATCAGCATGTCCTTTCAGTATAGCCCCCATACCTGGGAATTTTCAGGATGTTCTAAATCACTCAGATCTTATCCTTCACATTTAAAAAGTGGTGGTGGTGATTTAGACATTTTTCTTTGCCTTAGTCTCTTTGAGTGTAGGTAATCCAATTACCATTGCCTTTACAACAAGATTTATTTCACTAATATCGAATAAATTTGTATTTAAATTCAAGTTGTTAATGTAAGTGTACATGCCTTGTAACAGAGACCACAAAGTACAGCAAGGCATTGGAGCAAGAGGCCATCAGTCAGCCACTGTCAGCTTCTTGGGATCAAAATCTATGTTCATGCTTGAGAGCAGCATTACGCAAGTAGCATTTTTTATTTCATTACCAATGACATTTTTGTCAAAATAGACATTTGTCTGTACCTGTGTATATGTACATGTAATGTCTTACATGGCCCAATTCTGTTGCCTACTTATTTGGTTGAACTACCTTAATGCATATTTTTCCTGCTAGATAAAAAAGAATGAGCTGGAGAGCAAGGTATCATCTCATGGAGAATATCAGTGATGTCCTATGTCTTCTGAATAAAGGATACTAAATTCAGACAATGGAAGCATCAGCTTTTATAGTAAAACAAAAGACTATATCCACCCTTTTAGGTTTTATGCTAAAAGACTTCTTTAAGTTTTTTCTTATGACACACCAACGGCTTGAAAAATTCTCCTTTTTTTTTAAACAGAACATGATAAACAAATGGCTGTTTTTAAATTTAGATGGCCTTGGGGTAGATGTGAGAATAAACTGTGAATTAAGCATCCCTTGACAGATGGAAGTTTGCAAAGTGAGAAAAACCAGACTGACCTTTAGTGGGGTGCTGACAAGTGAAGGATTACACCATCTTTGGTATTAGGAACCACATGTTATGTGTATCTCATCAGAGGGGCACATGTACACAGGAAACCCACTGTTCTCTGCCATTTGTTAATAGTAATGCTTGCCACAGTCAAAATATTTGGTACATTTAACGCTTTGAAGGATTAAGGAGCCAATCCCATTAATACTAAACACAGGAAATTACTAACTCTAAGGACAACAGCAGGTATTGCAGATGCCATTTTTTCCTAAAACCTCTGGTTCTGTGATTTGGTCTGGCCTGTGGCTCCAGTTATACACCTGTGTGTGAGGGCACAGCAGGGGCGGGGGCTCCATAGGGTGGGCATTGGTAGTGGCAGGGTCTCCCTGGAGCAACAGGGCAGGACCTGGTGACCTGTCCCATCTCACCCTCCGTCCAGGAGCAGGGCAGCCAGAGGCACTGGGGCTGGTGTAGCTGGAGTGTGGCAGTGCTTCTGCAGATTTGCTGGGGCGTGGGGTAATGACCCCAAGGAGAATGAAACGGGTTCTTGGGGCATGGGAAGGGTGGGAGGAGGACCTGGTGCAGGGACCAGATCACAGATGATTACTGTAGTATAAGTTAAGAAAATATATGTATCCTTCTGGAACAAGGAGGACAAGAATTCATTTATTTAATTAATTATTAATTCATTATAGTCCTGTCTTTGGAAAGTGTATGAAATTGTATGGTTTAGACACTGATGTCTAACAGTACTGGGAACATAGGAGCTGTGGATCCCTCTGTATGAAAATGTGCACACGCTCTTGAGATCACACATCTGAAAAACCTCATGTGGCACGGCCTGTGCCTCCTTTCACTGTGGCTCAGATGCACAATCAGCCACAGCTCCCAACTCTGTGGAATTAATCTCTATGGAGAGGTTCATGTGTCCAAAGTGATCAAAGGTTCCTACTGCAGCCCCGGTAGCTTCCTTTCAGAGGCACACAAAGGCATAAAAACTGGCACAAGCAATTCTGATTTTGCTTAAATTTCAAGTAAAGTTTGATTCTTAGACCTGTGAAGAATTCTTGAATAGCTCCAGTTTTACAACAAAAAAACCCACCAAATTAATACAGCGTTAGAGAAAAATCCTCCGAAAAATCAGCAGCAACATCTCCAAAAGCATTAAAGTGAGGAAAACCAATACTTTGAAGATATTCCTTATCATTTTAGAAATAGTTTTTACCATCAAAAACTTTTTCCTTTCAAATCTTTCTTTCTTTAACTCTACTTATTATGCTAAATATTCTTTCACATTTCCAATTTCATTTTACATGCAAAGACTGTTCATGTATCTTTTCATCTAAACGGACTTGAGTGCTGCAACCCTAGGAGGCTGACAAGTTAGATTAGCAGAGACTGCTGCAGCTACAGTAAATTCCATTCTCATTTTAGAAATGTCCCTCTGATCCAGGCATTTTTCCAATGATAGCTATGGACATCGTGTTAAAGAACATTTATTGGCCCTATGAATTTTGGGGGGAGACACACATTCTGTTTTTCAAGGAGAAACTGGAAACAGAAGTGCCAAGGGAAGATGCCCCTATTTATTTCATTCAGTTGGTATGAATACAACAAGGCTCCTCCATCCCAGACTTCTTACTCGTAAGAACGGTGTTTTGCTCTTGCAATTCACTTTTCCCATCCTGCACCACTGTAGACATGCTCAGTTCTTTCACACAGAGCCTTTTCTGTGGGCTTCTGCAGTGCTTCAGCCCTCTTGTAGCATGAAATAATTAATCCTGAAAAATGAGTGGTGTTACTGCAGACGAGGCACAGTGGTCTTTGCTCTTACATAAAGTATTTTGCAGTGACTGTGTCACAGCTACAACTTTCTTATAGCCATCAGAAGCTGCTGAGATATTTGAATGGGCAGTGTAGATGTTCTCTAGGAAACCCAGAGACATTCAAGAACACTTGGAAAAAGAAATGTGCTATTTTCCCCCTGGAATTATCCCATTAAAATACAGAAAATATCTATTTGGTCATCTCAGGCAAGAGTCAATTTTAAATACCTAAATATATCATTAGGGTCCAGTTCTGGTTAAAGAGCCCCATGGATCAGTTCAGTTGCATAAATATAACTGCCATTTGAGGAAATCCCAGAAATTCTGTTTACAGAGCTGACAGATATGGGACATACAGGGGGCCTACATATTCAGCAACTGCAGCTGGAAGCCAGTGGGAAATATTAGGGCATATGAAATGGTACTAGACACCTTCCTGGAATCTCAGGTGTCTCCATTGGTGATGTCAAGCAGATGTCCATAGAGATGTTTACACTGAGCAGTCTCAGACTATGAGCTGAATTTTGCTTACCTAATTTCTTCTTCAGCCGATCTTGAATATATCTCTGACGGCAATTTATTGCAATGTGGTTGTAGAAACTAAAATAAAAATCATACAAGTACACAAAATTTGAGTTTCCTTGGTGACTGGAGTAATGTGGACTGAAACAGAAGGGCTCTGTTTCCTGGTGCTTCAGCTCAGCATGATTTTGGTGAATAAAGGCTGCCATGGGGCTGTCAAGCAGAGATCCCTACTCTTCAGTTTTTTATTGGGATTCGTGTTGCTCTGGTTTCCTCCTGCTATTCTGAATTTTGCAGGCCTGTGTGTCAGATGAGCAGCGCCAGCAGTGTTCTCTCCCTCCCTGTGACATTGTCCCCGTGCCAGGACCAAACGAGGTAGGAGCATGGGGTGGCAGGGCAGGAACCAAGGAAGCATCTGTGCTGCCTTTGTGTGCACTGAGGGCTCCCACACTGTGAGGAACTCTCAGTTGGACTCATCTGGCTGAAGTCCAGCTCCTTTGAATGGTTCCAGTAACTCACAGGAGTAGGAACACACTGGGGAATCTGGCCAAAGCTGCTCAGCATTTGTGGTTTAATGGGCTAAATTGAGCCAGGGAGTGAGTGCTTGCTCTAACTGATTGCCTTATTCAAAACCATCATTTTTAACAGAAATACAGCTTTAATTAACAGTTTTTTCCCCCCCTCTATTTAAATAGAAGTCCATACCATACAAACCATAAAGACTCTTTGTCAAGTTAGCCTATATAATCTCCTTAGCCTAAGATGACACTGCAATCATAAAAACATACATGATCTGTAAATCTCTTCATGCCTTAAAAAATATTTAAACTCCTCCAGAATGTGAAGTTCTATGCTGAACAAAGACCTTGAGGCCCTTGTATGTGAACACACTTTCTGTGTCTACTTCCAAGATGTAGAATCATATCATAGAATGCTCTGTATTGGAATTGACATTAATGACTATCTAGTTCCAACCCTCTTTCCATGGGCAGGGGCACTTTTCACTACACCAGGTTGCTCAGGGCTCCACCCAGCTTGGCCTTGAACACTTCAGGGCTGTGGATTGGTGACTTCTTTGGGCCACCAGTTCCAGTGCCTCACCACCCTCACAGTAAAAAACTTCTGTCTAACATCTAATCTAAACCTGCTCTCTTCCAGTTTAAAGTCATTCCTCCTTTTCCTATCACTACAGGTCCTTGTAAAAGTCCCTTCTCCATCTGTAATTTTGCCCCAAAGGGGTCTCAATTGCTCATTGCTCCTTCTCTGCAGGAAAGAATACACCTGTTCTGTTTTTAAGCAGCATTGGAAATAAGGAGTGTTGGGGTCTTTATTTCTTTTGATCCTGGAATTTTTGAGACAGTTTTCATTCTTGTCTCCTATTTTCCATCTCCAGTTTCCTCCAAATGCACTGCTTGTGAAAAGGAGAGCCATGATCATTAAGAGGTCAGAAGGTAAAATAAGGTGAGTTAACTTCACTAAAACTGTTTATCACCAGGTTGAAGGGCAGATCTCAACAGAAAGCATGGGACAGATTTCTTTCCTTGGTTCCAAACAGACTGGAGACTTGTTTCCTTCCTTAGCTCTGGATTATAGTGTAGGTAGGCAGGGTTACCAAATTAATCTCCAGCATTTTCTGCCCAGAAATAATGCCCATATGCTGCCCAGAGTGCATGTGAATATGCAGAAAAATTGATGCATTTGGTTTACTAAACACATACACCCAAGAAATGCACACATCTGAATGTCTTACATGTGATCTGGGACTGAATTCTATCAGCACAGGAGATTTGACTAGCAGGAGGATTCAAGCAAGTCTCAGAAGCTTGAAATATCTCTCAGACAAATTTATTTGAGCAGAAGAATGTTACATGCCTCTAGGGAAATTCAAGTATAGAGTAAAACCTGCACACATATGAGCTCCAAGAACAAAAACATACCAGCATCAATAAGTAAAGGCAATAAATGAGAGCCCATAGAGATAAGTGAGTGTAGCCAGTCCATGGTCCGAGGGAAGAACGAGGCCTGAGTCTGCCATTCAGACAGATGTGAGAACAACTTTATTTCCTGAGACATCCAGGTGTCTCCCATTCAAAAACATACATCTTTCTCCATGGGAGAATAATTGTGTCCTTGGGTGTGGTGTCTACCCCCTGTACTTGTGACCACTCAAAGAATCAGCTTGTCCTTAAAGTCAGCTGTAATTGGGCCCCTTTCTAACAGATACAGAGTTCATTTTTGTGTCTGTGGGTATTGTTTTGGGTCAGTAAAACAAAAACAATATTGATAATTTTGAAATGCAGGGGAGTTCTGTGCAGAATTAATGTATAAAAGATGCACATACGCAATTGTATAACTACATCCTGCCTTGCATTCTGATCGTTAAGCATTCAGTATTCTTTTCAGGAAATTAATAACTTTACAAAGCAGCTGCTCCATCCACCAGCTTTAAAAAATAATATTGCTGTTGTAAACCATGGATTACTCTTTCTGATATAGGTAATCCTCTTAAAATTGACCATTCTGTAGTTTAACGAATTTATCTTTCTTTCAATGTGTTTTGAGCTAAGAACCAAATGGTTAAATGTCCATAAAATACCTGCAATTTTGGACAAAGTATTAAAAAATTTTGGAAAAATGAAGATACCTGCAAGTAGTTTTCCTTAGCTATAACAATATGGTTTGGATGTTTGAGAGTTAAAGGCATGTCCCAGCATATTCTGTCCTTCGCATTAACTCTGTAAGGAATCACACATTAACAAGTGCAGAAAAATCTTCCCATTTGTATTTTAAAGCCTTGTCACCAAGGGGAATATTAGTTTTCCCATGCTACAGTGTTTTATGGAGGCAAATTTGTCATTTAGTAAAGCTAAGTGGGAATTGTTTAGTAAAATATTTTGTGTTGGAAAGGGCTAGTTTGTCAAAACAGAATCCTTCTATGGGGACAGCGAGAGGAACCAAGGTTAAAAATTCTGCTGAAAACATCCTCAGCTCTGAGAATTATCTGTCTTGCGATTGCAACACTCGCCTGAATAGCCTGAGCTCGATATCTCTCCACTCACAGGGACACTGAGAGCAGGACCTCAAAGATGGTTGTCACATGTATCAATAAAGAGTCGTCACTGCTGGGCTACCCAGAACTGTGCTCATATTCCTTCTCCTTTCTAAGTAACGGTTCTGTGAAAAACATCATCTGAGAAGGTTTGCATTTATCTCACAGTAAAAAGAGGGTATTTATTGACTTATTTTTTGCTACAAAATTCCCTCGTGGCAGGGTCCCCCTATCCAGTTTAATAGCACTCGCTGGATGTTGAGTAAGATTTGGTCTTTGAGATTGCTTTTGGCTCTAAACTTTTTGAAGGGTGAACTAATGTATAGGCAGGAAAATACACTATCAGGTTTCCTGGGATCCAGTTTCAGAATATTTCTCAGGTCACCCATATGCTTTCATAATTAAACTACTAAGGGAAATTCTATGCTAGCACAACTGATGGGAGTCTGTGGTTTATTGCTCTTTGCACATGTCATATTCCTGGTGGGAGATGGCAGGCAGTAGGATGGTATCTGGGCTCAAAAGTACATCGATGAACTCAAATGTGATGCTTATTTCTGCCACATTTTTGTATACATAAGACTCATACCTCTTCTTATTTAAGTAAATCCTTTTACACATTTCCAAAGTAAAGTATCTTGCAACAAAAGCCAATAACCAAGCCCATGCAAGTATTTGGAAAGGTTAGTCAATTTTTCACTGTTATCAAATCTCTTTTCTTGAAAAGCTGTGTAAACAAATGTTATTTTGGAAACTCTTAGCACATGTCTAACATTTGCATTTGTTCAAGTTTAATTTTATTCAAAAGCCTCTCCTAGGTTATTGTTGTGTCTGATTCTCATACACATTCAAACTTACTTGTCAGGAGCATTTCAGTTAGAAAATTTGTTGCCTTGTGGCCATTTAGACTCCTTAAATCCCTTACCTAAGAGCTCCTGAAGACCATTACATATAAGGCACAACCTTGGCTTTTGAAGGCAGAATGAAGAAAAAAACTTGGTAGCTTTTCTGAACTGTCTTTAGAAGGATCACTTCAGTAAGAGCCCTGCATAACTCTCTGACTGCTAAAGGTTTGGTGTGACAGTCAATGATTTATGGTGAAAATGGTGATAGGACAATTTTTGCAAACAGTTCAGCAACGGTCTCACTTTATTCCCAGGAAATGTTATTATTGGCTGCACTGCTAAGTGAGTTCAATACCAGGACTGATTTCTGGCCCCCAGTCCAAGTGGTGAAGGGTGGTTTGTGTCTATGCTGCTCAGAGTCAGCTCAGATTGTCTGCACCAGTGTTATGCACTACATGGTCCTGAACTTCTGCTGGGCCCCATGCGATCCCCCAGTGACCTCAAATCATAACAATCTTTTTTGTGTGTGGTTCTTAGTTCAGTTCATAGTGTCAGGAATAGTGAGGACTGTGTTACAGCCTGACAGAATTCTGTTTTCTTAGCATGAAATGGAAAGTGTGAACTGTGTGACCTGAACTGTGGGGAGAGGGCATGTTTGAGGATGGAAAACCTGGTACAATGCATTACAGGACTATGTGAGATGAGCAGAGCCAAACCTAATGTAACTTCCTCATCATGACCGTTTGGAAGTGGCTCCCAAAGCTAACCATCCCAAAAACTGTGTGAGGTTTTTTTTCCCCAGGAAGATTGATTCACTTCAGAGCAGAACTTGTAGGCAAATTAACAATACAATATGGATCTCCAGGAGACAAGGATCAATGGGTTAGCTGGGGACCTAAACAAAGTGATAATTTAGACAGATCAGCAACCTCTGTGAGAGTTAGGATGGGACAATGCTGAGTAAAACAGAAAATCTTGCTTCATATTTTTATCAAGTTTGATATTTAGAGTTTAGGAAAAGACCAGGCTTCACTTAGGTCACTGAGAACTTCGGTGAGATGAAGGACCATAGGGGCAGGACTCCAAGAAAATAGCCATGAGAAAATGAATTAATGACATTTAAGGTTGTTCAGAAAAATTCACTTTTCTATGCAGCTGATTTCAGAAACATGCTGTGGATAATCTAGTTAAAAATACAGAGATATTTAAACACTCTTGATGGAAGCACAGGACATTGCCTGAAGATTAATGACTGTTTGGGAGGAGCTGTGGCTTGAAATTCAGCTGAGAGCCATTAGCCTCAGCTAGCCATCAATCCTCCAGCAAGGTTTGGTGCCAGGGTCATTATTACAATTAGGAGTTTAAAATGTATAGGTGTAGTGTATTTTCTGTGCATGATGAAGATGCCATTTTGACAGGACTCTTCTGGAGAATTCCGCTTTTGGCTAGATGAATGGCTTGGGGTCTCTCAAGGGTATTCTAATAATTTAAAATAATTTAAAACCTCAATTATGCAGCACCCTGGAAGATCAGCTGTGAACATCCGACCCAGTCATGCAAACATGTCAAGCAAATAACACCTCATAAAGAGAGCAGCCACTTTGTCTCTGTCTCATCAGTTGGGCAGTGCTGGATACTAGAACTTTGTTAGGCAGTCATTAGCTTCAGCATAATTAAAAGCCCAGGATCCAGCTGCTAATAATTGATTGAAGGAAACATATATGGAGAAAATCAGATTTGAAGTTTTTTTGGTAATGATTGAGGGGTTATGACTACACACAACAAAGCCAATGGTAGACGCAGTGTTAAGAGTCAATAGAAGAGAGAATGAGCACTTGGTCCTTTTCACTAACATAGTACACAAAGTAGAAGGATCATATCTTTTCATAGTTCAACAGAAAATTTACTGCCTTTTGGACTGTTTTAACCATACTGAAAGGCTCTGCCTAGCTATTATTTAGTTATGACTGTCAGTTCTTACTTCATAGAGTTCATAAATAATGTAAAATGGATCTATCCAACCTCACTTCCTGTATGTAGAAAGCTATTTGACTTTCTGCTGGTATTGAGCTAAAGGATGAGTCTTCAGTTAAAGTGTGCTTTACAGTTTTGTGCCATGAGGCCATCAAGAGATGGAAAATCTGCCACCTTCTTTGGTGTTTCTTTTCATTCATTTATTACCTCATCATAAACATGTGTCCCTCCCGTTTCTGAATTAGACTGATCTGGCTTCATCAACAAGCCTGTTCTTGTAGTTAATAAGCCAACTTTTCCTGGTAATTGTTATTTGACATTTCTTTCCCAGCCTGTAATCAAGTACTGTAATCAAGTTAACTTCTTATTTTACTGAGAGCCAACAAAACCCAATTCCTTTAATCTCTGCACTGAGTCACCCGAGCTGCATAGAAAAATAGAAGCACTTTATGCTGTAGAAATGCAGCAACCACATTAGCCATGTGGAAGTTTATACTCTGTTAACAGTTTTCCATCAGGACAAACAATCTTATTGGACTCATTTTTTTCCAGGAAAACAAAGCCAAATCTGCCATTTCTTGTTTTTAAATACATAACTTCATGTTTGGGTGTACTGAATATTTTATTAAAATATTTTGTTTAAATTGGTCCAGTTTTTTAATTGATCCAGAATATTCTGAAATAATTATTACTCTGCCAGTATATGTGTAATGTGAAAATTTTATTCATAGTATTGTTAGAATATTCCAGTTGAGCAATGTTTCATCAAAAATTCTGGTTCATGAATATAAACTATTTATATCTAAACATCCTGGGTTCAATGAACTTTTCCCAACAAGTTTTCCCTGAGACTGAGGACCCTGAAAAAGGCTATCTCATAAAATTTAGTAATAAACACTTTTTTGAAAAGGCGGATTACTTTGGAGATCTGAAATAACTTTGGGACTGATTCAAAGTCCATATAAGTCAGTGGGAATCTATGTATGGACTTAATTTGCCATTTGAAAAGTTTTTTTTTTTTAGTGTTCAGGGTTATTTTTTTTCTTTGTAGAGACATAGTTTCCTCCTTGTTGAAAAATTCCTTATTAAAAAAAAAAAGTAGACCATCAGCAAAATCCCACAGCTACATTTAAAATTATCTGCTTAATTATGTAGCATTATATAAGCCTATGAACTTATTTGGCTTATTCCTAAGAAGAAAAAGGCCTTCCTTCTTTTTGTAATTTTCCCTTCACACCCAACACACAAGGGGTGGCAAAGGAATGTAAAAGAAGGGATGGGGAATGGAGTTTAAGTGAAAGCAGGGGAGTGAATAAAGGCATCCGGCACTGTACAATTTTTCTGCTACAGCTTGTCTTGGAAAGCATCAACTCCATCATGAAGGGTGGAGAAGGAAAAAGGACTGAACAGGTGAGACTGGTTTTATCAATGCAGATTACTACCAATATGATATTAAAGGGGAGCAGTATAATATTCTTAATCCAGATAATGGTATTTCTGACAAATCAGGTTGTCATTGGTGAGGTGCAGGACAGGAAATCCTATCTTTTAGTTATTAGGATTGTACTTTGGTTTCTTGGAAGTTTAAGTGTGACTTCTAGGACAGCTCAGTTTCCTAGGTTTCCCACAATCTCGTAATACTTTGGTTTTTAATATTTCATCATTTTACTGTTCACTGATACTTCCTTCTTGCCAGTGAGTATGTGTTCATGGGTACAGCGCCATAGAGTTTTTATAGCAATGTGTGATTCCTATAGCAGAAGTATCCATATGTGTGATGAGCACCAGGAGAATTTTATGCTCAGAAGAAATGTTAGAGTCATTTTCTCCAAATGAGAAACTGCCAGGGAAATGTGTCAAAATGAACACAAGAAAATTATCTGCCATAAGCAGTCATCATTCCCAAGGGAGGGTCAGTGGAAAGGACAGGGGTGTTCGTGTTCTTCTGTTAAAACAGCTCATGCTACACATGAGTGATCAACCTGCAAATCACAGTGGTTGCCACTTTTTATTAGCCCCTTTCAGATAAGGGCTTATCCTCTCTGGAATGGTAAGCACTACCAACTGGTTTGGAGTCCATAAGTTTCCCTGTACAATGGTGAGTGTAAATCTAGACAGCTATGGTAGCTCTGCATTCTCACTGCAGTCATTTTCCAGTTTGACAGGCTACAAGGGAGCATATAAAGCAGCAAAGGAAATGCAAGACATCTGTAACAAAACCAGTGAACATGCTATTGATTTGTTTCCCTTGCTGGTGTGGTCCTGGCGTTGATCTCTTTCTCCAGAGAAATGAGTTAAAGAAACAAGTCCGATAGAGAACATGGAATTTTACTTCCATTCATCTTCCTTATTTTGCAAGCACCACATTCTGCAAATCCCATGCCAGTAAAGCTCTTGGATCAGTCCTCAAATTCTTCTGGATCCTTAAGGGAAGAGATGTCAGAGCTGGCCAAGAATCTAAGTGGAAACTGATGACAGAAGCTGACATTAATCAGCTCCACAGTATGTTCTGCCCAGCAGGTTTCTTCCAATAAATCAAAAGGCTTCAGATCCAAAGGGCATTTAACCATTAGAGAGCAAGTGTTCACTGTGGTCTATAGCAGCTAAAGAAGATGAATTTAATATTGATTTTCATATATAACCCTATCCACGAAACATGTTTGTGTGATTTTACATATAAAGACACTGGAAAAAATTCTCAGCTGGGGCAAGTCAGCAAAACTCCACTGATTTTACTACTTTACATGAAGTTTTATTCCCTAGTATATGAATAGAATGAAATGGTGCTATGTTTTCATTGTTTTTCTTTCTTCTTTTTTTTTTCTTTTTTCTTTTTTTGTGCTGACAGTGATGAGAAACAAAAACACCATCAAATTTGCAAAATTTCTGCCATTCCTATGATAAGCTCTTTCCCCATGGTGAGCACAGAGCAGTCATTAAAGGAAAGAAAGTAAACAGAGAGCTACATGTAGGTCAGGATCACTCACCAGTGGGAGTGTGAATCCATAGTTACTTGCAGAGTAACTGTGGTAATTGAGTCGTGGTCTCAGCTGGTTGCTTCAGCGAGCAGCACTCACCAATGGCAAGAGGGTGTTATCATTCTGAAAAGTCTTTTATTCCTTCATTTTTAAATTTTGGGTGGTGGGCGAGAGGGGGCGTTGGTCTTTTTCTTCTGTCTTTTGGGGTTTTTTTTTTTTCAATAATATGCTCCTATAAATAAACGAACAACAGAAGAAGGGCTAAGGGGAATCTCCATCCTTTATTGGATGCAGGGGGAACATAGTGACAAATGCTGAGGAAAAGGCACTTAAGACCTTCTTTGCCTAAATAATTAACACCAGTTCTACTCACAGAAGCTTCCTGGATCCCAAAAATGGAGCCACTGGTAAGAGGTTTGCTGTCCTGGAGAATGAGTCTTATATTGCATTGGGAGAAAACACAAGCCTGTGAGTATGGAAGATACACAAAAGGTGCTTAGAGATCTAATCTAAAAAGATATTGCATTCCTGATCTTGCAGTGAAATTCAGGGATAAACTAGAATCTTTGAAAAACTTTGCAGTGGTTTAGAAAATTTGTGCCCACTGGTTTGATCCAGCCACAGGGCTTAAAAATACCTAGTACACACTTAAACACAAGACCTGGGCATATGTTATTTGAAAAGCTTTCCCCACAAAAATGTAATTCTTCAAAACCTTTCAGACCATTCAAATTTGGGACTACCACTACCAGAACTAAAAGCAGGGATCAAATATACCTCACCAGATTAAATAACATGCTTCTCTTCAAATGCTGTGCCTACAGCATTAATGGTGCTTTAATGTGTATACCCTGTAGACAAGGCACAGAAGCAAATACAAAATGTGGTGACTGGCAAATTGCAGAATTAAATTTAACCAGATCATAATGGTATCATTTTACACCCACTTACAAGGATGGATTTAGACAGAAAAATGTGCAGTTCCCCATTCTGTGACCCGCCTCTATATTCTCACAGAATGTTCCTGCCACCTCATGAAGAAGTTAGGCAGGCAGGTACATTTAAATCACACACTACAGCATGTAAACAGGCAGCCTCCTTTAAAACTGGATATTATTTCATTGCAGTACATAGTGCAAATAGTGATTAAATTTCCCCTTTTCATGGGAAAGATTCTGAATGGCAGTTATTAACTCCAGTAATACCATAATATCAGGTTTTCTTGTGAAGACAATGTTTCAACTGATGGGTTTCATGGCAAGACATGAAGATCCACAGCACTTTCCTGGAAAACCTGGTTGCTGAGTGTACAGCCCAGCCCAGAGAGTGGTGGTGAATGGAGTTACATCCAGTTGGCAGCTGGACATTAGTGATACATTCCCAGTGCCCAGAGTTGGGGCCAGGGCGCCCTCACTCAGTTTGTAGATGACACCAAATTATCTGGGGCTGTTGATCTGTTTGGAAGGAAGGCTCTGCAGAGGGATCTGGATAGGCTGGATTGATGGCCTGAGGCTAATTCTATGAAGTTCAACAAGGCCTGGTGCTGGGTCCTGTCCTTGAGACACAACAACGCCAGACAGTGCCATAGGCTGGGGAAGAGTGGCTGGAAAGCAGCCAAGAGGAAAAGGAGCTGGGGATGCTGGTTGAGAGCAGATGAACGTGAGCCAGGAGTGCCCAGGTGGCCAAGAGGGCCAATGGCACCCTGGTCTGGATCAGCAATAGCATGGCCAGCAGGACCAGGGCAGTGACCATCTCTGTATTCAGCACTGGTGATGCTGCACCTTGAGCCCAGTTCTGGGCCCCTCGCTTTGACAAAGACATGGAGGTGTTGAAGCAGGCCCAGAGAAGGGCAGCAAAGCTGGGGAAGGGTCTGGAGCACAAGTCCTGTGAGGAGTGGCTGAGGGAGCTGGGGGTGTTTAGCCTGGAGAAGAGAAGCCTCAGGATATACCTTGTTGCATTCTGCCACTCCCTGAAAACTGGTTGCAGCCAGATAGGGACAGGAGGCTTCTTCCAGCTAACAAGCAACTGGACAAGAGGAAATGGCCTCAAGTTGCACCATGGGAGATTCAGATTGGATTTTAGGAAAAAATTCTTCATTGAAAGGTTTGTTAAGCATTAGAAAAGATTGCCCAGGGAAGTGGTTACATTATCATGCCTGGGGCACTTGGAGACATGATTTAGTGGTAAACTTGGCAGTCCTGGGTTAATCATTGGACTTGACGATCTTAAAGGCCTTTTCCAACCTAAATGATTACATGAAAACTCTCATATTTCTGCCAATGTCATCTACTCTATGCTTATTGACCTTTCTCAGCTAAAATATTCAGACTACTGGAACAGGGAGAGTACATTATCAAGAATTAGTAAATTAAATTTGGCTTCTGCCCTGCTAAAACTATTTTAGAGATGTTACCTTAGGAACATGCTGGCAAAATAATTTTGATATTTTTAGAAACAGTCACTTGTAGGGGTTTAAACTTTTTACAGAAATATGGCAATTAAAAATGGTCCGGTATTGGTTATGGTGATGTCATTGTTGAGACGGACACAACACATAAGGACTCACACAGCAACAGCTTCTGGTCAAAGAAAGAAACTTCTCTTTATTTTTCAAGGACTATTTTTATACCATTTCTAACATTCATGTCACGTATCCATTGGCTCCCAATTCACTACCCCACATTGTCATTGGCTACCTATAGTTAGAACAACATCTTGCAATAACACCAGATGCAAATATCTTATCATCTTTGTTTACGGTTCTTGCTTGTTTCGAGCTAGAATCCTCACAACTCGATGCCTGTGAACTGAGGCAAGCTAACAGTTCTCACTGCAAGCTATCAGTTCCCAAAGCTAGCAGTTCCCACATGGTACACCTAAGAATGACACAAATACTTCCCTTCATTAAAAAAGTCAATAGCACAATAACAGCCTGTAAGATGTAGGAAAACAGCAGCAAAAAGGCCTGAGCTGCAAGCCTACTCTGATCTATGAGTGAGTGCACAGTGTCTTTCAGGGAGCAGTTAGATTTTATGCAAGCATTTGAAAAGACCCATTTTATACGGGGACCATGAAAATGGTGGAAACAGGATGAAAAAATATTTTTCTTATGAAGCTGCTGCTGTGCTGTTAGTCTCGATGTGGCAAATCTGGCATTACCAGTATATTTATGTAAAAAAATATTAGAGGAGTAGTGATATCCTATGTCATAAATTTGTGGGACAGTTTTATAAGAGAGAGAAGCTTTAATACCCAGCTACTTCATGGTTACTTCTCAGAGTTAAAAGAAAATCCCATACCAGGGTCATGGGAGGAAAGACACCAGCCAGCCTGTTATCAACCAGAGAGACTGTCTCAAAATGAAGATTCAAATGCTGGATGAAGACCCCTTCCTTTCCACAAGTGGATGAAGTGTTTACATAACGTGCTGCAAGTTATGTGTGGAAAGAGCTACCACACTATTAAACAGATGGCAACTGCATCCACCTCTATGTACTCAACAGAAAAAGAAGATTATTGTTTTCCATTTAGGACCTGTCCTTTCTTCAGAGTACTACTTCTGGCTTCAAGAGTCAGAAAGAATGTTCTTAATACTCTTAAGCAAAACAAAATTAAGTTTTCACTTCAAGAATATCTGTATCTGTGTTTTTGTGTGTGTGTGTGTGTGTACACCTATACGGGGTTTCTTTCCTTTAATGACTGAGGATTTTGGGGACAAAAAGGCTTCTTTTACTTTATGTTCCTTTTTTTTCGAGTTTTGACATTTACAGAAAAAAAATAAATTAAAGTTATTTTTATTTTTTTCTACAGACACATTGCTATTTTTGTAGTAGAATAAAAAGATGTTCTGTCAAGAACATAGAATAAGAAGGATCCACTTTTGTCTCCAATGTTTGAATAGTGCTTCAATACAAATGGAGAATATTCTCACCTATTTGAGGCAGGGTAGCGGAAATTAATGACTCTCAGGATTGTAGTAATCTAACCAGAGCAAGTTTCTCCTATCATCTGCAAAGATGGTGATGTGCAAACAGGAAGACTGGAATTCTGACTCTGCATGCACCAACCAAGCTGACTGCTTTACCATTCATGGGAAAGAGGTAAAGGATGAATAAATCAGGTCCGCATCTGAGCCTTCATTTTAGAAAGTCTCTCTGATGGAGAACAGACCTGCTGCTGTCTTCCCCCCTCATGACCCTTACATACAGTTGGGATTGTCTTCTTTCAACTTTTGAGAGAAGTCATTAAAGCAAATATTTTGGGGCAGCATCTGTATGTGGTTACACCAGTTATCTCAGAAGTTAAAGGAACTATCTGTTCTCATAACTGATATGCACATAGACCTGGGAAGATACACTTAGAAGGATACGACTTAAAAATTTGGGTTAAGTTTTTTACCTTATTCTCTTAAGCCTGTTCAAATCCAGAAAAAAAAAAGAATCAAGCTGTGTGGAATGTTGTAGTTTCTGAATAAAATTTTTGACGAGGAGATGGTTGGTCAAATGTGAAGCCAGTTCCAACATTACAGTGTGTACAAAGATCCCCAAGTCCATATTAATTTCATAATTGCATGCGCAACTGATGTATGAGTACGCCCATTGGGAACTAGACAGTTTTTCTTCTTGTTGCTTGTTTGTTATTTTGCCCTTGTGCCACTTCATCTATTAGTAAATGGGAGAGTGCCAGAGATGCAGGGAGTTGCAAGGGAATGACCAAGGAGACTGCTGGCATGCAGCCCTTCAGCACTGACTTTAGAGGCAACAGATTCAATCCAGATTCAGGCAGATTCCCAATGCACTCATGTTTAAATCATTGCCATCTTAGGTGCTACATCTAATCAATGGACCTTGATGGGTGTCTCCTGGAAACAGTTCATTCATGCTACCCTTTGAACCTGGGGATTAAGTGTTTATTTTACTGACAGTCTGTGGAGCCAGAGTGGCCACACACATTCCTCAGGTGGCTGGGACAAATCCAGGAATTGGTGCTTTTAAACCAGATTGCTAAACTATGACAGCAGCCCTCTAATCAGCAGTGTAACAATATGGTGGCTTTCTGTAAAAGTTTGAGCTCTCAGCTACATTTTATTGCTTTCTTTAGGAGTGATTTATTACTATATATTATATGATTGTGTACCTGGAGTGGTCCAAAAAGTTGTTTAGTTTCTTGTGATGCAGATGGAATACATTACCTTGAACAAAAACTGGCACTAGTGCTTATTTTGTTCAACGCTGGAGCCAATTTACATGTTAAAACTGGAGCCTTCTGAAGGCAAAGGACACAGAACACAGACTGCCCTAAGTTCCTGTGCAGGTATCCTGTATCCACTATCCTGCCCACTCATTTAATCAAATAATTCTCTTTCACTCATACTCCTTTCTCATGGTCTCCTATTGTATAACATACAATTTTTTCACCCCCAAAACACTTCTTACTCACTTTAGGAGAAAGCAAGCGTTTTTTGGAGGATGGATATGAGGAAGTTAATTGCCTGCAGTACCACAGGCACTTTGCATGATTTTGTTGAAGCTAGTCAAGGCTTCTCTCTTAATCTCCCATCTGTTAAACTGAGAATATAGTGGTTCTCAGCTTCCCAGCAATATGAGACGTTTGAGATTATGAAAATCTCTGATATTGTGGGATTTGTAACTTGGACTTGGTGAACAAGGGAATATAGGAATTTAGAGAGCAGTTTAGATGGGATTTAGAAACTTACATAAGAGAGTGCGATTGATAAAAAAATCCATATGCTACTGTAGGCCCATAGAGATCTTTCTTTTTGCCAGTAGTTACTCAAGAACATGAGAACATGTATTCCTACTACTGGCATACTCAGAGTTACCACTGTCTTGACTGAGATGGGTAACTAGGCATTTACATCCTGCCGGAAAACATTTGGAATTCAAAGATTGTGGCAAGAACCCTTAAAAGCCAAAACAACAAAATTGCAACATCAAATGCAATGTACAGCACAGCCACACAAAAACTAAGATGCTGGGTACAGGTTTGGTATCCTACTTCAGGGTTAGCTGTGGTACAGGGAAAGCAGGAAAACTATATATAATGTTCTTCTCAGGTCTCTTGGGCTCAAACATACACTTTCATCCCATTATTGCCCTAACTACCAAATTATAGCAGATTCTGAGGTGTCCTTTACCTTTTTTTACAGAAGTTGTACCAGCATATATTAAATAACTCAAAGGATTCTTAGGGCAAATAAAAAATACACACAAGGAAAACTTGACTTTATAACGCAGTGATAGGTGGTTGTTCCTCTGAAGGTTGCATTATTGGCTTGGTATATTCTGTTGTAAATATTTTCTACTTAGCCCATATTTTTTGGAAGTGGAGTCCATGGCTCTTCTCTTACAGAAAAAAAAGTCAGAGTCAGGATCATTCCTGCAACATCTCTCGTTTCTGCAGAGCTTGGTATTTTCAACTGTAACTAATGAACAGACTGGTCCTATGTCTTCACCCCTGTTTTAATTCATTGCCACGTAAGGAGAAAACTTACTGTTTCACTTGATGTGAACCTTTCACACCAGGTCTCTCTCCTCCAAAGAAGGTTCTTTGCTAAGAGAGCCGTGGTGGTTCCTATCAGCTGTACTTAACCATATTCAAAACATGAGGCAGTCCTAGACAGACTTTTACAGTGTTATGACCAAAGCTGTTAAGGGAAGAGGTGGCATTTCAGACAAATCCCTCTCTCCAGTGTTTCTTACTCACTGCAATTTTGTGTAGTATATTTTGAGTCTGTAACTGAGTCCTTTTACTCAATCAGGCCTTATTTTAAACACTTGAAGTATTTCACTTACATGTAGTAAAACTTGTCTACAAACCCTTTATTAGCTTTGAAATATTTATTTTACATGCACTGCATAAATGTTAGTTATTTGTGTCACTGTTCCGTGAGTTCATTAATCCCTTAGTCTTTCTCATAATAGCATTGTCCCGATTAACAATATACACTTCAGACTTCAAATCTTACCTACTCGTGTTCCTGCTAGACCAAGTGTGGCGAACAATCAATTTAATTTTTCTTGCCTATTCAAAGCAGTAGCTACTTTCAAAAGACAAGAAAAAACAGCGTATCTGTAGCTGCAGGTTGGAAGTGGCTTAAGTTCAAGTGTCTGCTGCTGTTTTATATGACAGAATCACAGAATGGTTGGGGTTGGAAGAGACCTCTGGAGATCATCTAGTCCAACCCCTCTGTTAAAGCAGGTTTGCCTAGAGCAGGTTGCACAGGGCTGTGTCCAGGTGGGTTTTGAATATCTTCAGAGAAGGACACTCCACAATCTCTCTGGGCCAGAGCCTGTTCCAGTGTTTTGTCACCGCTGAAGTAAAAAAAAATTTCCTTATATTCAGAGAGAACTTCCTGTGTTTCAGTTTTTGCCCATTTCCCTTACCCTGTTCCTTGACACCATTTAAGAGAGTCAGGCCCCATCCTCTTGACACTGACCCTGAATATATTTGTATACATATCCTCAGGGATGTTGAAGATGTTACTACTATGGGTCTGGATATCATAACCATAGGCCTAAGAGAAAACCTTCTACAATGGCAGCTGGATGACCAACTCAGGCAGCATCAGACCATGCATGGGACAAACATATCAAGCTCTTGGCTGTATTTTTCAGTGAGAGAGGGCATGGAATGCTGTACTTTTCTTATTCTTTTAGGGACAAAAGAGAATACTCCATTCTATGTTTCAGAAAAACGAAAGTGTCTACAAATAGTAGACCATCTCAGAGCTCACAGGGCAGTTGAAAAGATTGTTGCACTGGTAAAGGGCTGGTGAGAGGTGGTTTGAGTACTGTAAGCACAGTCAGGATAGGAAGGCTTAAAACAGAGACAGGAAGATAACTGGTACCATTACCTTCTTCTCTGTCATGACAGTGAGAAAGGAAAAATTGGTATCTAGGTTGGTAAGCTGAATTTCTTCCTAATCATTTCTCTAAAACATTTTAGTACCTAGACCTCTTTCTGTACCTCTTACTTCTGCTGATCAAATAAATTAGCTGCAGATTTAATGGGCACTGATTTCCACCCCAAGATTAAAATAAATTTAGCAAGAAATTCTAAATCATCAGGATTTTTCTGAAATAGTTTTCTGTATGCTCAATATTAGGCATCATAGTGATCAATTGTTTTAAACTGAGTGTTAACAGCAGCATGATGTCTAAAATAAGTGTCTCCTGCTATAAAATTCAATCACCTTATATTGCTGTCCAGCTTACCTCATCTTTGCTGGCAAGTACTTGTTACATTTCTCTCATTCTTCAAGTTGTATTGGTACTGTCCTTCTTCCAGCAAATGTCAGTGAATGTCTTCACTGTGTCTATAACTGTTTAAAAAATCTTTCCAATCAAATCAGAACTGTTCCCAAGCCAGTTTAATTTTCCCTGGCTTTCCTGGAGAGGTGGAGAGGTGAAAGCACAGCAGGATGCTTGCATCCAGCAAGATCAGGTTGAAAAGCATATTCGAGAAACTAGGAAAACAGTAGGAGCAGGGAGGTGAAATATTTAATTCACAGAAAAAAAAAATAAAAAGGGAAAAGAAGAACTCTAATGATTACTTATAGAGTAATGGAACAGCAACAAAAACAAGACATTGTGAACTTCTAGAGACCAAGGAACAAACAAGATAATAAATGCATGTAATGGTGTAAAAGAGGAAGGGATGAAATGGCACTGAGCCGCTTAGTAAGGAACTGTCTTAATATATAAGGCACCTGACATGGATGCAGCAAAAAGGTGTTTTATCTGAGAACTCAGGGGTGGTCAGTAAGATCAATTCATAGATGCTTATAGAGGACTCTAACTTAACAAGGGTGAGGTAGGCAAAGGGACAGTTTAGATAATGTAGTGTAATAATGTTCTATTGTTTATGACAGAAGATAAAATGGAGTTAAACTATTGAAGAAACTCCTAAAATGTTTATTTTGAAACCTGTTGCTAGTGTAGACCTTGAAATGTAATGGTATCCTTCTACCTTCCTCATGGCTCTGACATTCATTTCATCCTAATGTGAAGTTTCACAAAGGTGCTGTGCAATCTGGGGAGTGTTAGGAGAAGGCAGGTGAATATCAACATGTTGTCAGTGGTACAGTTAAGAACAACAAAAAGCCATTTAGCACACCAAGCATCTAAACTGCATTCCCAGCTTTGGGTGGACTTTAGCCAGACTGAATTTGGTTCACATCCATGCCAGATTTATTTTACTATGGTTTGGATACAAAAATTGAGTGAAAGTAGGGCATTTCCAAGACTCAGACCCAAAGCTTAAAGTGAAACTTGGAGCGTGTGAACCTTTGCAGCTTGAAACCAAAGAAAATGTTTGCATGAACCCTTGCTAAGCAAGCCCGCTGTGTTTCAGAGGAGCTCTAATAAAAACCACACTGCCATGAATCACTGAATATTCCGTACTTTGACTTGGTAAATTTATGTAAGTTCCATGACAGTCCTTTTAAAAGAGTTTGTTTTTCACTGAGCTCTGAGCCAAATCATGAAGTCGTTGATGAGTTTTGCTAAACCCTTACTCAACCTAATCCTACTAAAGTTAGAGGGAGATTTGACTGAGTAGGGAGAAAACAAAAACTGAGTCAATGTTTGTACTCAGGTACAGTAGCTTGAATTGATACCGTTTATTTTTAAGAGCTTGAATAAATCTATCTCCACTAATGTGTATTAAACACAAACAAGTTACAGAAAACTCTTCAAAAACTAGTGAAAGACCAAATTCAGACTGTTTTCCCAGCCTGCTCTCAGTCATGTTTGTGCTCATCAGGGGAAGGTCTTTAATGACTCAGCTAATGGTACTTTTTTCTCACAAAGCTTCTTCATTCAGTGTCAGGACTGCTCTGGCCACAGACAAGTCCTGTGTAACTGATAAACTGATTTTCTGCTAGGGTGTCTCCATTCTTTAAGGCATTGGAAGTTCTGTAGTGAATGGAATGAGTTTCCACAGAGTGGACTTGTTAAAACACTTGAGTATTCTCTTTTAGAAATAAATGTCCACCTTTCTCTGCTCTCAGTTGCAGCGATGACAGGGAAAATAACTCACAGGTGATCAGTAACTGCTTCTCCATTTAAAAAATAATTGAAACATTGTGAAATTCTGAAAATTGAGATGTGACACCCAAACTGCTTCAATGGTACTGCCTTTATGCCATTATAGGATGAACTCTGGGTGTGTGTCATCTCTTCCTCCAAACTCAGTTCAGAAAAACCCAGACCCAGGACAAAAAATAAACCCATCTAACCAGATCACTGCTTTCCCCCTCTGTTTCTTTCCCAGAAAAACCCAGCTAAGCCTGCTGTTTTTCTAGTCTGAAAACTCCTCTCTGCTTTCTCACACCTTTCCTTAATCTTTGATTTTTCCCTACCATCTGCCTGGTTATTTTCAATTTCTTCATCATATTTCAGTCTGTTTTCTGTGTCAGTTCCAGTCACATTTCCCACCAATTCATCCCAGTTTCTCCAGCATCATGTTTTTGAAACCCCCTGCAACTACCTTATTCTGGTTTTTATCTTATGATTCACACATCCGATGTCTCTCTCTTCCACTCTCCCTGATTGCCTTTGATCGATTCAAAATGGCTTTGATAATTTTGGGGGTTGGTGCCCCATCTGGAAGCAGGCATGAGGATGTGAGGTGACAGGAAAAGGTGAAATCTGATTTTGTGCTCCTTACTGGGCAAGGAAACTACGTGGGGAAGCACTTTCCACTGACATATTTCAATAACTTTCTAAATGGTTGTCTGTAGGGTTGCCTCTGCTCAGTAGAGTTGAAATGCTCAAGCATAATTGGTAAATATAGATTCTTTGGAGATCATGGGAGCTATTAATCTTTTTTTTTTTTCAAGAGCTCAAAATTCAGGAAAATGTGGGTTGATCTTCAGATCTCAGCAACTACTGGAGAGATGCACAGATGCACATGAACTTCTGCTGGTTCTGACTTCCCACATACAGAGCAAAAAGAGGCTACTTAAACAAAACAGTGAGCAGAAGTTATTAACGTTAAAAGCCCCACACTTTTTGTGTTTTTCCTTCAGCTCACTGAATGATTTGATTGGCAGTTACCAAAAAATCAGCCTGAGGCAGACAAAGTAATGGAATATTTCAGTCCAAATGGTTAATGTTCTGGCAGTTATATGCAGCTGAAAACTGTATTTTATAATGGCACATATCAAACAACCTGAATAACATGGAGTGCTACCAGACAGACCTATAATTAGAATTGGGCAAGAATCAGTTTTCCCATAACCTCCAACATTTTTTTCACTTGTACATTGGCACAAACCCAACAGTTTTTGAGGTTTTACTAAAAAAAGAGAGAACAAACACACTCCTATTAACTTGGTGTTCAGAGTATTCACCTACACCCTCCACTTAGTTGGGGATGAGCTCTAACTTTAGGTTTTATTCCCTTTATTTTTTTTCCCTGGTATAGCTACTTCACTTTGTATACTTATTATTTATTGATCCAGGGAAAGCCTCTAAAGCTCAATGCACAAAGATCATCTGGTGTCTCATTCTCATGAAGCTCTATGCTTAAATGGTTTTATGGTTCCAGATCTTAATCTCTAGTTCAGCAGTTAGGAGATTTCCCTGGACTGTTAAAAGTCCAGTGTGAGTCAGGCCGATCATGAGCTAAATGAATTCCCAGGCTTCCCTTCTCACTCAGAAGTGGGGCTTTCTTTTTTGTGGTTTTTAACAGAAATTTTATCCCTGACATGAGGAATCTTTTCTACGCGGTTTTGGCCAAATCTGAAAGTCCTGCTTCTGACAGATCAATGCTATTCCAAAAGAATTTGTGAAACAATTTCTAGAAACCATTGGAAAACAAAAAGCAGTGTTCTGAAACCTGTGAGAGTATTGCCAGGGACATTATAGTGTAAAAACCATCATGTCTGCTTTGGCACAACACACACATTACTGCTTCAGTAGAGGTCATTCTGCAGCTTTTTGTTGTTGTATCTAAGTGAACTTTAAGAGGCTTAAGTTAATAAGTAACAGCAAAGTTATCCCTATGAAACCAAACCAGAGCCCAACTGTTCTGTATTTGGTTTGGATGTTGCAGCTGGATGCCTGAACTCCAGGAGAAGAAGCAGCCATGAAGGCAAGAACTTCTACCACTGACCCCAGTGCTTTTATCGTTCCCCATGGTGTAGTGTACTTCTGGTTTGCCCTAAAATTACTACAGCATTAGTGTCCAAAATATGTTCAATATTCTCCTTCCTCTACAGTCTCACACACACACACAAAAAAAAAAAAAAAAAAAAAAAAAAAAAAAAAAAAAAAAAAAAAAAAAAAAAAAAAAAAAAAAAAAAAAAAAAAAAAAAAAAAAAAAAGAAAAGAAAAGAAAAGAAAAGAAAAGAAAAGAAAAGAAAAGAAAAGAAAAGAAAAGAAAAGAAAAGAAAAGAAAAATAAACCCAAATGCATTATTATTGATAGTCTAATAGAGGAAAACATTCAAACATTCACAGAGATAATAAGAAAGTCAGTTCCTTACAGAGATTGGGGGGAAAAAAACAATGAGCATGTTAGTGGTCCAATATGTAATAAAACCTCTTCCCAGAAGAAACTAAGTAAGGAACCACATTATTAGCTGGACAAGCTTAGTAATGTCATGAGTCTCTTCAGAAGCAATGATGGTCATTTTGTTTTTCTCTGGTTACTTAAATATGGTGCAGTGTGTTACATGATTTCTGTAATGCCAGGAAATCTTGAGGCCTCTGACAACTGCAGTTTAGAGAGTGCATTACTGACATCTGGTGGAAATGCATATAGTTTAAATACTGTAAAACTTTAAATAATGTTTATATAGTCACAGAATTTTCCCTTCATATGAGGTTGTTTGGAGACTCTGAAAGACTAGAACTGTAGAAATGTGAAGTAAGGGCATATATAATTTATGAAATCTAGAAAATGTGAGCATTTGCTGTTTGTTGGTCTAGGATTCTGGGCATGCATTTTCACTGTTTATTCACTTAACTCTTCCAAAGGTGTTGGAACTACCCCTAAACAAAACATGCATGAAGTCTCAAACAACTTGAATACTCCTACAGTTGCGTTTTAAGTGTTTATGGACAGCTTTACAAAGATCTTCAATAAGAATATAAGCAAGCAATTATGTCTGAAAAATCTTCCTTTAAATGAACTTGTATGAATGAATAGCATATTCTGAAAATAGCTACATAAAAAAGGCCAAAAAACAGCTTTATTTTTGTCCCTGTTTAATGCTAATTAATTTTGAAGAGTGACATGTTTCTTACTTTGTGTTTTTAATGATCGGTATCCCATCACCATGCAAATACCAACTAATAATAAATTATATTCTTTCCTTATGCCAAAACTTCAAAAATAACATATGCATTTTCCCACTCATGCTTCTCGCAGGCAAGTTAAAACTCAAATAACTGAAATGTTTTCTGTTCCAAAACTGAGAAAGAAGGAGCTTCTTTTTCAGAGTCCTTCCACTTAAATTAAAATTCAGAGAAAATGCTCAATGGAAAATCACTATTGAAAATAGTTATTTCGTATTTTCAAATTATGGAGTTATCAGAAAAATAAATACAGAATTTTCAGGTATCTCTAATAAGACAGTTCTTAAAATATTAAAATTATATATAGTTCTGAATCTCAGAAAATATGAAAGGTTTTATTTATATGCAGCTATTTGCTGTTCAAGTCCTCATATCATATATTCCGTCTCAGATCAAGGGCTTTTAATGTGCTGTGTGTATTGTCATGCGTGTGTGTGTGTGTGTGTGTGTGTCCTCTCCCCGGTCTGATTTGTTTTGTAAGAATTTGGAATTTCTTTAGGCAGCATCTGGGTATAACCTTATATCCCACACCCAGGCAGCTGCCATCCGTGGCTGTTTATAGCAATATTTAATATGCACTGGTTGTCTGCCAGACTCATGAGGTAGTTGGAGTTGTACTGGAATTACCGAAGTTGTGAAATATTCAAAAAATTGGATTTTTGCTGTTATTTAATAGCAAAAGAAAACAATGCAATCAGCAGAGGAAAAGAAGAGATGTCGGCAGTGAGATTGCTGTTTCACAATGCTGGTAATGACAGATGTTACCAGGGAGCCTCACGCACAACAGGGCAGGCTGCTGATGGAGAACAAAACCAGAGGGTTTTGCCAGGACTGAGACAGCAGCAGGTGAATGAATCTTTATCTGACAGTCCCTGGCGGGCTAGGACCCAGCCCTGAGTGCTGGCGAATCTCTCCTCAGAAGAGGGGAAGTCTGCTATGTGTCATTATTTTTCAGATTAAATGAAAACACAGAAAAATGGGTGAGCTGAATTTCACATTGCAAAAAAACATCCTGGAATGAATTTGCCTCTGGTGCACCCCTTCTGGAGCCAATTGAGTTTTGCTAGGAGACGATCTTGCTAAATGACTTTGGAGGGAAGGTTAAACATTCTTCTTTTATTATCCTACCCTGTACCATTACAGGGTCCTTTTGCTTGGCTAGCATAAAACCAATTCTAATGCTAAAATAATTAGAAGGCTTGTGTATTTGCTGTTTCAATATGAATAGCTCATGACATATGTCTCTGTGGAAACCTTTTGTACATGTTAGGTACCGCCTGTCAGCCATATTATACTCTAGTTCTTTGTGCTATTTTTAATATCATTTTAAGCTTTTTATATACAGTCAGTCTGTGCCCCTGCCAGAATGGTATATTACAGGTTACACTGTTAGCAATACCTAGACCTGAGATTGCCAAGAATCTTCTATAATACCATTTCATTTCCAATTTCTTATAGCTTTTTGCTTTAACAGTACAAGCATAAAATATCTCATGTTTCTTTCAAACCAGATCTTGATTTCGACTAGTTTAGAAAATGGTTGGGTTTTTGTTTTGAGTTGTTTGTTGGGGTTTTTTTGTTCTGTTTTCCTTGCTTGTTTGGTTGGTTTGAGATTTTGTTTGCTTTTTTCTCACAGCATAACAGAATGGTTTGGGTTGGAGAGGACCTTAAATGTCGTCTACTTCCAATGCACCTGCCATGGGCAGGGACACCTTCCCCTATCCCAGGTTGCTCAAAGCCCCATCCAGCCTGGCCTTGAACACTTCCAGGGATGGGGCATCCACAGCTTCTGTGGACAACCTGTGCCAGTGTCTCACCACTCTCACCATTCCCTCTCTGCCTCTTTTTTTCTTTGGTCATTCCCATGACAAATACAACCTGATAAGAAGAAATGCAAAAACCTGGAAATTATATATATATATCTGTATACACACACACACACACACACACACACACACATATATATATATATATATATATTTATTTATTTATTTATTTATTTATTTTCATGCTCCCCCCATAATGTTTAACTGGTGTGTTTAGAAAGAGACCTTTTTGCCACAATCATGTAGTATCTTGATCTACACCTTATCACTAAAGATCGCATCATCTCATCATGGTGCCATTGTCAATGGCAGCTGTGGGTGGCAATTCCAGAACATGGCGCTATTGTTTCCTCTCGTTGCACTGACACATGACTATTGGAAAATATGAAAACATCAGAGCTGCCTCTTCTGATTCATATCCTGATTCTCCTGCTTAGAGAAATTCCAGCACCATATAAAAAACATATTAATCATAGGAATGCCAATGAGAAAACTACTTATCACCTACATTTCACAGTTTACAAAACTAAATTTTGTTTAAAAAATCAAACACTGGCAATGAAAGAAGCAGTTGTAATAATAAAAATTGTTATGTATGAACCACTAGTAAGGGGAAAACTACTGGAAATTTTCTCTTGGAATATAAAGAAAACAGATTAAAAATCAAGAATCAAACCATTTCATGATACATTTGAAATCCTTGAAAAATGGAATTAAATTGCATTAGTATAATATTTTAAAAGTCAGTGTGCCCATTCAATTCAGCAGAGTTAATAAATAGGAACTGGATAGCACAATATGAAAGATATATGTAGTCTTGAGGAAGAAGTGAAAAGGCTAAGTTTGTTTGTACAGCTCCTTTTAATTTAAAAAGCTCTATGTTGTGCCAATCATCAAATCAGTGATATCACAGCACTAACCATTAAAAAGCTTGTAATTGGAAAACATCAAACGAGATTATCTAAAGCCAAGCAACTTTTGTAGACAAAAGTCTTACTCTTGTTGCAGTGACAAGTTAAATAACACTCAGATCAGAGACAAATAGAAAACATAAGATTTCCAGGCTGTTAGAAAAATGAGGTCCTAAGTATGACAATGAGCAGCATTAGGAAACATTATAGGTGGCATTGTTAGAATAGATGGGGAAACTGAAGGAAGCAGATGATTGAAATATCAAGGTTATCAGAAATGAAGAGGAGGTTTTGATATAATGGATGATGTAGGGAGAAAAGCTAACCTGCAGAGCAACACAATTTTTTAAATGAGAGAAATAAGGACTGAAAGATATGAGAGCAGTCAAGCAAGATTTGGAGACAGATTAGAAAAAAAAATAGCAGAGGAAAAAGAACTCAAGAGGGAGAGGGGAAAAGAAAAGCTTTATTAAATATGAACAAAAGCAAACTCATTTCAATGGAAGTAAGAAATCATTAGAGCAAGGCGAGCTGTGGTGCCATTCCCAGAAGCAACATGTACCATTCCTGCTGAGAATACCATCCAGAAAAGATACATTCCTAGAAAAACATAAAGCTTTTAAAATTTTTCTCCTGTCTGATAAGAATTTAATACTTTTGTGCCGTATTGTCTCAGAGGAGACATTATAAACCCTTCCTCCTACTTTCTGATCATGCTCACTTTCTGGTGGCTGTCAAAGTGGTGCTTGCAGTTCACTTGTGTTGTTTAAGAATTTGAGTCTTGGAAAGTATTGTCTTCTCTTAATAAAATATGTACAGATGTACCTGAGGTATTAATAGGGGATATTTACTTACAAATACTACCTGAAAGCCAATTTTAGATTCTTTTATATTAGAAAGACAGGTGCTCTTCTGGTCCCTAACAATTATTCAGTTCAAATGAAAGATTTTTTACATGTTTGATGTCTCAGAAGATAAATTTGTGGAAACACTTTAAATCACCAATCCTTCTTATGTATCTCTTTTCCATTCTGGATCTTTCAAAAACATTTCAGAATTTAGATATGTGATGCTTCTAGGGGTCACATGTCATCTGTGATCTATACCAGTTGTGAAATTTTAAGTAGTTTACAGATATCTTCAGTTAATTTTGGTATTTCACCAATCTGAATGCATATTAATGAGGAAATTAATTTTTCTAAGTCTGTCTTACCTTTGGCATTCTTCAGAAGGTGGATCCTTTCAGATTATAGGAAAAATAGATGGAGGCTACCTCTTGGAAGGTCAGGTCCTGATTAGTCTGCATACGCTGATTTTGCCCGTGCCTTTGAAATTTCATGGTCTTCAAGGAAAAACAGGAGGAATGTGTAGGTTCAGAATGAGATGACTAATAGGTACATCTGTTCTAATATACTGTCAGATAATTTTCTGGAAATTTAGAAATTGTATAGATTCTTCATCAAAAGAGGTCTTTAAATTGACATTTTTTTCAGTACTCTAGGTCAACTGCACTTCCTAGGATAGAAACAGGAATTAATTTGGGAAAATATTACAGTGTATGCCTGCAGATGGTCATAAATGTCACTTATAGTACCCACGTAGTCCTGGAGTTTAAACATTTTCTAAGTGCACAACAGTGATGTTGCATAGCAGTTTGAGAGCAAATGCAAAGCAAGCACAGAAAAAGCTAATCTATAGTATTGTCCCCAGATCAGTCACACTGACAAAAAAATCTGTGACCATTTTTCTTTTATTTTTGATTTTCAGGCTTTTTTTGTCTACAGATATAATTTCTCTCTCCAGACCATTGTAAAGTAATTCATGTAACACTATGAAACCTATTGCAAGAATCACATTATCGTCATGTCTAGTATTTCACAAAAGTATTTTATAAATTACTGCAAGTTTTTGATTCTGTATGGGAATTTGTAGCCAGGGGATCATATTTGAAACACAAATGTGAAACTCCACAAACAGAAGAGCATTTATTTCTTCAGAACCTGGAACAGTTTGTTAGATCAAAGATGGTATCTGCTTGCTCTTTCTGAAGAAGACATCCCTGTTAATTCATAAGTTCCAGCTGATATAAAGTATTCTTACTTAGATCTGAGCTGCATTGGTAGACACAATATTGCTACTGTAAGCAAATTGGAGAAAATTAAAACTACATCTAAATAATTCTTAAGATCAAGTACTGCTTGTAAAAACAGTTCAATTATTCTTTCAATAAAAGAACTTCAGGATATATCAGTCCTGTTTTTCTCACAAGTATAATAACTTTTTAGGCAGAAAGATGTTTCTTTCTGATTGATTGATTGATTAATTGCTTTTTATGTCCATAACCTAGATGATACGTACTCTCTACCCAATATATTAGGGACGCCTGCTGTTGATATCACAGCAGCAGGGTATGCAAGCAAAACAGAATTTCTTCCCTCTTGTATGAACCTTATGTCTTGGTACATATTCTAAACATTTTGAATCTCAAAACCTTGTTTTTTCCACTTTCAAAGAGTGTATGAATTTGTAAATGTGGAACAGTTCAAAGTATATAAGGAAAACTTTTAAAACTATCAATTATGGATGAAAAATCTGGTAAGCTTTGTCTCTTTATTTTGTGAAGATTCCAGTTCAGGAAGTGGTCTTTATTTCTGTGAAGTTAATATGTTATTCACAAAATCAAATTGTTTATAGAAATGTGTTTAGTTTTCATGAAAAATCTTTACGCTTATCCATTTTTCATAACCTGCACATCCTTCAGAATTTTCTGTTCATTGTGCATGGCTTCTCAGAGATGGTTGAGCATGGTTTGACTCCTAGTGTGATGAAGTAAGTAAAAATCTACATTCTTGCATTCAGTTAAAAGTAAATCTCAAAAAACTAGACAAGCTGAAATTTAAACATATTGAGGCTCTCTGAAAAATACACCTATACTATTCAGACAGAAGACAAAGCACTACTGCAATGTTTCCACCTGAGTTTACTCTGGAGCTTTAGAATTTTTTTTTTAAAAGGAAGGAAAAATTCAATTTTTTAGAGATCCACATAATTTTAGAGTTGGTGACCATTAGCCTAAGCTGAATTAAGAAGTTTCCATTTTGCATTGCAGAAAGTCAGATTAATTGAAGGTAAATTTCCTGGTAAGGACTCAAGAATAAATGAATTTATCAATAGTATTAAATGCTTATTGTGTTTTTGTTTCTAAATATCTCCTGCAAGGAACTGAAGTTCTATTGCCCACCAAATTTCTGCTAAACCCACTGGTAAAGTGGTTGTCTCCTTCTCCATATGGTGTCTGCTCAGCATCAAAGGTGAGGAGTCTGGATCCCATTGTTGAAGTGAGCCCTGCCATAACACACCAAAGAGCTTGCTACTCTTCCTTCAGCAACAACGTTTGGATCTTTTCAAGTTCTCTGTCTCATTGCTCAGTGAAAACACTGGCATACCTGGAAGTGGGAACAAAAGTTTGCACTGTCTTTCTGACAGGCAAACAGGGAACCTGAAATCTGCCTTCCACTTCCCTCTCCTTATCAGTGAGTGCTGGGATGACCAAAAAAATAGGCTGCCTTGTAAATTAAGCAATGCTCTGGTATGGACGTGAGGTCACTCTACTCTTAAATTGGTGTCCCAATCAAGTAGAATGTCTTAAACTGGAGCCCAACATGGTTCTGGCCTTAAATGATCAGTAGGATAGGAGAAATTCTCAGTTTGGGAATTTGCATGGGCGCAGAACTACCCCACAAAGAGTTAGGGTGTTTCTGTCATAATCTGAAGGCAGAGAGAGCTGGCCAATAATGGATAATATCAGATTGTGCCTGTTGGGTCTGAGACACAAAGATGACAGCAATCTCTGCAAGCACAGCTAGAGCAAAAAATACCAATGACCAAATAATAAGTCATGTTTAGGTCAAAAGTACAGAAAAAATAGTAGGGTCCAATATCTTCAATTCTGTCGCCATCCTCTTAACCAGCTAACCACTGGTTTTGATATTGATAAGCATCAAAGACCTCAGAAATGAGTTGATGTTGTTCATGGAGACTGTCACTGGACCTGAGGTACCATGAAGTAACGAGTTAAAATTAGATGGAAATTTATTTCAAAAACATTAATTTGCAATGGGCAATTTTGATAAACAGCAGAGACTAGACAGTTAATTCATCTGGACTTGAATTTGATACTTGAATGTAGAAGCAGCAAACTTATCACAAGTCTCTGTCTCAGAGAGAAAAAAAAAAGAAAGGAAACTTGGAGGAAGTGATTGCAGATCTTACCAGATGAAAAAAAAAGGAAAGAATATTAGAAATAAGCAGAGTGCCTACACTGATTAGGAGAAAAAGGATTGATCAACAAAGAACACTGCCTTAGAGGCCAAAAAATGTGTAGATAAAGTGAGAATAACAAAGAGTCAAGCTGAGTTGGACCTTGCAAAGAATATTAAAGCACATAGCAGAAGATTCTTCAGCCATGTGAATAAAAAGAACAAGGGTGGAAAAATAAGTAGGGCCAAAATACAGTGATGATAGAATAAAAATAAAGAATAAATCCAGTATAGACTGAAAACGGAATTATTCTTTAGCTCAGATTTCAAGGAAATAAGCAAAGATTTTAGACATGGGGAAAAAGAAATTAGGACACATTTTTTAATGTCTAGAAATGGAAACCAGCAGAATCAAGGCAGAAACACAATTTGAGATGTCTAATGTACTCCAGGAGGTAAAAAGTGGAAAATAAATATGATCCCAAGAGGAAATTGGCAAACAAAATTTCAAGTGCTGCAGCAGCTATTTTTAATAAATTCATAAAACCTGTTTGGTGCTTAATGTTTGGTCACATATAACACACACAGTAAAGAAGTCAGAAGATAAAAATGGTCTGAACAACTAGAGGTCACCTAGATTTTAGTTAAGCAATCTGATATCTTTTAAAAAAGATTGGAACAAAAGAATTAATAAAGGCACAGGTGTCAGTTACTGAAAGAGTTTATCTAATGCAGATAATGATAAACTAACCACCCATTTTCTTTTTTTAAAATAAAATAATTTCCAGACAGAGGAAATGAAGAAAATATAAACTTTATGAGTATTGATGAAAACTTTTAGTGTGGTGGCCACTGAGAGATTACCAGCAAGGCCAGGGAAGATGGGTTCAGAAATGGAACTGCAAGGCTGGCTAGGATTGGGACAGAAAGGGCACTAGAGCCACTGGCATGAGGACAATTTTAGACTGGGAAGAAATGGCTTTGTTGCTTTGGTGTTGATACAAAGGGTGTGCCCTGAAGCCTGTAAGGGGCACAGAATTAGGTGGTAAATATGGAGGAATTGGGTGATATTGAGAGTTGTGGGATTGGGCTGGGCTTCAACAAGATAAAAATTACATTTGGGTGCGTGTGTTTATGGAGTGGTGATATGAATACCTAATCATCTGGAAATTGCTGATGTGATGACAAATTTCACAATATGAATTCTTTGCAAGATTACTACCAAAATTAAGCAGATAAGTAAGGGATTATTGGTGTTTTACAAAGTACTAATAAGACATTACTTTTAGTCTTGCTTGCAATTCTAACTTGTGCTGAGGAAAGATGGGTGCAGAAAAGAACAGGCAGTATGGTCAGAGAATGGTGGGTTTGTTTAATTTGTCTTGCCTGGCAAATAAAAATCAAGAAGCAATATGATTACATTCTATAAATACATCAGAGAGACAGACAGCACAGAAAAAGAACAGCAATTTAAACAAAAGGATGATGCTGGCACAACAACAGAAAGGTATAAATTGGTCCCTGAATAGACTCAATCTGGAAATCAGAGGATTCTTATCTGTTACAGCAGTTAGATCCTAGAACAGCTTTACAACAGGAGCAGTGGGAGCAGAGAACCAAACCCTCTTGAACTGGAGTTCAAAGCTGTACAGCAGGCACACTATTTGCTTGTAAGGCTGCCAGTCTGGTGGCTGGCCCAGCAGTTTCTACATGATGTGTATCATCCTGTTATCTATGTGTATATTCACATACATATATGCACCTTCACATACACACACACACATATTCACAAAGGTCCAAGGCAATTTACTACATTGCATCAAAACCCAGGAAAATTGTATGAATCAATGAGCTGATTATTGGGAGCATGACAAGGCAATTTCTGCTTGTGAAAAGCTGAAAAAATTATGTGCTTGAAACCCCTAGGCAGTGGTTACAAGCTGTGAAAGCAGGAAATACTTTGGGGCTCCTGTTCATCCCTAAATAACAAAAAAGGAAATGCTGATGGGAAATGCTGGCTTAAAATTTCATGCTGCCTTTAAGCAATAAGAAAGAACAAATCTACTTCTTTGAAACAAAGATGGACAAAAGCTCTTGAATTCAGTGTATTTCTATTATAAACAACTATTGACACTTTAGGAGACATGAATGTCTAAATATCAGAAGCAATAGGGGACATAAAAAAGAAAAGCAAGGTCTAATTTATGGCGTAATAGAATGGTTTGGGTTGAAAGAGACCTTAAAGATTATCTACTTTTAACCCCCCTGCAATGGGCAGGGACACCTTCCACTAGACCAGGTGATTAGAGCCCCAACCCGTCTGGCCTTGTACGCTTCAGGGACAGGACATCCAGAACTTCTCTTGGCAACCTGTTCCAGTGGTTTACCACCTTCATTGTAAAAATGTTCTTCCTTATATTTAATCTAAATTTCCCTTACTTCAATTTAAAATCCTTAACACTTTTCCTGCTGCTACTGATCCAACTAAAAGGTTTGTGCCCATTATATAATCCCCCTTTTGTCACTGGAAGTATGCTATGAGGTCTCCCCAGAGCTTTTTCTTCTCTAGGCTGAAGAGTCCCAGCTCTCTCATCTTGTCTTCGCAGGAGAGGTTTTCCAGCCCTCTGATCACCTTCATGGCCTCCTCTGGACTTGCTCCAACAGGTCCATATCCTATTTATGTTGGGGGCCCCAGAGCTGGAATCAGTACTCCAGCTGGGGTCTCATCAGAGCAGAGCAGAGAGGCTGAATCCCCTCCCTCACCTGCTGCCCACAGGGCTTGGATGCAGCCCAGGATACAGTTGTATTTCTGGGGTGCAAGTACATGTTGCCAGGTTATGTTGAACTTCTCATCCACCAATATCCCCAAGTCCTTCTCCCCAGGGCTACTTACACATTCTCTGACCAGTCTGTACTTGTGTTTGTGTTCACCATGACCCAGGGGCAGGACTTTGAGTTTGGCCTTGTTGAACTTCATGAGGTTTGCACAGACACACCTCTCAAGGCTGTCAAGGTCCCTCTGGATGGCATCCCTTCCCTCCAACATGTGGACCACACCACACAGCCTGGTGTCATTGGCAACCTGGCTGAGAGTGTACTCATTCTTCCTGTCTGTGTTCCTGACAGAGATGTTAAACATTTTCCTGTTCTGAAGCTAAGTCATTTTGGATGCAACTGGATGCAGCCATTCCAACGCTTTCATTATTTGATCATAATATGGCCATGCATAAAGCAGCAGTTGTAAGGGTTGCGTGTGACTCTGTTAAATTCACTTCCAATGTTATCCCCTGCCAATGGAAATAACTAGCATGAAACAGCCCGTAACCATCCTGCTGAACTTTCTTACGCTCCAGAACAGTGTGGCGGCATCCAAAGTGACTCTTCAGAGGGCTCCCTGCACCACTGTAACTTCCACACTTTCCTAGGAATTGTCTGGGAGTGTGTTCATTGACCTGGGTCAAAATCATGCCAAGGATTCTGCTAACAATTTAACAGTATATGTGACTGACTGACTTCCAGTACCCGAGGAATGCTCTCTGGAACTGGTTAATTTATGAGTGCACATATAATCAAGGGGTACTGTTGCATCTTGTTCCTTTGATCCCCTAGTAAATCTGCCCCTGCAACAAGGACAATGTGAAGGTCAAATCAGAAATTCAGTATTAAATAATTTTCCCAACTATTGCTTAAGAAGGTAAAACTTTTCTACAGTGCAGAAATAAGAACATCATCTGGATCCAGCATGTTGAGAATATGCATCATATTTGAAACTTCAAGCGGCCTCTCTACAGATGTCTGACCAAAAGGGGTCAAAGCCATTCAAAGCCTATAGCTCATGGATTAGGGCCTTTGACTGATGAGAATAACCACAGCACATGTTAGAGCTGAGGATCCTTGCCCGCCTCCTCTGGCCCATGCTAGGATTCTGGATGGGTCTAACAAATATGGGAGTATTTGGTTTGCATGTGTACACGTGAACAGCCAAGCAACAAATTAAGGAAATGGGATTGACAAGCCATTTTAACTTTCCATGAATGAAGGTAAAGAACAGCAACTAACCAATTCCTTGTTTTGGACAAGTCACTGGAGACACAGGTTTCTCACCTCTAAGTTTGTATATTGCTGCAGATGCTTTTTATCTGTGTGTATCCTTCCTCTGCAGTGGGTATAAGGTCAGATGAAACAAAAAGTATTATTCTTTATCATTTCCACAGTGTTCAATCTGACTTGTTTAGGTGCCATCAGAGCTGCTGCCTTTTGTTGTGAGCACAGTATCACTTGTTTTAGTTTGATATCTCAAGGGAAGTGATCATTATTTTATGTCAAAGACTTTAGTTGAAGTTAAGTGCAGTCTTAAGAACACAAAGCAAAGGTCCAGCTATGATGAGACAGTTTTTCCCTTGTCACACCCTATATTTTTTTCTGAGAATTATCATGAGTGTTAATTTCTACTATGGCTTAAAGACTTCTTTGTCTCTGCCTATGCTTTTGCGTTCATTAGACATATTGTTACATCCTTGTAAATATATACATTTTCTCCTCAAGCTGGCTGTCTCTACACAGTGAAAATTCTATGTGTGGGAGCTTTGTGGGCTCAGTAGGTGTTTTGGTGTTTATTGGAGTGCTGGGGAGGTTAAGAGGTTCTCTGCTCTAAGTGCTGACATTGCTGCCTTTCACACTTTAAAATAAGAAGCTGAGCCACATATCTTCTGAATTATATACTGGAAATAACAGCAGAAAAATCAGTGAGTACTGAGCAGAGGCATGCAGTTCAAGTGTTTTCAGTCTATTCCATCACTGTATCTCAGTGCAAGACCAAGGACAACAGGAAAAAGCATTTAAGTTGTCCTTAGGACTAATCCTGCATGGAGGTACAGGAGACTCAAGCACCTAATGCTCTTGTCCATATCTCAAGATATCTGACTGCCTCTGGCTTGCTGATGACTGGGGCAAATGGTTTCATATTTTCGTTTTATTATCTGAACTGTATATATTATCCCATATGAAATAAAGATAATGGAGCTTTTGCACAACAATTCAGGGTCTATTCATGCAAAAGTCCTGACAAATTAAAGATTAATACTTACATTGCCATTAGACTCCTTTGTCAATGGAGATAACTTCTGACTGAAAGGTTTTCTGGGATTAACTAATTTGATTGTTTCTTTACACTGTTAGGGGCTATTTTCCTTATTTTAGGAGAAATATCTCTTTATAAGCAAAAAAGTGGATATTCTGTTCTGCTTCAAAATACATTTCATGCTGAATAAAAATAACGTTTATGCAGAAAAAAAAAGTCTCTTTCTCCTGCCTGATAAAAATGATTACATCAGAGCCCTGTTACAATTGTTTGAGAATTTAAGGAAGCTAGTGATTATTTTTCTGTACTCTCTCCAACTAAAATGTTGTGTTCTATACAAGTAGTCCTTTTCCCATTGGTGTGAATCCCAAGAGTGCATTAAATAATACACTTCTAGTTGTAAAACAGATGGAAAAGTGTTTATAAAGGTGCCAGGTTTATTTATGGAAGCATGAAATTGAATTTAATAGGAGAATTTTGCCAGTATGAAATGTGAACTCTCAAAACAGGAAGTGGATTTTATTGCTTATTTATTTTATTACCGGATCAGCTGCCCAGAACTGTAGAATCCTTCCTCCCAGGAATTATTTACTTTCCAACTCTGAACCAGAACATCTTGACCATCAGTTGTTACATCTTCTGGCTGCCAGATTCTCAACTATAAACATATGTGGTGCTGTCTATCTCAGATGATCTTCTGCAGATTTATATAGAGAACGTTTTAGCTTTAGATTTATTTCTTGGTTTAAAACAGTATGAACTGAACTGACTAAGCCAAGGGAAAGAGAATTTTCTTTAGCGCTTGTTTACCTTTTAATTAATAACAATCTATTTTTACAGGGTTTATGGCATGTATTCATTACGCATAAAAAATAAAAGCGCTAAAAGTTAAATTAGGCAAATTATTTCTTCTCCTCTGCGCCTCCAAACAATGACTAATGAAAGAAGAGGCACTATCCATCTTCCAAAAGGTGAGCAGCATTTGGGGAAATTGCACAGGGAAACAGTGTCCCATGTTTTCTGGGGACAGACTAAGCCACTATGCCTGGATGAAGTTGAGTCAGGCTGTTGACTGCTGGAGACTGTCTGTAAAACTGTACCTGGCTGTTCTTTTTTCCTGTACACCTGGCCAGTATGTAGAAGTATTTGGGATGGTGAACAAGCCTCCAATTTCAACCAACATAAAGTTGTGATAACTTGGGGATCACATTTAAAAAAAATAAATAAATGGAAATATATTTTTCAGGATATTAGGCTGCATTAATGAATATGTTTATACACCTCCACAGAACTGGATGCTGTGGATTCCTGTATTTACCAGACAGCTGCATCTTTGTGGTTTTTGCTGCAAGGATAAATGCCTGCAATGGCAACATCTGTTTAGAGGAATCTGAGGCTCAGACAGTGCTCTCACAATCACAGTGCAAGGCCGTGTTGGAGCAAAGCTCACAGCTCTGCTTCCTGAGCTCCTGGTGCCCCAATGTCCTTGGGCAGAGTTCTGACAAACACCCATTGCGTGCATGTGCAATGCTGGCACTCACAGACACCCACACATTTCCATTTTATGCAACAGCACTAAATGTTTTCAACATGAAACTCATGCATGTGCAGTTTTGCATTGGAAACTGAAAAAAGTGACAGCCTGGATCTTGCTGCTCTCAGTTTGCCAATTATGGATAAAGATTGAAGGCGATGTGGAACAATATTATGGTCATGATCCAAATCCCGTGTAGGAAAGACATGGTTACAATAGACTTTGTAGCAGGCATTAAATCTCCTCAAAGTGCATGAAACTTTCTTATGCCTCACCTGTGTTGTTCGGTTGTCTGCTATGATTATTAAATCACATATAACTGCATCACACCTTGTTGTGACTCTCCCCAGGACAAAGGCATTTCTCCAAGACAAGGAGAGTGCCTGGGATCCAAGTGCATGGATATTTTGAGGGCTGCTGACATGGTTTGGAGACATAACTCCTTCAAAATAAAACATTTTAGTGAAACGTGTATTTTCATGAATAATTGGATGTAATCCTTTGTGCAAAGGAAAACAAAAGGAATCTGAACATGTAAAAGAAAACTCCCCAACTGAAGTTTCTGCTGTAAATGATAGTACAAAACTCATGAGTTTTGTGAGATTTCATATTGAGCATGTGAATTGTTCATCAGCTTTATTAATATGTCACAAGCATAAATTCTGACATAGAAACAATTAAGCTTATTTTTGTACTTTTTATTTCTTGGAGACAGATTGTTAGAGTTCAGAAGGGCATACAGTATCTAGCAGATCTGGTAATTCATTCAAATATGGGAGTAAAGCTCTTCTTTTAGTTCTGGCCAAAATTCCTACAAGTTTTGTACAATGGGTTTGAAAGCTCTTATATATTTAAAGAAAATCCTTTCAACTCACTCTAGAGTCCTGCTTTATGTTTTGTATTTCTTTGAACTTATTACCTCTTTGCAATGTCTCAGAACATTAGTTTGTGAGCATTTAAAGCTAATGATTAAATGTATAGTGAAACAACACTTTGATGTTGCCAGAAGCAATTAATTTTCCCTATTTATACACAAAAGGTCATAAAAGACTGTGTTATGACAAACGAAATGATTCAGTGAATTCAAAGCAAGTTAACTGAATTCTAAAGGGTAGTTACTACTTGGTGGAAAAAAGGTATCCATCAAGTCTTATCTTATGCCAGAAAGCTGTGATTAACTTATGGAGTTTTGAATACTTATAAAATTAGAAAAGAAATTGTGAATTTGTCAGCTACAGAAAACCAGCCTGTAACGGATTTATTCAGAATGAAGCTTTCACTGAAAATAGCTTACTGGGTGTAGATAAATGAAGTTTATGAGGTTACAGAAGTCACTGAGAGAGATCACATTTGCACATAAGCAGCCTGACCATTGCATATGCTCTACACAGATGCCTGTTGATCTTTATTAACAAATGGAAAAATGTACTATATATTTTTACTCCTACATTTTTATACACAGAGCATCTCACACTTCATTGAATCCATGTGCTGGAGACAACAGGCATGATTACAATACAAATCACTCAGACACAGCGACTGGAAGTCAGGTTCTGCAACTTCTAGAGTTCCATCTGCCTCTGAGTGGGCACACAGAAGAGAGTAGGGACACCACACACGTGCCCATGTGCACACACATACACACTCACATATGTGCATACATGTATCCATGTATTCTAAAACTGTGGACATGATTAAACATAAAGGAATCCTACACTTTCAGCCATTAAAAAAAAAATTAAAAATTGTGAAAATGGAAAAAATGCAAAAGAATGAAATTACCATGGATTTAAGAACATAAAGGGTTTATGTTTAGCATAATTAGTTTCTCAGTTTCTACTGAACTATGGAAAGTTTCTATTTCAGGCTAAATCTTCATCTTATTTGTCAGTTTTAGATATATGTTTGTTACACTGTCTAAGAGATACACAAATTCTAAATATGATCCTGCACAGTAAAATTTCTAAACTGATAATGATGGGGGAACTAGCTATCAGAACGGGAGGAAAATCTGCTCTGCATCTGCCCAAGAATCATCCCCAAACTTTCTGATAAACTGAAAGCAATAATTTGACTTTCCTCTTCATCTCCCTTCCCCATGGCCCTTTATCGCCTGTTAGTCCCTTCAGAATAAAGCAATGAACTTCTGGTTTTTACAATGAGCTAAAACAATTTGATGAGCAGAGCTTAGGCTGTCTAACACATAGATTGTTTGCAGACCTCCAGAGCATTTAAGGGTGTTATTTTTATTTTAGAAGTTACACAGTGCTAGCAAGAACCTTTTCTTTGAATGCCAGGATCCCAGTGAAGAAAAACCCTGAAGGTTTTTGGGTTCAGTTCAGTTATATTTGAGACATACTTGGGAATGCAGCACCTCTGTATAGGGATGGCAGATGTACAGTTCCCACAGAAAGTCCATATGGTTCCCAGTAGAAGCTAGAAGCCAAGAAGATATGCCTGGTCATCTAAATTACCATCAAGCATCTAGGTTTGGGTAAATAAGCTGTGCCTTAATTATACAGGCAGTCAAAAACTCAATATTCTTCTTAAACTTTGTGAGACCATACAGGGTCTTTGGGTGATGAGGAAGAATTATCTGCAAAAATTGGCACAAAAGTAAACAACCAAATGTACAAATATCCAGCGGGATTTCACAAAACTCAATACATACTTTTCACATTTCAGTCCACCCAATGGAATTTCTACCTCATATAGCACCCATACTGTGTGTAAGAGTGATAAAGAAATTACTTGAAATGATAAGAACAATCATAATCTAATTAACTTGTGCAAGTGAGGACAATAAATTGTGAATAAGAAATGCTGGGAGGAAAATCAGGCCTCTGCCCATAAATGTTGTCTCTAAAATACAGTTAGATGTTAAACTCTGTGTTGGATTTTTAACTGGAAATAATGTCCCTAGATCATCTTGCAGACATGCAAGAGAACCACGTTTTCTGTTAATGGACCGACTCTTCAGGCTTTTGCCTGGAAGATGCTGTCAGTTTTAACAACTTCTTTTCTGCTTGATGATAAAAAAAAAATTAATGTTTTTTCTAATTCATGGAGACATCTGAGTCACTAACTGTTAGATATATTTGGTCTCGTAGAAACTATTCTTTTTCTCCCCTCTTTAGATGTCACTGACAATAAGCAACAAATGGACTCTTTGGGGTTCTTACCTAAGATGAGGGTGAATCAGGCTCTAGTTTTGCTTTACGAAATATTTGATTATTTCTTCAAAATGGAACAGCTTCAAAAATATTTCCCTTAAAAATGTTCAAACAAATCATCTTGACATTTCCAATATTTTTTTTTTGGCTGAAACAATTGGTCAAATCTGGTACAAATTTGCAGATAATTTCCATCAACACAAAAGTGCATTTTTGAGCAAACAAAGAATTCTTCCATAAAAATTGCCTGGCTCTAATCATGGCTGAGGCAATTTTGCACATGCCAACCAGCAGAAAATTAGGTATTGGATAAGCAAGACTGGCGAGGATATGGGTTCTACCTAAATCCCCTTGTGGCCATTGTCCAAAGTGATTAGCCCCAGGTCAAACAGAAAGCCTGTAGTGAATCAACCAAATTAAATCCAACCCTCCTGAGCTATTGGATAATGTGCTAGTCCCAAGACCTCCCTTCTTGGAGGTTGGAAGGGAGGAGGTTATTAAATATAAACATGAAACAACATCCTGCTCTATGGAGGCCCAAGGCATGGTGTTCTGGAGAAGAGGCAGGGGATTACATGTGCCCCTCAGCTGGAGCTGTTTCAAGGGAATGCGCAGCAACTGTCTCTGCCAATGCCAGGAGCTGTCATTGTTCCTGAGCAGTGTTCTACAGCTTGGAGTGCCACTGAGGGGGTGTCCTGTTAAACGAGAGAGCACTGAGCTGCAGCACAAAATACTGCTTTAATGTGGACTTGGAATTGAAGGGACTTATTTCCTTTAAAACATTGTAGAACAGAGTAATCCTCAGATTTATTTTGATTAGAAATCTGGATACCTTCTTGGCAGTGTTTATTAGATCTTAATGCAGCTCAGTTGGAAAGCCAGATATTTTGCTTTCTCCTCCTTTGAATTTCTGACCATTATTTTCTCCGTTAATGAATCTGGACAATTTTAACTGTCAGATTCTAATGTAACGCTCTGAATAAATTGATTGAATTGAAGCTGAACCCACCTTTGTGTTCAAGCGAAGAATGAGCCTGAACAGAAGTCTCCAGAGTTTCCTAAAATTTCAGGGAGTTTATTAGTGGAAAACTGATTTTGAACCACTGAACCTGAAGTGATTGCATAGTTTTGGTTTCATACTGATGTCAAGTCAAAAGAAGATTTAACTCCCACTGCAGCTTAGATATGACCCAAGCTGAATAAACTTACATCTGAATATTTCAGGGACAGCTATCACTGCCCCTGCTGCTGATTGTTCACTTCATCTTCCTCCTCCTTTTGAAACACCTTTTTTGAAGCAAATTGGAGCACAAAAAACTAAGCGTTTTTCACCTGTAAGTCTAGTGTTAGATGAGTTAGTGCCTTAGAAAAAAGTAGAAACATGTTTCTGTTGCAGGCAGACATTTCAATTCCCATCAAGGCAGAAAATAATGCAGATCTTGCTTCTCAATAACTGCACACTTCTGAAAAGTATTGCTCTTATGTCTATTCATTTGTTAGATCTGCATACACTTTCCCACCTGTAATTGGAGGAAATGCTCCCTACCCTCTGCAATACTACATGTGAGAATACAGGATTCTTGGTGATCTTTGGCCTTTCAACCATGGATTCTGAGGTAGTGGTGAGAGAGGGGAGAGTGGAAAATTCAACATTCAGACCATACTCCTAAAACCAATGTATTTGATGATAATCTCACTGTCTGTGCTAAATTGATAACCCACATGGAAAAGCACCTTGTGGGTGATTCGGGTTTACCAGGAGCTGATTTGGGATTCCTGCAGACAGTGAGCAACCAGACTTTCAGGACCACATACGTAAAGGACACCTACGTAAAGAGTGCACCAGGGCTTAATGAAGATATCAGAGGTGAAAACATCTTTTGACATTTTCATTTGGCTAGGGTATGTTCAGGAGGCAGAATGAAGATTCATAACAGTCCTACTGCAAACAAAACTGGTTCAAGCACAGTGGAACAGACAATTGTTCAATCCCAGCTAGTTCCAGAGATTTTGTTCTTCCTCCCCTCTCACTGTTCTAAGGTGGCAGTTCTGCAGACTCTGAGCGCAGCTATAGACATTTATCATCACAGAAATCAGGCCCTCTGTGTCCTGTCACAAGAAACAATTCTGTGAAAATCCTGGGAAACCGAGGTCCATTGAGATATTGTATTAGGGAAAAATCTGAAGAGGACTTCCTGATGACAAAGGAACTGATATAAATACTCTAGCAAACAGGTAACAAACAAGTCACAGCTTCAGCCCTGGAACTGAAAGTTAATGAAGAAGGAGACAGAGCTCTCCAGCTCCCCAGGGAAAGCAGGAAAGATCCACATTTCAGAATTTTGTAGAAACTTCTTAAAGGCTTAATCATGACTTATCTGAGTGGGCTGGTTTTGGCAGGGGTAGAGTTAATTTTCTTCACAGTGGCTGGTACAGGGTTGTGTTGTGCAACACAGGGTTGACAATGCCGAGATATTTTTGTTATGGCAGAGCAGATCTTGCACAGAACCAAGGCCTTTCCTGCTTTTTGTGCTGCCATGCTGGGAAGGAAGTTGGGGTACGTGGGAGGGTGGGAGGAGACACAGCCAGGACAGGTGACCCAAACTGACCAGAGGGATATTCCAGACCATAGGGCATCATGCTCAGTATATAAAGTGGGGACAAGGAGAAGGAAGAGGGGAAGTTTGGAGTAATGGTGTTTGTCTTCCCAAGTCACTGTTATGTGTGAAGGGGCCCTGCTGTCCTGGAGAAGGCTGAACACCTGTCTGCTGACCTTGTAAAGCAGTGAATTCGTTCTTTGGTTTGTTTTGCTTGGGTGTGTGGCTTTTGCTTTTCCTATTAAACTCTCTTTACCTCAAGCCATGAGTTAAACCACGACACTGAATAAAACTTCTGGGATCAGAGTGATCATGATATTGACCACCAAATTAAACCGAACTTATTAAAGTCCTCTTTGGGAATTGTTACCCTTAATTAGTTGATTTCTGAATGGCAGCACTTGTTTCAGAAAGGCAGAGGTTTTCTTAGGCATCAGAACATGCTTTCTTGCTAACATCATAACACTGCTTTTCTGGGTTATTCCAGCATTGCCTGTGGCAAGCATGGTGGCATGGTGACAACTTTCAGGAACAGCTGAGGACAGCTTCAAAGTGTCACTCTTTATCTTGTCTTTTACACTTTACTTTTCCAATTGGAATATTCATTTTCTGCCATATTGAGTAGATTAAGAAATTAAAATGTAATTTTTACTGGCAACAATGACAGATAATTTCTGTCACATTTGCAAAAACATTTAATGTGTTGGTATGGTTACCCTTTTGCTACATTGCTAACCGTAAACAGTTTTTGCAGACTAGCCCAGTAATCTAGTTGGAAAAAATATCCTTCCTCCTCCCCCTTAGTCCCACCATCCCCTTCTAAGCAGTGCAGTTCCTCACAACACCTTTCTGGGACAGTTTCTATATTTTGCGTGTCTGAAGAACACTTAATTTATATCAAGCAAATTTCTTAGTTCCTGAATTTCTCCTGTGCAGCTCAGTAAATCAATACCACAGAACTGTGCTGGACAGAAATCCAAGTTGGAGAGCAGCATTGATGCTTTGGACAAGATTTTGTTTAAATTTAAGATGCTTAGATTTAGAGATAGGATTAAGTTCACTTAATATATTAGTACATATTTTGTTATATAGGTTATACAATGCATATGTATAAAACATATGTTTTTATCTTACTACAAGCATATATAGTTCTTTAGCTAGGGTACTTTTAGGAATAAATTCTTTACCGCAAGGGTGGTGAGGTGCTGAACAGGTTGCTCAGAGCATTTGGGGTTGCCCCAGCCCTGGCAGTGTTCAAGGCCAGCTTGGATGGGGCTTTGAGCAACCTGGTCTAGAGGAAGATGTCCCTGTCCATGGCAGGGGGTTGGAACTGGATGATTGAAACTAAACCACTCCATGGTTTTATGATTCTCCTATACAGTGTTGCACCTACTCTCTAGTAGAGCCTTTAACTTTAATATTTTCCCTTGGCCTTTGTGGGGAGGAAATGAGAACATGAAGGTCACACATCCCAGCAGGACCTGTGCTCAGTCGTTGGCTGACAATAACTGTGGGTGAAGAGGCTGACAGCTTATCTTCTGAAAAGAGGGATCAACTATTTAAACTTCTAAAATCGGTTCTGACTCCTGCTGTGAACTGAGGTGCCCTATCAGACCTCACAGGAGGGCAAGAGAAAGCTTCAGCTGAAGATCAGCCTTCAAGGGGAAATGCCATGGCTCGTGCTCTGAGCGCTGTAAGTGGCAACAGATATTTCTGAGGAGAAAGGTAAGGCAGGAAACAGTGAAAAGGAGCAATTCCTCTTGCAACAAGACTTTTTAAAGGCAGGATAAAGTCAAATTAATTATACCAGGTAAATTTGTGGCAAATCTCTGGTTTGAGCTGTAGGTAGATTTCTATGGGATGTCTCAACCGACAGATTTTGTGTTGGGGTATCTGCAATACCTTGGCAATTAGAAACTGCTCTATTTACACTTGGAATAATTGCATTCAAGGAGTTTGATGTGTTGCACTAATAGAAAGCTGGAGTCACAGCAAAGCTCTTACTGGTGCTAAGGTTTGGGCACGTATAGTGCTTTGGGTGAAATTCTTAACAAAATTTTTTTATTGCCAGGAGTGGCAGATGGGATCTTAAATGCTTGCAGGTCCTCTTGACAACATTTATGCCTGGTAATAAGAAGTCTAGTAGGATGATTTTTGAGCTTCCAGAAGAAACCTGCAGTTTTTCAGAGAAAGTTCTCAATGGTTTTGACTGCAGTGGGAGAACACTCCCGAGCACTGCTCAGAGGCCTTTGGGTGCACCACCTGTGAGTGAGACCCAGAGGTCTCAGATACTCCACAGTCCTGATCCCCTGGCACTCCAAACTGACTAATTACTACCAAGAAATTGCATTTGTCTTAGGGACAAGGTGAATGAACTCAGAATGTGATCCTCCTTCCCAGTTCCTCAGAACTAAACTATAAGATTTACCCCTTTCTGAGGGTGCTTTATGATGATATTTACAGTTGTTTGTGGTTTCCTATCTGGAAAGAAATTAGACTCTGCTATTTATAATAAGCAATTTAGGCAGTAATTGTTCCTAATATTTTGCCCATTTCTAAAAATAACAATTTTAGTGGGTACTGATTCTTTGTAATTAAGGAAGCTTCATCTGTTGTTTTAACTAAAGGCTTGGCAAGTGTGGATGGAGCCCACTATCTGACAAAGACCAACAGCCTGATTAGGCAGCAATGTTAAATTTAAAACCAGGCAGGGATGTTTGACTTTATATGGGTTTTAGATGTATCTGCATCTCTGGAGAGAAGGGCAAGAGGCCTGGGACTGAGAGCAGTAAATCTTTAATTAAAGAGCTGTTAACCATGCCTACTACATTTATAAATAACAAAACATTTATCAGAGCTTTTATCTTTTCTTGCAATCATCAGGCTGTACTAGATGTTGACAAAGTCAATGATTTATGCTTCAGATTTTTTTTTCATTACCAAATACCAAAGATGCTATTATCAGTGAGATCTTATGCAACCTAAATCTTGGGGCTCTTGTTGCTCTGCCTAAGGAATATTGTGAGCCTTTCTCACAAGTCATTTTGGATTATGTTGGCCCAACAGAAAAGATTAAGGCTGCATAATGAAGTTTGCGTCCAAATGGAAATGTTGAGTGGTTTTCCTTAAAAGGATCAGTGGTTTAAAAAAAAATAAAATAAAAGGAAAAAGAGCATTTTAAGGAAGGTGGAATTAATTTCAATTAATTTTAAACATTAAGATACCAGTTGTCAAATACTATATTTGTTCATTACATTGTATGGAAATGTTTGTATTAGATTTTTTTTTCATTTCATGGCTGGTGGAAGATTATGACATACATACATACATACGTATACATGTACACATGCTTGCATATTAGATATATATAAATATTTACTACCTCAGAGACAGCCCCCGTACACAGCCTAAAATGGCTGTCATCATATTATGTGGGCTGCATGGACACACAGCCAACAACTCCAGTATTCCCATTATTATTATGTAGTGCGGGTAATGCTCACCATTACAGTGAGTTTGCCAGTAGTGTGAATACTGAATACTTATGAAGAAAAATTTTGAAACAGTAAATTGGCTGTTTTTCCGTGTACAACCTTTTTCTCTTTATCGAAACAAAGTTCGGACAGGACATTTGCTGTTCTGCGCTTGCACTCTCTTGCCTGGACTACCCTGTCAAGAGCGAGCTCTTGGGCTCATTCAGGAAGTTTCTATGTTTTTAATGCAACCTCAACATAGTTGGCCAGAGCCTTCAGGGAACGAGAGGGCAGGTAGTATCTGACATGTTTCCCAGATACTTCAGCAAGTTTGAAGTTCTTCAGACCCAAGAGCATCCAGTCTGTAAGTTAATCACTGATATGTCCTCAGCTGTTGGTGAAAACAAAAATCTGTTGTAAATTAAAGTACTTTTTTCCATAGCTTTACGTGACTTTGTCACTATTCAGACTGTCTCTGATGTGAGTGTTCATGTTGAGCTTTAGAGTATGCTTTTGTGTATGTTTGTAACTGACTGTTTCATTTGACTTTCATTATATCTGACAAGGAAATAAATGAGTGCTTTATCAAAGCCTGTGAATTCAGCATTTTTTCTCCAAATTTAAAATAGGCAACAACAAACCAGCTGAGATGTCAAACTAAACTTGCTTTATCCTGATACTTTTTTTCTTTTGAGAGGGTGGAGTGAGGTGAAGAGAACATGAATTAGAGTTGATTTTTCTATTCTATGCTATGCTAAACTCCTAGTAACCTTTAAGAGAGAAAAATGTGTTTTTTCAATTGTACATTCAGAAATTACTGTCTTGAATATACATAAAAAATACAAATGAGCTGCAGATAAAGGAATATATATGGTCTTATTGTAACTTTGAGTATCTTAGGAAAAGACAAATTAGTAACAATAATGAACAATGAGAATGTGGAAGGAGAATTTTCTTTCTGTACTTTGTAATAATTTCTAACCTTTTGTGTGTTTTTATTTCTCCTTTTCCTTTTTGTGTCTCTCATATAGGATTGTTTTGCTTTAAGACCTGGTGGCAATGAAGCACTTCCACCCCACCCCAGTGGGATAGAGAATTAAAAATAAAATTGGTGGCTTGAGATAAGAACAGTTTAATGATTGTAAACAAAGTAAAATATAACAACAACAACATGTACTTTAAAGAAAAGTTTGATCTGTAAATACAGTATGCTATGCTTTTTCGTGTAAATGACCAGTATGAAAATGGGGTCTAATTAATATGATTTGCATTATTGTTTGGAAATATTACTGTCACAGACATATATCCTGTCTTAATATAAGCACTATGTAGAACAAAAAGACTTCACTGATCCTTGAAAAAATGTCCATTATAATGATAGGACAACAAGCAAAATAAACACTCAAGAGACGAATGAAAATATCAAGAAATATCTCAATACACTGCTTTCATATTTAGCGCTAACATTGCTTGTCAGTGGAGGACAGATTCCTAGAGAAATTTGAAGGCTTATGAAGAGATTTNTTTGAAACAGTAAATTGGCTGTTTTTCCGTGTACAACCTTTTTCTCTTTATCGAAACAAAGTTCGGACAGGACATTTGCTGTTCTGCGCTTGCACTCTCTTGCCTGGACTACCCTGTCAAGAGCGAGCTCTTGGGCTCATTCAGGAAGTTTCTATGTTTTTAATGCAACCTCAACATAGTTGGCCAGAGCCTTCAGGGAACGAGAGGGCAGGTAGTATCTGACATGTTTCCCAGATACTTCAGCAAGTTTGAAGTTCTTCAGACCCAAGAGCATCCAGTCTGTAAGTTAATCACTGATATGTCCTCAGCTGTTGGTGAAAACAAAAATCTGTTGTAAATTAAAGTACTTTTTTCCATAGCTTTACGTGACTTTGTCACTATTCAGACTGTCTCTGATGTGAGTGTTCATGTTGAGCTTTAGAGTATGCTTTTGTGTATGTTTGTAACTGACTGTTTCATTTGACTTTCATTATATCTGACAAGGAAATAAATGAGTGCTTTATCAAAGCCTGTGAATTCAGCATTTTTTCTCCAAATTTAAAATAGGCAACAACAAACCAGCTGAGATGTCAAACTAAACTTGCTTTATCCTGATACTTTTTTTCTTTTGAGAGGGTGGAGTGAGGTGAAGAGAACATGAATTAGAGTTGATTTTTCTATTCTATGCTATGCTAAACTCCTAGTAACCTTTAAGAGAGAAAAATGTGTTTTTTCAATTGTACATTCAGAAATTACTGTCTTGAATATACATAAAAAATACAAATGAGCTGCAGATAAAGGAATATATATGGTCTTATTGTAACTTTGAGTATCTTAGGAAAAGACAAATTAGTAACAATAATGAACAATGAGAATGTGGAAGGAGAATTTTCTTTCTGTACTTTGTAATAATTTCTAACCTTTTGTGTGTTTTTATTTCTCCTTTTCCTTTTTGTGTCTCTCATATAGGATTGTTTTGCTTTAAGACCTGGTGGCAATGAAGCACTTCCACCCCACCCCAGTGGGATAGAGAATTAAAAATAAAATTGGTGGCTTGAGATAAGAACAGTTTAATGATTGTAAACAAAGTAAAATATAACAACAACAACATGTACTTTAAAGAAAAGTTTGATCTGTAAATACAGTATGCTATGCTTTTTCGTGTAAATGACCAGTATGAAAATGGGGTCTAATTAATATGATTTGCATTATTGTTTGGAAATATTACTGTCACAGACATATATCCTGTCTTAATATAAGCACTATGTAGAACAAAAAGACTTCACTGATCCTTGAAAAAATGTCCATTATAATGATAGGACAACAAGCAAAATAAACACTCAAGAGACGAATGAAAATATCAAGAAATATCTCAATACACTGCTTTCATATTTAGCGCTAACATTGCTTGTCAGTGGAGGACAGATTCCTAGAGAAATTTGAAGGCTTATGAAGAGATTTTAAGTGAGATATTGCACAAATTATGAGATGTGAGAAGTCATGAATATGTTGGTGGGAATGGAGGCTGACCTCTCAGTAGCACTGTGGAAATTATAGGCATGAGAAGAACTTTTAAATTATTTCTGCTCAAAATGAAAGGGATTTAGGGCCCTTGAGAGAATAAATAGCATAATAAGAAGCAAAACAAGGGCCAATATGTTTGTGTACATCAGTCTTGGCTTCTTGGCCTCAGGCCCTAATTAGAAAAATGGTTGAATAGTGTTTCTCTGCTACATGGGAGAGCTGAGAGAATAAGTGAGCACAAACTCACCACTGTGATCCCAGCACTAGTTTATGTTGATTTTACTGAATTAAGGGCACTGTGCCTGGTCATCATTCACCCATATAGTAAAATTTTCAGAACCATTTTGTTTCAATTCAACTAAAAGTTTTCAAAAAAAATTCCTGGACAGTGTGTGGGAGTTAAACCTGGCCCAGAAAGAATCCCACATAAGCAGTTTGGATGCAGCCACTCTTTGGACAGCATGTTTAAGAGTATGGCTGTGACAGGATGGTGCCAGCTGGCCTCAGGGCTGGAGAATATTGACCTGGCAGAGAAAATAATTCTGTTTTAGTTTAGTACCTGCATACAGTGTTGGAGGGCCTCGATCACTGCCTGCCTAACTTACCCTGGCACAGTGAGCTTTTGGGGGAAACACTGAGATCAGTTTAAGGAAAGTGAAAAATTTAGGCAGAGAAATCAAGATCATTATGTACCCCCTTGGCGTGCCACCAAAATGCAGGTTAGAATGACCCCCTACATGAGTCTCCTTACCCAAGGAGCGCTGCAGCCACGTACAAAACCCAACACAGCATTAAACTGTCTGCTCAGTCTTCCACACTTTCCATGATTACTCTATAGAATTACCTGTACCATTATGCCATTGTGGGTTTTATTTCTCCTGCTCTTTTTTGATACTTGAGGGGCCAAGGAAACAGTGTCCCTGACAGACCATTACTTTGTCAGACAGCTACCTGTGGGGTTGTCAGTCCTTGGTCTTCTTCTCCCCCCACTCTCTGTTTAGATCAAGAACAGTCCCTCTGGTCATCTTATTGTTCTGGAATCATCGTTAATGATTTCCTGTCCCAAACTGGCTCATTTACAGGCAAAGTCCTAATTGGGTTGACTTGCAGGAGAATTACAGACGTCTGATGGTTTCTCCTTGACTTTCTAGGGGATAAGGGGTATGGGAATGACTTAATCATGAGGGATACCTTTTTCCTTGAGAGGAACCTGATGGCATTATCACTAATACTTGAAACAAACTGGGTTCAAACTATTTGGGATTTGTTCACTATTTGTCATACTTTGTTTTTTGTGTCCCTAGGAAAAGGCCTTCAAGGAATTCTCTGGAACATTTCAAATCCAGGTCATTCAGTGGGCTAGCTCAAGGACAGAGTAGATGCCAAGCAATAGGATCACCTCTAGGGAAACATGTCTCTGAGGAAAAGGTTTAGAAAAAATCCCTATACTTGCTTTTCTTTTTGACATATATTTTAGCGAGTAGTGTGTTTTAAGTTTGTTTGTTTGTTTGTTTGTTTTATTCATATCAGTTGCCTGAACTATCCAGACAGACAGACATAAATCTTAAATTTGAGTCAGCATAAACTGTTAGATCAGGCTGTAAAGTCTGTGCTGAAGGTCTTAGTTCAATGGGCTTCTGTGATGGCCATCAGTAGACAGGATTTATAATGGGAGAATCAGCTGAGCGCTGGGGCAGATGCCACCTCCTTCCCTGTTTAATTCCCAATTAAAAACTCTATTTAGTGCTGCCAGTGTATTCTGAAGTACCACCATGAATCCAGGTATTCCGAAGTTGGCCACTGGATTCTGTCCTTTGTCCACAATCTAGAGTAGCCAGGGAAGCAAAGTGTTTGTCTTGGACAACTGCAACAGCTTTCACAGTTGCTGGGACAACATGTTGTCACCTAACAACTCATAGCTTTGCATCTGATTGAGTGCTCTAAGAATAGTTTTTAATTGCAAAACACCTCCCTCCAGCATTTCTACTGCACACAGGCCTGAGGAGGAGCCTCTGCTTCTCCTGACAGCTTGAGTCACATCCTTGGATCCCGGTCAGCTCTGATTCCAGGCCAGGCCTTCAGGCTTCCTGCAAGAGAGACAATCTTTATAACCTTGGCTCATGAAAGGAATCCACAGGATAAATCCCGGTATATGTGTTTCCTGGGAGCAGATTCCTGAAGAAGCAGCAAGATGCAGCATCTGGACCAGGAGAGAAATTGTTCAGCAGAGCCTGGCAGACTGTACCAGCTGCCTGGCTGTCTATAAGCTGCCAGGATATGAGAGACCGGTGCAGAAATCTGGCACTAAAACTTCCAGCCCTTTTTCATATTTACTGTTTTTCATCCCTGTTTTCCCCTTGCCTCATGTTGGTCAATAACTACACAAGTTACTCCATGTTCAAATGTGTGATCTTAGCTTATGGGTCTAGGGTGAAAAAGAAAAAAGGGTGAAAAAAAGTTGTAAGCTGAGACACTCAAGAACAGAGTACTCATGTGCTTCACTGGGATAGTTTCAAAAGTGTGTAGAAATGGAAGACAGACACCTTAGGAAGCAGAAGTTTAGGTTAAACCTCTCTCTGCATGAATTTTAAATAAATATTTGTCAGCTGGCACTCCTCCTGAACATCTTTCATTTTGAATAAATGCTGAGGAAGAGGAGGGGACAGGCAGAAAAACAGGGGCTGACTGCTAGAAAACACACTTATCAAGGGTGTGGGAAACCAAGGCCGGAAGGCTCATAGATCTGAGTTAAAAGATGTGAACAGCATTGACAAGAGCAGCTGAGCACTTAAAACCAGCCCTCAGTGGGTTGTGAGGGCCAGAAAGACAGACTGGCAGCTGGGCACTGTGTGAAGGAGAGCAGCTCTTTGTACACCAGTACAGTGTGCATTTCACAGATGAATTAGAAAAGAGCTGTGGGAGGCTGCTGCAGTAAGAGTGTGAGCTGAAGGCATAGAAGTCTCTGTGAGAAATTTTCTTCACTTTAGCTCTTATTTTTATTGCATGTCTTAAATTAAGAGAGTTGGGTGAAGAGTATGCTGGAAAAGGAATGAGCACTGAGTATGGGGAACAGCTGGAATATTTCTGACATACACTTCTTTTACTTGCCACCCTATTTATGGGTCTGTAGGAATGTGGAGGGGAAAAGAAGTTTACAGCTTTAATATTTCTTGTGAGCAAAATCCATACAGGATCCATATTGGAATGTGAGAACAGAGAACAAAAGGATGTGTCTCTGTACCAGTGTGTGATTGAGTGCAAGGTTTGTCTTATACTCTGATTTAAAGTTGCTGGACTCTTTTCCTTAGGTGTTTGTTATATACAGATGTGCATAAAGTCTTTCCACCCCAAACACTAAATAGAACTTTTAGAGGAAAACTCACTAGGCATCTATTTAAATTGATTTGGGTTGGGGTTTTTTGGTTGTTGTTTTTTTGTTATTTTTGAGGGGTTTTTGTGGTTTTTCTTGTTGCTGTTGCTTTGTTTTGTTTTGTTTTGTTTTGTTTGGTTTGGTTTGGTTTTGTTTGGTTTTGTTTGGTTTTGTTTGGTTTTGTTTGGTTTTTTAATTTTTTTTTTTTCATGTTATAGCAAAAATCATCAACAGACAGTCTGTTACAAATAGTCTTCCAAGAACAAGTAGTTTTTCTTCTGGCATATAACCAAGTATTTGGCAGAATGAAGACTTGTTCTGCCATGTTTAGTTGTGCAATGGAGGTAGAAACATTTCCTTGATATCAATAAAGATGAGGCAAGCAGAGAAATATTGAGCCTTTTGCTCACAGACCTGTGTGGGATAATACACAAATCATCATCAAGTCCATCCTGCATCTCAAGGACATTTACAGCACAGTTCATGCTGAGACCATATGCCTGTTTTTCATCAGAAAGGAGATTTGCAATTGGGTTAGAGATAGGAGGAAGATGGGGATGTGGGTGGGGGGAAAATCCAGATTTGACACAATATCTCACCTTTCTCCCTATGTCTGATGTGGGATTGTGATGCAGGAGGAAACATGGTGCGCTGTGCAGATACCTCATGAGACACAGGGCTCAGGTATCTGCACCCCAGAGCACTGAAGATATGAAAACCTCGTGGTTAAACCAAGCTGTTGTGATGTTCACGGGAGCTGTGACTGATTCTGTTCAGAAGGAACATCTAAATGGAAGTTTGAGCTGGCAGCAGAAAACTTGGTCTCCAATTAGTTCAGTTTCTTGAACGAGAGTCCCTCACCAGCTTTGCGCTGTGCGTCCTCAAGGGACAGGTCTGCCACCTCCTAATCAAGCTCACCAGATCCAGCAAAATTAGTAAATACAAGAAATTATACCTTCATGAGCAAATTGCTTGTTTGAGTACTCATCCTTGCCATCATGCTGATGTCAGGAAATGCAGTGATAAAAACTTAGGCTTGCCATAAAAACGTGGTTGTATTGAATAGTCAGTTCCTGCTTTGATGTGATGAGTAGCTATAGAAACAATTCAAATTACTTCTATAAGGTTTGTGATCAGCTACAAAAATAAATTCAAACTCTTAGAGCTTTTTTCATACACTGTTCTTGAGTACTTGTGCAGTCAAAGATCTATGAAAACCTTGTTTCATTCCAGAAGCCACAGTTCATTTGTTCAAGAGAGAAATTTTGTTTGGGGATTAAATTGGTATAATTCTGAAGCACTGAAGCCAATAGTAATTTTACAGATGATTTGCATGGGAACATGAAGAGGTCTTTCCCAAAAACGAAGTGTACAATTTTGTGGTTGAATAATCATGGAAAAGACAAATCAAAAAGTTAAAATGGTGCTCTCCTTAAGTCAAGTAATTAACCCATAACTCTTGGAACAAATCATAGCTCAGATTGCAGAGAGACAGATAATTTTAAGAGCTAATAATTTAGGAAAGATTCTGTAATTTTAATGGCTAACATCAAGCTTTTTAACACCAAATATTTGATTGAAATGATTTACAGACAATAGCTTGCTCTATAGCTGATACATCATCACACAATATAGATAATGACATTTAAATGTATAATCATAATGTTTATTGGATAACATACTTCAACACGAGTACAATATTTTAGAATGCAAGAAATAGGACTTGATAAAATAATAGTACAACAGTTGTGATGTTTTTGTATAGTTAGAAGTAGCTTTATTCTCTAATACAATTAATTTTACTCTTTATTTGCTCTTGGGATAAAACATTTACAGCGAGAATTGAAGATTAACGTAGGATAATAACACAAACGGGGGTAAAATGTGGTATCAGTTTGTGTAATGGTATGTTACATGCAGATGTTTTGAATTATATTACCTTTTTATTGATGTGTCCAGAATTTTTTTTCTTGCAGCTTAAACATATGGGGGCTTTTAAACCTACCAAGTATAGCAAATTGCAGATGAATTGGTCCATGAGGATGGTTTTAAAAAAAGTCTCTTAAGGTATATTGTTGAAATTACAACATGAAAAAACCAGAGGTACTGGAGGAAACTTTGACCTACTGGAATTCCATTTAAACTACTGTAACAGTAGTCATATTGTGCAGACAGACTATTGCAGCATTTGCTTCTTGATGAGACTTTTACTTAGTCTACTTAGACAATGTTAAGAAATAAGTACATTAATAGCTATTTAATGTAGCTTTTCAAACAATAATTCAGGCCTTGTCTTCCATTCTAAAAATTATGCATTTTTTACTTGGATTAACTAAAATATACATGCAACCCTGGAGTAAAGTCGTGCATTAAAGAAAGGCTACTGACTGTTAGGTAAATAAAAATGGTCTGGCAACTTTTCCATACCATTTAGTAGTAAATCAGATGTGTCTTACCTTGATTATGTCAAAATGGTGGGCATTGAGATGTGGCTGTATTCTTGGACTAATAAAAGCAAATCCTTGGAAAAGGAATTCTGACTTGCCTTCCAAACTGGAAGCCTGCCCACTAAAATGCTGTAGTTACAGTTATAGAACCATATAATTTACATTAATTGGTTTTCCTTTTTGGATTTCACTGCCTGCTGCTGTTTTTCTGAAGTTTCATTTTCTATAGGAATTACAGTGTTCTATAATGTATTATAAGATGTACAGTATCAGTAGCAGAAATGCAAAGTTCCAGGCATCTATTTTCAGTACAAGTCAAAACTGATTTGTAGAGGGTCACAGATAATCCCTAACTTCACTATCAGTCCCATTTCCAGAAGTCCTGTAGGTGCATTGATATTTATGTCATCACTATATTGGTTATTGATGCTACCAGATTAGGAATTTCTGAGAGTTCCTGTCCCTTAAGCACAAGGGTAATGGATTTACAGCATGAGTAAAGGTGACACATAAATTAATGAGATAAGAAGCATTTTTAATTTCACATTTTTATATTTCAAAAGACACATATATGCCTCTTATTTTACAGATATAGAGATATACATTTCACAGGTCATTTTTACTTTTTAAAAACACAGAATAATGCAATATTTTTTCTTAACCACTTTGCATTATTCTGATGCAACAACCCTCATTAAAAACTATTTTGTATTTCTCTGAAATGTTGCATAGCCAAGTGATACATCATGTAAAACAGGCCAACAAACACCTGGTCATGCTCTTGCTACCACAGATATGTTAAGCACTGCTTTAATTGTTGATTGTATGACTATCACGTTCCATTTGGAAGTCTTTCCAATTGCTGCTAGATTTCCAAATATATAATAGAAGGAAGAAAGAGGCAAAAATTCTGTATTAAAGGTTTAATGAAAGCAAGTTAAAATGGACTGCTCTCAGAGAATGAGAATCAATCTGAGGTTTACTTTAGCTCCAAACAAATAAATCTTGTTTGCAAATACTGGCAGTGATCTTCAGCACTATGGGAAATACAGAATCCTAGAATTATTCAGGTTGAAAGGAACTTTTATGTACAGAAACTGCATGTTTCTGTCCTGCTGATCTTGATAGTCCAAAAACTCTTGCACGAGATAAATTGGAGAAATGGTCTACACCAGTTATCCTCTTTCAGCTTCAGGGCAAATCAGTTACTGGGAAAAGCAGGAAAACCAGAAGCATGAGGATTTATTGTGGCAGAACGTTAGTCACAAAGGTATGATTCTTGTTATTCTAGAAGTCATTTGCAAAATTAAGAATCAAAAGAAGTTGTTTTAAAGAGAATATACATATAGGAAAAAACTTCTATATATCTTTGATTTTGAAGAGTAGGAGTGTGATTTATATTAATTGTTTTGTGACTCCACTTCTCTGCTGCAGCAATGCCATTACTTTAAGTCAGTGAAAAACTACAGTGACAAAGGGGCAGAACAAACCTGATGGTTGTAGGTATTAACAAATTCATGCTGTGTGACAACAATTCTCTTCACCTGCTGAGTTAGGCACTGTGTCTGAAGACACTTGGTGGACATCCTTAGACACTTGAAACAGTTGCTTCTTTCCACAAGACCAACTTCTGCCTAAATTATGTGTGTGAATACAGATGTAGCCATCTCTGGATATTTTCATATATGATATCTGATTCACATCTGTTATATGGGAAATGTCTGATATAGATGGGGTGAAACTCACTTCAAAATTTATTTTCTCCCTTTGCAGATTATAGAAAAGGAATTAGACTTCTAATCTAGAGTAGATGTATTGTTTTTAGATATTTAAAGATATGTAATAAAAAAATATACTTCTATGTTACTCTAGGTTTCCTCTCTGTGAATTAAAAAGGGTATAAAGTACATCTATAGAACAATGTAAAACTGGCAGTATACCCAGGCTTTTGTTAGTCTAGCCTATCCCATTATCTTCACTATATAAACTTCCTCAGAAGTTAGATTATTATCAGATTTATCAACAAGATGTCTTTTTTTAAGAAAAAAAGAGGTTTTACTTAGTGTGCAAGTAGATCTTTCCTTGGAATGGAATGAATGCTTTAAAGGAAAACACTACTTTCTATGTTTATTAACCATCACCTACTGTACCTTCTGACCACTAAAGTTGCAGCAGTGGCATGATGTAGGACACAGGTCCTTTTTCAAAATGGCTTCTTGGGTTGTTAGTTTTCATATCATATGACCATACTCACAGTAGATATAGTATCTGAAGGATACCTCTGCCCCTCCTAGTTATACGTGGCAGATAAGAAAGACCTGGAAGGCAATGTGGACAGCTGGATTTATGAAAACCACTATCTGACTGTAAAACATCTGTCTGAGGACCCTGCCAAAAATCCATTGTTGGCTGGCTGGCAATTACATACAAACATGCTGTACCTGTATGTCAAATACAAACCAGCTGCAAGATCCCTGGTGCTGATTCATCTGCCGAGCACACCACAAGCAATTCACTTGACTTATGATGAGATAGAGTTGAGTTGCGTGATGGAGAAACAAGAACAGTAAATCGGCTGCCAGTCAGCTATGCCTTTAACTGGATGGATATCCTTGGATAACACGAACACATGTGCTATCAAGCTATTACCTACCAGGATCTTCAAAAGGGTGAAGGAAATATACTACTGAAATTGTGTGCTGCCTTTCACACAGTTAACTGATCAGAAATTAGTTTCTCAAAGGGTCAAGGAAAAAATGTGTTTGCAGCAATATTTATAGACATCTGCAGCATTGTAATGATAACCATTGCATCTGTTTGTGCTGGCAAGCCCAGACCCATCTTGGTCTGAGCTCTTCTGGATGGCAGTGTAAATCCTGATGGGCTCTTCACCTCCGTGGGATTAGAGGCTCACAAATCACAGATCAGAGCAGAGGTCAAAGCCACAGTATTTCAGAGATCTTAAACTGAGCTCCCCAAAATCTCTTCTCCTGAAGCTTGTTCAAGTTATTCTGTGTTAAAAGTCTGGGAAAATGCTCTTTCCACCTTTCTTTTGCTCAAATGTTAATCAGTTTCTAACTAGAACCCATGAATTAGGTAACCATATTCAACTAGAACTCTATACAATAACCCTCAGCTCAAAAGAGCTGTCAGTGACTCCAGGCAAGGGTGAGAATGGAAACCATTAAAACCATACCTTTTAGTGCTAAAAGTTGTAGAAAAAATATGCAATATAATTGTGTCTGTTCTAAAGGAAGCCATCTGTCCAGTTTCTCTAGTACTAAGCCACACTGATTATGCTCAGAAACCAGTATGTATTGTATTTACATATCATGGGATCCGTGTTATCTTCAAAGGATTTGGGTTTATGCCCTGAAAGGCTTAATCTATAGGACCTTTGCTATTTCCTTTGGGACACAACTCTTTTACTAAACAGAAAATGTTATCAGGAAGTTACTTTCCTTTCACTCATTTTCCTCTTAAATTTTACATTTTCCTAACCCAGTCCATTTTTTTTTTGTTTGGTTGGGCTGGGTTTCAGGTTTTTATTACTCTACTAAATAACTCCTCTTTCATTAACTATGCTCATCCTTGGAATGGACTCTTCAGCCACTGCTTCCCTTAGCTAGATATGTTAGAATTCTTAATATTTAAAAGGTTAACTTCTCTTTCCCACCCTCCCCTTAATTTTCACATTGTGCCTCTTTATACCACCAGGCTAAAGCCAGGGCTGAAACAAGAATTGTTGAAATACCATGAGTATTTACAATGTCTGGAACCTTCTGAAATACTGTGAGAAAGCCCATTCTTGTGAGATTTCCAGCTCCGTCTTAAGATTCAGATAAGATCAGGATAAGAATCTAAATTTTTCAGTGATATTTATCCACATATTCTGAGATTTCTTCATCCTTATTAAAAAGAAATATGTATTCTATAATATATGCATCACTTTGATTCATATACTATAGAATTTTGTCCTCCCATGCTTTTTCATCCTATATCCCATCCAGTTTAGGTCAACATCCTTTACCACCATTAATAAATTGAAACAAATTTAGACTGTTGTTCTTGTTTCCAGCACAACAAAACACACCAAAAACTGTAAGACCATATTCAGATTCAGAAGATATCCACTTTACTTTCTGAGATGATTAGCAAGTCACTGACTACGCTGTCCCACCCTGGCCTCTTTCTCAATTCCTGCTCTTGCTGAGCATAGCCCCAATGTCTAAATTTCTCCTGCCTAACAACAGAACAGAACTTGGCCCATAGAAATCATATCTATTGAACTTTGGCAGAAGACCCACCAAAAAAGATGGTTTCCATAAAAATGCAGCACAAAATGAGCACCACCACCCAGCATTCTAGCTCCCATGTAAGCCAATCTACAGTGAAGAGGCTGTGATCATCTGACATTCTTCCCCACTGCACACATCTGGATAAGTAATTATGAAAATCAAAATAATGAAAAAGCCTACATTTTTATGCCTGCTTAAGCTGTCACATCTCAACATTGTGATGCCTGGCACTGTATAAATGTCAGATACAATTGATAATGTAGGTGCATTCATGAAAAGCACCTTAGTCTGTTGACATTTTGAGGGGGAAAAGATTCATTTTTGAAGACAGGATTTTCAGGAGGATTGACAACTAAATAAAATTATGTTTCAGCTGCATTTGCCACCATTGCTATGCCAGTCTCCTCTGGGGAGCTTGGCTGGTTTCTTTCTCTTTGGCTGTTACAAGCATTCTTTCAAAACTACATACTTTTAGAAACCTGAACGTCTTATGATCTCCTCTACTTATTCCTGGAAGCTTCTTTTTGTGCTGCTAAAGAAGGAAAAAAATTAGCATATTAAATATTTTTTTGTATCTTGTTCATTAATATATTATGCCCTATCTTATTGCAGCTTCCAAAATCGAAAGGAACAGTACACCTTGTATTCTCTTTCATCACTAAAAATTATTAAAAGGGTCTAAGCTGTGTATATAGCGATATCTTTGCCACTGATTTTCATTGAAACAGATTGGTCCTCATAAAGATAATTAACTAAGCTGAAATACCTGAGTCAAATTTTGACTGCATTTTTTTTCTGTGGTACATTATACATTTGTCTGGTTGCAATAGCATCCAACAGATTTTGAATATTAGATGATAAAGACAAGACCTCAAAAAATGTTTGAGTGTTCATCTCAGAAAAACGGTCAGAAATCTGGCTGCTTGGAATATCTGCTAAATCTATAAAATAACACAAGTGGAAATTTAACGTCAGCAATGTTTACATGAGATATCTGGTATATTGCAATTCTCACTGGATTTATGCAATTCTTTTTTCCCTTCTTTCCATGCCTTTTCGTTGCCTTCATGTTGAATTTAGGAGCTTGCGGCTGTTTTCTGGGTGAAGGCTCACGAGAGAAAGGGGCTTCTTTCCAGGCTTGATCTTTTAAATCTTAGTCCAGACTGTGATCCTCAAGTGTGTATGAGAAGAATTCCTTCTTTCAAGTTCCCATTCATCCTGAGAAAAAAAGGAATAAACAATTTCAGCAGAACCTTTCTTTTCCTCAAAACCACTTTGGTATAGGCTCTTCATAGGTTATTTTCTTATCATGAGATGACGTATTAACACATCAATTTTTATGTGCACCAACCAATTGCAGCATTAACTTCTTTCTAATTTCAAATGAATTTATGGCAAAAAAGTCCTTTGTAGTTCAGCTCCACAAGAAGCACGTGGTTTAAATACCAAGTCTTTTTTAAAGGTGATTTTTCTCATATGTTCAAAGGGAAAAGTATGGCTGGGACCACATCTGCAGAGAACAATTTGGATCCTGTTAATAATGAAGAAAACACATAAAAGGTGCTCTCAACAAGAAAGATGCTGCAGACACATTGTGTACACTCCTTCAGAATGTGGATCGGCCCTTTATTCACCAGCCTAATGTAAATTTTCTATATCACACTGCTGTTTCATTTTGATTTCATCTTTCCACTCCTCATCCACCATTTTTTGTGACACAAAACAGCCCAGCCAGTGCAGTTGGAAAGAAAGGCTTGGTCTAGGTGAGAGAAGAGTAATTCAAATTCCTGCTGGAGACTGCTATAAAGGACTTCAGAGTAGCAGGAACATTAATAAGCCAGTTCCAGCAGGGCAGTGGAAGCTTAGAAAATTTAAATGGGTTCACAGCTTTCAGAAATGAACTCTCTTTGTCATAAATCATTAAATGACATAGACACAGATCCTGATGTAAAGGATGTTTTCTTCCTCTTTCTCTGGGGTTGCCAATGTTACTTTACTCAAAGATGAAAACATATCTGGTTTTGTAGTAGTTCAGAACAAGTACAAAAAGAGAGAGTTTTACAGCTGTGATAAAAACTATGTAACATATTACATAGGATAAATTGCACAGGTAGATGCAGAGGCCAAAAGCTAATTTGCAATCTAGTAATCAATTAATTAATCACTATTATTTGTATGAAGAAGGGGTCCAAAGACCTCTGTCAGACCTGAAATGTTCTGTGCTATGCATTTTTTTAAGGACATGAGTAAACACAACCCATGGTCCAAAGAAACAGCACTAAATTATGTATATACAGTAACAGTAAGGAAAAAGAGATTAATTATAGGAACAGCAAAATCACCTGCACTGTGGGTAAAACATTTAATATTTAATTGTTCTGATTGATTGCTTGCCAATGCGTGAGTTAGCTCTGTTCAGGTTAGCCAGTGAGGACAAGTCAGCTACAAGTGAAGGAACAAATCACAGGAACATTCCTGCTCACCAAAATGGGCACTAATATTGGGTGTCATACAGAATTTCTAATAGTCCAATGAGATCATAATATTAATTTGATTTGACTAATTTTCTGTCATACTTTTGTGCCAAAGCACTTTCTTTGAAATGCTTAGTCGTTATTCAGAATTGTCTTTTCCTTTATCCACAAGTTATTTGATATACTCTTGGTATCAGCTGAATAGCTCAACATCTGATCTACTGAAAGGATCAGCAATTTGAAATAATCAGCCAATATTTTGTGACCTGATTTCCAAAAAGGAACAGTGAGCAGAATATACCATGAGAGAATTCTTTTTCAGTTCAGGAGTTTGCTCAGGGATGGTTTCTATGTACGATATACAGTTTTTTAGCAGAGAATGAAAATAAAAATTCTCAGGAAAAGAAAATTCTATTTCTGTTTTTACAATTTTAAAGTGTAGCGTCATGTTTCACAGTTTTCCTTTATTCCAAAACCTGTATTTCACATGCTTCAGTTTAAGGATAATTAAGAAAATATCTACAGTATGGAACCACTTAATAATTGAATATACACATTAAATTCTGCCTGATGAGACTTCAAATGCAACCCACATATCAAATTCTACAAAAAGTTAAAATGCACACCTTAAATTCTGACCGCATAAAATTTTGCATATGTGCCCATATGCATTGGGAACCCAGAGTAAACAGGTTCTAATGTATGGATTCCTATCCTCTACTCAGAAACTTCCATACAGAAAAGAGGGCAATAGCAAAACCTCTAAAGGGTTTCTTGGACAGTTGCTCTTCTTCCTTACTAGGATATAGAATTCTCTCTTGGAATGGAACTGAAAAAATAAAAAATTATAGTGGATATTTTATAGTGGATATGTGATTTATATTGTGCACATAGAACTGGTTATAACAAAATTGTTATCAAAGAGGAAGTGATTGCAGGTTTGGGGATTTTTATTCCAAAAAGCACTCAGATTCCAGAATCAATTAATCTTCTCTGGAAGTTCACGCAGCAGCCAGATACACTCAAATGAGTGTGCTCTGTCCTCTGGTCTCCTATGGCTCCTCCTGGGCTCCATTATGTGCTGGGGCTCTGACAGGAACAGCCTTGGCAGGTCCTTGATGAAAATGCAGTCTTAAAGGAAGCTTAGACCTGGTTCATTACTGGTCTTGAAAGAAAGAAGTTACATCTGGAAATTGCAGAAAGGCTGTAAGTCACACTGAAGATAAAGTTGGATGTATAACATAAATAGAATTGGAAAGTTTGTGTTGTTTCAACAGATTGGTCTGTTAATATATGGCCTGGTGTAGCCAGCTGTATATAAATATATATATACACACATGTATGCACATAGATATGTATATACTTATAGACATTACAAATCCTAGAATGACAGAGTCAGTCCTGGAAATCCAAATTAATAATATGCACTTTTGTCCAGGTTCTCACTGTAAAATATAAAGAAAAAGAATCTTTTAAAGTAATAAGTTTTTCCCTTTTACTTATTAGTAACTAAATCATTTTATCATTATTCCTCCTTATTCACTACATAAACGTCCTCATTAGATATTGACTCTAATAATGATTGGAAGTCTGGAAGAAGAAATTTCTGGTCTTGAGGAACTGAAAGTTCCAAAAAGATTATTAAATTTGGAGAACAAAATAATTTACAAAGTAATGTTATGGCCCTGTGTAAAATGTTCTTTTATATTCCATCTCAACACTAACACCTCATTTGCCAGCACAGTCCCTGAAAAGCTGCCTCAACTGTAAAGAAATAAAAGCCATACCAGACCCTGCAAAGCCAGAGCTTAACTCACCACACAAATGTATGCTTAAATAAAAACTTACAAGCAGGTTTCCCAATCAGACATGAATGTGTAGGTCTTGATACTGAAAGTTTAATAAGCATTTAAACGCTGCTTTGTATGAACTGGTAGGAAATGCTCACTTTAGGCTTAATGACTTTTCTCTAATTAAATCGACCATAATTTATAGCAGATGAAGGCCCCTTGCTGACCGTCCTTTACTGTGTGGTCATGCCCTACCTTGTATCTATCCAAACATTATTTTGAATTATCCAACTGTTAAACTATTTGGTGTTAAAATGTTTCTGGATTGGTACTTAGAGTTTTTATGTTTCTTGCTTAGCATTGGTCTGTAGTTTCTCTGTACATAAATACATCAACCGGCATTAAAAACAGAGCCTTTATCTACACAAGTTGCTTGGGGAGTAACTTTCCCTGGTCCACGGGACAAGAAAAATCATTGTTTTCTCTTTGATTTAAAGAGCTGATTTATATAGGTTTACTTTTAAAGCTTCTGTTTCATATGTGCTAACTCCAGGGTTTTTATATATTGCCCAGATTTACTTACCCATGTTTACAGTCTGATTTATAAACTGAATGCCTTCTGACTCAGCAGGAATCTTTGATTTAGTACAACACATTACAAGTAAGTTTTTTGGTAGTTTAGTATTTAACTAAATTCAGAGAAATTACAAATGAGGGAATGCATAGTTCTTGTTTCTGCTTCATTTCAGTTTTCTGTTTCAGAATTTTTATATAGCAGAATACAGAAGAAAAAAAGTCACTGTGAGAATGCAGGAATTTCAAAAAGTAACATTAATAAAGCCCTCCAGCAATTAGATTTTTCTGGGTTTTGAATGTCAGTGAAAGCAGGCTTCTAAATCACCTAACTACATAGGAAAATACTACTTTTTACCTCTGCAGTTGAATAAAGCCTTTTTCTATGTATTCAAGCAGATGCACTGTCTGAGATTCCAATTTGTTTCGGAGCCATCAACATTTTGCAGATGGTTTCTCCAACTGGGGTTATATACACACCCTTAATTCTCATTATTGGCATAAAAAGTCCCTGACAGAAATGTCTGGGATGTACATTTGTGTTAAGTGGTTTAGTAGAAACAGTAAAGAACTGCACAGAGTAGAGGTAATACCATATTCTCTGTTTTCTGCCTATTAACGCAAAGGTACAAACATAGTTATTCAGGACATGAATTATCTATTATTGTCTATTTCTCTTTCTGTTTGCTAAATAGAAACTTCAAATCTTTAGGATCTGCTTATAGTTTGATATGTTCTGTATTATGAATGGTTAAACCAGCCTTTGGGGAGTAAAGCTTTTGTTAACCTCATATGAGAATTCTTCTTGAAAATTAATTCGGTTTTAGGTCACTGATATTTGAATAGGAAAAAAACATAATAAAACAAAGTCATAAGAAAGCAGACCCATTCTTGTATGAGTTATGCTGGGATTCAAAAAAAATTTTCATGGTGTTCCTGCTCTATCCACATTCCCTTTGTGATGCATTTGCAAACAATGAGTGGGAATGTGTGGCCAGGGTACAGATAAACAGGGTAATTCTGTTGTAACCAGGAACAAAGAATCAGAAAATCATCGGACCATTTAGGTTGGAAAAGATCGTTTATAGATAACAGAGTCCAACTCTTACCCTGGTACTGCCATGGTCACCACTAAGCCTTGTCCCTAAGTGCCACATCTCCAGGTATGGTGATTCCACCATTTCCCTGGCCACCCTGTTCCAACACTTCACAACCTTTTCAGTAAATACTTTTTCCTCCAATATCTAAACAGCCCCTGGCACAATTTGTCCAGCAACAGTTACAGTAGAATCAAAGAACAGGGGACAAATCCCTTTGTACTGCAATTAATCCCCTGCAGATAGAGAAACAAAGAGAGAAAGCAGTTATGTGTGAAAACCTGTGTGCTTAAGCATAATTATTCAGAAATTAAATACAACCAACTGGTGATATCACATGTAGTGACAGGAAAAGGGGGTATGGCTTCATGCTGACAGAGGGCAGATTTAGACTAGAGATTAGGAAGAAAATCTTTTTGAGGGTGATGAGACCCCAGCAGAATTTTCCCAGAGAAACTGTGGATGCCCCATCCCTGGAAGTGTTCAAGGCCAGGTTGGATGGGGCTCTGAGCAACCTGGTCTAGTGGAAGTTGTCCCTGTCCAAGGGAGTTGGAACTAGATGATCTTTAAGGTCTCAAATCCAAGCCATTCTATGATTCTGTGATGATTCTATGATTATGGAGAGATGATTCTATGACTTTAGGAATCATAACTTAAATTTGAATGTCAGTAATGACATTTTTGGAAAAAAAATCAATTCAAAAAACCAATCTTTGTTTCATGCAACATTTATTAAAAATTGTAATATATGTAGGGAATATTAAACTTGAAAAAAAAATTGTGTTTTTTAAATCTTGCTTGGACCAAAAATGCATCTTAAAACATACTTTAATGGTTTTTCAACTCCTCAGTCATCAGTTTTTTCTCCAACTCCACTTGAATAGCAGGTCTTTCTAGATGATAGAATGGTTTGTGTAGGATCTCCTTATTTGTTTTAGCTATTAATTTCTAAATCAGTCCCTGTCCTTGCCATTATATTGAATAGTGATGAGGGTAGAAAGACAATAGAAGCTGTCACTTCAGCAATGACCGCACATCCCATATCCTGTTTAGAGTTTGTTCCTTGGGGATGAACCCAAGGGCTAAAATGCTCTGGAGCTGAAAACTGTTTTGTGGATAAAAAAATATTGCTAAAAGCTGTTTTCCATCATGTGATATAAGCTAAATAAGTAATAATTCGTTTTGTTATACAAATGTGCAGAGGCCTCAGGTACCCGTCCAGTCTTTTTTGTCTGCTCATACAACACCGTCTGTTCATTCCACTGAGTCTAAACAACCACACACTAGACCTCATCAATTCTTGTGTTCATTACCATGGGCAAATATTTCAAGGACAAGACACTTGCTTATATACGAAAGTTACTTGAACTCATTTTGTGTTTTTTTAATGTGCAGTCATCAAAAATGAATATACTTACAGCAAGAAAATTCAGCCACCTCAGAGCCAGAGAATGGGGCGAACGTGAGAAAACATCCCCATCTAGTGGTGTTCCCCAGGTTTGGAACTCCTTGTGCCCGGAATTCTTGCGCCATTGGGAAGGTAATTCAGGAATTGGAACAGCAACGTGACAAGGTAGATCACATTAGTAACACCAGTGTAACTGCTGGTAGAACTGGTAAGAGTTTCATGTGTAAACAAAATCCGTGTTAATGAAAGGGAAAGTCCCATGATAAAAATCTGCATTACAATGTGACCCTTCAGGTGCTGCTCCAACTCAGCCCAGAAACTGGAAATTTTGCAAGCTTAATTCTTATGTCCCATTGTTCTTGTACTGAAGTATTTCAATTGTTTTTCACAGACTCAATCATGACTTCACTTCATGGGGGAAAAAAAAGATATATTTCCTCAAATTTCAGATATCACCGTTTAAAAAACGGGCCCGTCTCTCTCTTAGAATGATAATAACTATTAGGAACTCAAAAGAATATCAGTTTAAGGACATGCTAAGTTAAATTAGAATAAACATTAGAGTTTATTATTGCAAAATATTCAAATTATAAATACAAAAAAAAGTAAAGGAAGATACAGTGCATCTGGACTTGGGTCATGACAATGCTTCATTCCCTTGAAACATTTTATCACATTTTTCCAAGAAGGCAATCCCTTAGATGTGTTCTATAATGAGAAATTCAAGGAATAAGAGGAATGGTTTCCTGGTTTCCGGTACCCAGTACCCATGGCTTGGTAGGTGGAAAACAAGACCACAGAAATTTCACTGAATTCAAGGAAATTTTTTATGTTTTCCACAGTGTAGATGAAACCAAAATTTGCCCTTTGGTACCAGAAATTATCGTGAGAGATTCCCCCCTAAAAACCTATGTTCATGTACACGCCACAGACCCTTGTACACACACTGACAAAGAATTTTCTACTTCAGATGTAAAAACACAATTTCATAAACTGTGGTGGTGTTTCTTAGCATGCAACAGACACAGTTATGAGAGAAAAACAGGAAAAACCTGAAGTCACCTCTATTCCACAGGGTGAAAGTACTAACAAAACTCAGAAACTGAGGTGTAAAAGACACAGTGGAAAGTTACAGACAGGATAAATCAGTGTCAAGAAAGACATGAAGAAGTAAAGGCTGTATCACACAGTGTGAGTGTGTAAACCCACTAACCCACTTACACCCACTTAATTCCTTTTTTTTTTGTTTTTTGTTTGTTTTTGTAGTTACGGGATCCCTTTGCAGGATTAAGAAAAATTAAATATTAGGTATATTCTGTTCTTTTCTTGTTTCTGTTAGCCTTGCCGAGTTCATTGTTCATGTGCTCTTCATTAAACATACAGTCTTTATGATGTGATCTTCTTTCAGAATGAGCATTTCTACAAAGTCAGACTTTCAATGGACACTTCAATATACACTTTATGGCTCTAAAGTGTATATGTTCTCCACAGAATAAAGGTAAAAAATCCATTCTGTGCAAAATGAAATTATTTTCCTGAGTATGTTGCATTCCATGCAGTAATTTAGACATTTTCTACTTTAACATCTTTAATAAGAAGCATCAATAGCAACTTTTAAGGAGAATTAGTTTAAGAAATTTTTTCCTTGTCCAAAGGTTGCCTGGGAAATAATTGTCTTAGTCAGTTTGATCCAACACCCTGGCACAGACTATTTGGGATTCAAGATCTGAATTCCAGTAGAAATGAGTCATTATCTACTGTGCTCCTAGAGCTGTGCATCAAATTTAATAAGCTTGACCACTCTGAGTCTATTTCCTCATTAAAATTGGAGACACTTTACTGCCAGACTGTGTAATCCACCCTCATCACAGTAAAGTGATTAAAAACAACTGCCAATAGGTTATTTCAAGTTGGGTTTCTTGCTAGTAGGCATCAGTCCTTAGTGCCAGAAAGTGAAATCTAGAGCTACTTGGAACCATCAGAAGAACTTTTTCTTGCTTCCCTGGGTTCATGATTTTGTCTAGAAGCTTTTATCTTGAAGTATCTCAAGACTTTATAGTTTTATCCTTTTTCAAAATACAGGAACATAAAACCATACACAGAGTCATTGCTTAAATTAATTTACTATGCAAAGCAATACAGCAGTGAGGAAGGGGAGATTTCAGAGGTCTTCTGAAAAAAGCTGTACAGCCCCAGAAAAATTTTAGAGCAGTGGTTTGTCGTTATGCAATTGGATGTGAATTTTCATAATCTTGTATTTAGCCAGTCGATATTGCTGTAAGGACGTGCAAGTGTCAGGAGAGGGCAGCAGAATACAGCCATGACCCCAGAGCTCGAGCAAATGTAAAGATTTTTAAACAAGCTGTTTGTATGCTTGGTGACTTTGCAGTATTCTGCTTCCTTCTGGATGAGCTTATGTGCCTTACTGAAGAAAGTGTTTAATTGTCGCTATTAAGTTGTGAGTAGAAAGCCAAGAAAGACAGCAAGGTCTCTGAAGAAATCTAAATTCAAAACATGATAAGAAAACTCGACTAACATTGCATTTGTCCTTTATTTCACTTAATTAAAGGAGACATAGGCTCAGGCTTACAGAAGAGGTATTAAATCCCTATTCTGTACTTTTTTATTCTGAGGAGAATGCATCTTGGTTTAGTCTGGGAGAATATTTTAAGACTCCTTGTCCTGGTTTTGGCCAGAACAATTTTCTTCATAGTACCTTGCACACCGCTGTGTTTTGGATTTAGGATGATAACAATATTGATAACACACTGATATTTTAGTTGTTGCTGAGCAGGGCTTGCACAGAACCAAGGCCTTTTCTGCTCTTCACCCCACCGACAATGAGGCTGGGGGTGCACAAGCAGCTGTGAGGGGACACAGCAGAGACAGCTGACCCCAGCTGACCCAAGGAATATCCCAGGCCATTTGTGCTCAGCATATAAACCAGGGGGAATGTGGGCCAGGGGCTGCTGCTCAGGAAAAGGCTGGGCATCAGTCAGTTGACAGAGAGCAATTGTTTCTCATTTGCATCACTTAGTTTTCTTGGGGTTTATTTCTCTTTCTTTTCATTATTTTCTTTTTCATTTATTAATAATATTTCTGTTATTGTTGTTACTATTACCATATTTTATTTTAGTTATTAAACAACTCTTATCTCAACCCACTGGTTTTCTCATTTTACCACTCCGATTCTCTCTCCCACCCCACCCTGAGGAGTAAGTGAGTGCCTGTGGGGAGTTCCTGGTAGCCCGCTGGGGTTAAAATATGAATTAAATACTGTGAACTTTATTCTCAATGCCTTTCCCTGTTCTTGAGAGAGTTTTTTATTTGCGTGCATTTTCCCCATGCCAAATAAAACCCGCGCAGGTTCATCCTTAAATTCATCGATGTGCCCTTTTTTCCCCTGCTTGTGCAGAAGGGAGACAATCTCAGTCTCTGTGGTTCTGCTGTGTGGTAACCTGAGGTGAGGTCCTGCAGCAGGTGCTGCATGTGCCAAGCTCAGTTTGGGCACTGTCATTGCTATTTGAGACAAACACTGATTCTTACAACTGTTACTGTTGTGCCACTGGCATACCTATTGCAAAGAAATGGCCAATAAATTTCCCCTGTAAACTCTGGCTCTGACTTGTCTCAAATTTATTACATTGATGAACTAGTGACTTACTGTACTGGACGTTTGAATTTATGTCACAAGTCCTCAAGTCACTAAACCAAGAAATTTCTCCTTCTGGCCAGCTCATGTTTCTTTTTGACTGAGACTGCTGCTATCCCAATCAACCTGAAAGCCCAAATCCATGATCACAGCTACAGTCTCTGTCCAGATTCCCTAACAGGTGTAATTCTCTCAGTCTGTGTGCCTGGAGGGCATCCTACAGCACAGGTTTGTTTACCTCAGTCAGAGATTTTAATGCCAGTCGGAAAAGTCTAGAGACATAAATTCCCTGCATGTTCTCTGAATGAGGAAAGGAACAGCAGCAGCTGTGTGACCACAGCCTCTTCTTCAGTGTCCCTCACACACCACAGTGAGGGCAGAAAGGGCATCTTTACCATCCATTAAACTCTTGGCCTCAATGCTAATATGTTCAGCTCCATCCTTCCTTGTCTTGGTGCTGCCAGGTGAAAGCAATGTTTGCACTGCAAGCTGAACCCTTCTGCTTCACATCACACATAATCCACAGCCACAACTAAATAAAGATGTGCCCTGATAATTAACTGTTTGGCCCATACAGTCATGATGGGATGAGGAAAATCAGTGTAGACAAAGCAAAATTTTCAATTTCCAGAAATGTTAACAGCCCACTTTGGCCCTTGGATCGGGCATTTAAAACAGTTTATTAATAAAATAAATCTGAGTTCAGTGTTATCCCTGACCAGCACTACTGGATCAGGACAGAACCCCATCTATTCAAAGGTTTGCTCGATGGTAACAACCAAAGGGGCTGTTTGGGGAGGACTATAAGGACAGACAAAGGATGTCTATTGTGACGACAGCTGTTCCCATCTCCCAGCATTTACAGCTTAGGGTCTTCCTGAGACAATTGCATTTCTATGTACATAGTAACTGAAGTGGATTTCTGTTTCATAAACTTCTCTGGATTTCAACTGAAGTTCACAAAACTACTAAATAATCCATAACAAATATACCTAATTAAGTTTTCTACCTACTGGACACAAGGTTCTTTGAGCAGAGACAAGGAAAGAAGGAAAACACTGTGGATAGCTGACAGAGATGTTGCTTTTTCCCTGTCAAAATAAGCAGTACTTCATCACCTCATTATTTACCTCTAAATATTTGGGCACAGTCATCTTGCCTAGAAGTGCAGAGCAGCCTCTTGCACTCTGATCTTGAGCTATTCTCCTAATCTTTGACTTAGCTTTCATCCGCTTCTTTAGAACCACGTCCAACTTACTAAGGGCAGATTCCCTTTTTCCTCTTTCTCTTTCTCTTTTTTCTTTTCTTCTCTTCTCTGCTAGACTTTAAAATATTTCTTCCCTTCATCCTCTTTTTAGCTTACTCTGTGGGTGTGTGCAGTTACTTTGACCCAAACGATCTCTTTCTAGAAAACCGAAAGTCAAGAGAAGACAATTTGTGTCAACAAGATGTAAATCAATCTAGTTTTTAGCTTCATCTCAAGGTACAAAATAGTCAATCATTAGACAATTTGCTCAGTGCTTGCTTCAGGGCACAAAAGTCCTGCTTTGGGACACAATCAGGAAGCAGATCATGACTAAAGAGATTCACATTGTGGACTTAATCTTCTGAAGATCCAAGGAGTTTTATCAATGATTCCTAAAACTGAGGATGACAGAGCATGATTCATACACATAATGACTTCTGTCCTTTGGGATCTCTCTTGTGTCATTAATGGATTCTCAGACATGTGATTTTTTAATTACCTCAAAAGACAATATATGCCAGCATGCTACCCAGTTCCCTCGGGCCAAATTGCTTTGATGTGCAGCAGTGAATTTCCACTGACTCTACTGAGCAGGATTTTGAGAGTGTGGCAGCTTCATGGGCTGATACTCATCACTCTTATGTGAGAGTTCTCCTGAACTAATTAAGCTGACAGACAGTAGCTGGAGGAAGTCCTGTGAAAGCCTTGTGGAAACAATACCTCACTGGTTCCAGGAAAATATTATTCCTTGTTTCTGATAGAATTTGAAGAGTCTGAAGTAGAAATTTGGCACAGTTCTCAGATCTATAGCAATGTATTCTGAAAGGGTAGAAAACACCTCTATTTTTCAGATGTGCAATCAGTACCAGCCAATGTGGTTGTGTTGGGTCTGACTGAGGTAAAGCTCACAGCCCTCCCAGTGCTGTGTTTGCATTGGTAGCTGCTGATCACAGAGCAGCGCTTTGGCTGCTGCTGAGCAGCGCTGTCCCTCTGACATTCCTGACCCCATCCAAGGGATGGGAGTGGGTAAGATCCTGGGAGGGGACACAGCCATGCCAGCTGACCCAAACCAACAGAGGGATATTCCAGACCATGTGACGTCAGATCAGCTATAAAAGCTAAGGGAGAGAGGAGAAAGAGAGGCATTTGTGACTCTCCAACATTTGCCTCCCACAGGAACAACTTCATGTGCTGAAACTCTGCTTCCCAGGAAGTGTCTGACCATTGCATGCTGATGGGAAGTAGAGACTGAGTTGTTTTTTCTTTTTCCTTAGCTTAGACACATGCAGACTCTCGCTTACTTATTTCCTTTATGGCAATAAAACTGCCTTATTTCCCACATTGGTTGTTCTCCATCTTATTCTCCCCCCCATCCCATTGGGAAGGGGAGGAACAGAGCAGCTCAGTGGGACCTGGTAACCAGCCAAGGTTCAACCCACTGCAATGGTCTAACTTTATTCCACCTCATGGAGGAAGAAAGAGTTTAGTCCTGTGCTAACTTCATAAGACACCATGTGCTGCTATAGGTAGGAGCTGACAGACTCATAGAAAGTGAGAGAGATAAGGAAGGAATAAAGGAATGAGGATTCTTCCCCAAAAGGGTTAGTCAAGGCACTGTGATAAATAAAGAATGGTTTGTGTCTCTTTTATACCTAAGTATAATTCTTTGACATGAAAAATTTTCATTTTGTCTTTAGGAGAGGGAAGGTAACACTCCTTTATTATCTGCTAGTACTGGTCACTTTAGATGATTTATTTACCTGTTTGAGTATACTTTGCTTTCTTTTCTCAAATAAAGTCTAAAGTCAAACTTAGCTTTGGTGTATTCCCTCATGATAGAACAACTGTTTGTTGTACTTGACAGAAGAATTTATTAAGGAATAAAACCTTGGGCTGGGGAGTCCTAGAGTTGTGTGTTCTCCTTTCCCTGCTCTGATGAAGACAAGGAGACACAAGTTCCACAGGCTGGTAACTGGACCCTCAGCTTTTACATTCATTTAAACAGTCAGGCAAATGGGTCTGTTCCCAAAGTTTCTGAAGCAGAGGTGGAATTCATAGAGGTCGTCAGGATATAACTCATCTGTCCATGGCAGGCATAACTATCCTACCACACTTATCCTGTCAGTGTTTCCAGAATAAGAAAGCACACACTTTTTCCACTCTCCTTCTATATTTCCAGACATTAGCATTATGTTTTCACTTCTTACAACCACTGCAGAAAGGAGCCTGATGAATGAGTTATGCCTTTGGTGCCGGCTGACATCCAGCTGAACTTGCTACCAGAATTTTAACAACATGATCAGCAGCAGCATGCTGGTATGTGTTTTGTAGCAGTTCTGTTCCAGACATTTAGTTAGAACAGTCATTTCTCTGTCAATGGCAACATCAAGAAGGAAATATAAAAAGCTCACATGCTTCTAAAAACAAAACAAAAAAGCCCCAAATTACTAAAAATCAGCAGAGTTATGTACATGTTAAAAATTATCGAAAGCCAGATTGTTGCTGTAGTGCCTCATACTGTACAACTTATTTAGAAATAGCTGTTGGTCCTGGTTCAGGGAAAGGAAATTCTCTTCAGAAAATCATTTCCCTCCAGAGGTAACAAAAGCAGGTCCCTGTACAGCGGCACTCTCCCAGTTAAGACAAGGTCCAGCATCAATTTAAGTTATATGTTGCTGCCTTTTCCAGATTACTCTTTGCTTGGTACAGAGAAGTACTTAGCAAAAAAAAAAAAAACAAAAAAAACCTAAGGTCTCAGAATGAAGAGAGGAAAACAAAAATATTGCCAATGGTGCTTTTTTCCCCGCCTTTCTTTAAATCAGGCTCTCCAACAGCCTGGTTCTTTGCTTGATTAGCTGAATGACTGTTAAGTAAAACCTAATTTGCATTTGTGAATCTGCTTCTCTTTCATCTGTAGATCTTCAGGTATATTTCAGACACCCAAGTGCTATGTATAAGAACAGACAAGGATTATAAATTATTGTCTTGAGTCCAGACCACTTTAATTGGTTAGCTTGAAGCAGAACATGAAACCTGAGACTTCAGGGAGGCTGGAACATAAACCCAGAAGTACCTGAGAGAAATGAGGGTTGTCTTGTCTTTGTAAACTATTTTTCAAAGGTCTGTAGCTTTGTGTGGCTCACAGCTCATCGTCAATCTAAGGACATGGGCAAAGATTCAGGCTAGTTGTCAGGGGCAAAAAAAAAGAAATGACAGAAAGAAAAATTTGTCTTCTAACTTATCCCGTGTGTTTGCAAAGCCATCATTTAGCCACATTTCTCTGAGGAGATGTTCATGTCCTGCTGGAGTCAAACCTGTAAACTTCTGGGAAAAGGAGGATCATGGTGTCCCAGCTGAAGGACTGAGAACAGAGGGTGAATGCCTCTGTGCCAATACTTAGTTAGAGTTACATTTAGTCATGTTTCTTCCTCCCCTTCTATGCATCCTCCATGGAGTACTAACCTCTTTTAGTAGCTCCAACAGGAGACTATCGGTGTCTTTTTTCACAGACGCTCAAAATCGTGGATTGAATTGTGATTTAGACATTAATCTGCAGACTACTTAAACATGCATGTGCTGAAACAACAGGGAAAGAAGAGAGAAGGTCACAGATATTCATTAATATTTTTTGGTTGCTCAGTAGGACTTCACTTATCACAAAGATAAAAAACACTCAAACGAGACAGAATGTTTACCTAGTAGTCACAAATCAAACATAACCCCCTCAGGTACAGAACACACGTTGCAATTAACTAAGTCTGTGAGATTGCATGTTTCGATCATTTAATGATAATGATTCTTAGGTGAATAACTTCGTTAGAGTAGATTTTGCTTTTGTAGATGCTAACTACACAACATCTGCCTGGTTTAATAATTTTTAAATTAACCATTGTTCTCTGGCCATAGATGATCTGCTAAGTTGCAATATAATTTTTCAGAAAGAAGAAAATGAGTGATCACAATTTTATTTTCTCTGAGCTTTATGAGGAGGTTTTATGGTTCAAATTAAATTATTTGACTTCTATTTTCAGCAATATAATTTTATGGTAACTAGAATTAATGATTGTCATTTTTAAAGCAAACAGGATTAAACTCCTTCAGTTGTCTTTAGCAAAGTTCTCTGGCAAGCAATGGGAAAGGTGCTCCAGCACCTTTTATCATGCCCCCTGAGAAACCAGAGAAATGAGATAAACTGAGTCCTCTTCAGAGACCCAAGCAGAAAGATATCAGAGGAAGAATAGAACAGGGATCTCCTGAGATGGATTGATGTTATTAAGAAAGTGTTAGAATTGGCAGTTAAAACTGCAGGTGAAAATGGGCATCAGCAGAGGAAAACAGAGGCAAGTTTAAGAGAAATCTATTTATAATTAAGAGGGCACCAGAAAGTTAATCCGAGATGCAGTGTCTAAAATAATTAATTGTCAAGATTTTGACTGAATCCAGAAAACATAAGGTGTTTTCTACACATCTGGGAATGCTCATTTGCTGCTCAGAAAAGCTTAGTTTGAAAAAATGGGCACTGGACAAAAATAACAAGTTTAAGTGGTGTTACAAACAGAGATTAACCCAGATAGGTGCAATTCCTAAATTGAATGTCTGACACTTTGAATTTATTGCATCATGACAGATTGCTTCATTTAAATGGTATGCTGAGAAATGTGAATATTAGAGTTCAATAATCCTCTGAAGCTGTATTGAAGGACTTTTATCAAATCCTCTTAACTATATGTAGTTGTATTAATATATTAGTTTTATTGGTTATAATTTACTTACTCTTCTGTAAATGACATGTTCCATCAGGGTGTCATGGTGAAAAATATTCAAGTTTCACTGTCTAATCTGAATATAAAATATTCAATACATTCAGATACATCTTCCTGGCCAGTTTTGCTACGTAGTTAACTATTCGTATATGTATTAACCCTCTTAATTATATGCAGATTTCTCTTAAACTTGCCTGTTTTCCTCTGCTAATGCCTATGCTCACCTATGGTTTTAACTGCCAATTCCAAACATTTTCCTAAAAACATCGATCCATCTCAGGACATCCCAGTTCTATTCCTCCTTTGATACCTTTCCACTTGAGTGTCCAAAAGAGGCTCAAGTAACCTCATCCCTCTGGTTCCTCTGGGGGGTGATTGACTTTTTTGACTTTTGTCATTAAATTGGGCAAAATGCAATACCAAACAAAGTCAGAGACTAGTATCTGGACATTTTCAAATACGGCAGAAAAAGTTCCCTTATGTTTCACGAGCAATTTGCTATACTTTAGATTAAAAAAATTCCTTTCTTATCTTAGACCAATTAAGACATACAGAATGTATTGTGATGTAACTTTGGACCTTGTGTGTCGATGTTGAAGGTCTCCTTGATTCCACCTGTTACTTGATAGAGCTACACAGAGAAATATTCCTGGCCCTTAACAGAGCACTCAGTTCAGTGCTGCCTTAGACACTGTTCTGCTCCAAAACATTGTGTCCAGTCCTGTTCCTAGGGATGCTCACCCTCTTTCAAATAGTGCTAGGAAACTGTGAGAAGAGAGAATGAGATCTCCTCTCTGGTTATAATTTACTCACTCTTCTGTAAGTGACATGTTCCATCAGGGCATCATGATGAAAAATATTCAAGTTTCAACATCTAACCTGAATATAAAATATTCAATGCATTCTGATATGCCTTTGTGGCCAGTTTTTCAATTCTTTTTGTCAAACTGTCTGCCAAGTAGTGTGAGTGCAACATTTGAATGCGATTTGATACAATGATGGGTCTAGAGGAAATGAGTTGGTAGCAAAAGTGTCTTGGTCTGCAGTGATGACTCTTACATGTTTCTTGGCAGGTGAGAAGCGAGGTCAGCTATACCTGCAATATCCCAAACCTGAATCAGCAGCGAACCTGAGTCTAAAATTTGCATCATTTCTTGGGGTAGTATGGATTAACAATTATACCTTATTTTAGCCGAGGTGAGCTTAAAGAGGGGAATTTTGACCAAAATGGTTTTTGTGAGGAAATTTCCCTTCGCTAGCATAGCTGAAAATATGCTCTCAGAGCTTCTCACATTCAAGGAAGACATTATAATAAAAGAAAAAGAGAAAGATAAACTTAAATATGGGTTAAGTGCATATAGAAGATCAAGATAACTTTAACCACTCTGAGGTGATGTGATGTTTTATGCTCATTACTCTTATAAAAAAGTTTCAAAAATCCTTGATTTTTTTCTTGTGCAAAACAGGACTCCCTCTCTCCTTCCCTGCCCAAACCTCCCAGTTTCTGAACCTCACAGATTTTGAAACAAATTATTTATTCTTATGGCCAACCATATACAGGGGAGGGGTATGCAGATCATATGTTAAGCAGTCACAGGGATCTAAGACCAGTCAGCTAACACAGGGCAGAAATTTAGTCACTTCTACCTGTGATCTCACTTCTTAGATAAAATACCAGCAAAGTGTTTGAAAATAGAATGCAGTAGGGACTACAGTTCCAAATCTGGCCTGACTCAGACTGGTACAGAAAACCCAGAACTACTTCAGTGACTTTTCATTCTGTAGTGGTAGCATTCGACAGCAATCTTTAAGAGTAGGAATAAAGTGTGGTTTCTGATGAGAGATTACAGAAGATATTGAAAGTTGAAACATGATTTTACATCGGCAAAAAACAGTAATTGAAGTAAAAGTGAAATAAAATAAGACATTTAAGTGGAATCAGTCAAACAGTATAATATTAATGGAGACTGTGAATTTTGCAGGTGTTTGGCTGAGAAAGTTCAATTAAGAAAAGATCAATGGATTTGGGTGCCTTTTCCTAACACACATTGTTTTCTTTGCTAGAACAGCAGTGCTGATCTCTCTGAAGAAACCCTCTCATACTAGCTTTTCTATTTGAAGAATCAAAATTTTCAGAGTCTCAGACCAATGACAGTTTTTTCAGAATCAGACAAATTACTGGTATTACTGGTATTACTGGCAAGAGTGTGGTTGTTCAGAGTAATCTGCAATATTATTTGGTGCCTGTAATACACAGAAGGAAGAATCATTCATTCATATATCCCCATTAGAAGTCTTCCTGAGGATGGATTTGGCTCCAGCTTTTTAGACAAGTAATTTTGGGATGTAGTATCCTGTTAGCACATCGGTTTTCCTTGTAGTGCGCATTTGTTCCATGTGCATTTAGACAGAGCAATTTTGAAGGTAAAAGCAGAACTTGGCTAGTGGCTGACATTTAGGAACAGCATGTACTTTTGACTTTGAACAATAGTCTTGACATCCTGGATGTCACTGAGGTAATTCACTGTCTGAGGCAGAGGCTGCTGAAGCATTTATAACAAGAACAGGCAGTAGAGGGAAGAGTATAGGTGCAGATATGATCCTTCTGCCATTAGTACATTCTTCCAGCCTCGCAGAAGAAGAATGAAAAATCATTAAGGGAACGTCTCGGCGGTTGAATATCAGCCTACCAAAACATTTCAAGCTCTTGTGACTTAATTTCCAATGTATAATTTAAATTTCTCATTCAAAAAGACAGATATGAGGCAGCAATCAAGATAAGCAAATTAGAGTAAATCTAGGCTCTGGAGCAATCCAGCTCAGTTCTGCCTTCACTCTCTAAGCTTCCTTTCAAACGTCCTTTTGGCTCACTTCTTCCCTTCCTTTCCACAGCTGCAGTCCCTCCAGAGGACCTGTTATTTTCTCTTCATAACCCTTGCCCATGTGTTAATTCTAGTTATTTTGAAGTCTTTTGCAGTCTACTGAAAAAAAAAAAAAATACTGGGTATTGAAAGCAAGTTCTAGGAAATATGAGCATTTTGTGGTAAAATGCTGCAAAACCATAGTGATTGCTGTAGTGTTCAAGGAATGACTGAAACAGTAAAAAAAGCAGTAGGTATTCTGAGTGAACAGAGGGAGTATGACAAATAAAATAGCATAGAGAAATTCCAAAGGCCACTAAATGACAGCACTTCTGACACTGACTATAAATATAGAAAATCTTTTCGGATATCTTAGGTGTATTGTGGCATCAAGAAATTCTGGATCAGGAAAATATTGTAAGCAGTTAGTGAGCTGATCAATCTCAGTTACGAGTTACTTTTCAGTTTCCAGGATACATTTTAGTTAGGACAGTAGGTATGAAAGCCTCCAAAAGCAGTTTAGCTATACTGGAATGAATTGAATGTCATTGTGTGCAGTGCCATGATTTTTTTCTTGTAGCTTCAGGCAGTGTTTTAAATTTTGAAGCAATAATCTTGAAAGTAAAGTTCATATCCAGTGATCTGTGGGCAAAATATTGCAAGTGGGACTCTCTGAATTGCTAGTTACCTTGGGACAGGAAATTCGTTTGAGTTGAGGCAAACTAGGAAAATATGTTTTCATCTGTTTGCTCACCAAAGCAAGATTTTAAGATGCATCCAAATTTCGAAGTTACTTGGAATTATAAAACTGACATGAGACACAACTGTTTCTTTTGCAAGTAGAATATTTTACTTTTAGCTGATATAGTATTAAAATGTTGTTTCTCTACAGATATAGAACCATCTCTTTAGAAGTGAGATATTGCAGAAGTTGTGTCACGTCTGCTATAAAAGGGGGATTTGATGTCAGGGTTGTTCATTTCCCGTTTTTCACCACTACTTTGTTCATGCCTTCCAATGCAGTTGCAAGATGGGAATTTTTTATGAAGCCTCCTACACTGGAAAGATCTTATTTGATTTCTGTTTACAAGAAAATCATTAATTTGTATTTGTAAAAGTGATGTTTCATCTATTTTATAGAAAGCAATTGGATTTCTATAATAACATCCCTTGAGTGACTTGTAAGACATGTAGAAACTTGGCATTTATTAGGATCTATCTGCAAAATTTGTTCTACAAATTAAGTCGTGCTACCAGTCTGTCTACTTAATTAGTGGTGTCATCTTTTGAATCCTAATATCAGATACTTCAGCCTTCCACTATGATGCAGCCTAAACAATGAGGGGAAAACTGGTGGCAGACCATTTCCTTCCTATGCAGAGGGACTATTGACTATTTCACAATAATTAACTCTCTGAAGATGCTGTTCAGGTGACATAATGTGACACATAATGTAATTTTTTTTATATTGTGGAAGAGAGAAGTAATTTACTCCTTATGTGTCATGCATAGGTTAGAGCCCAAAATAAAATTACCCCTGCATTTTTCTTCCTGTTTTTAATTAAAGCAATAAATGTAGACAGGTAATGTTCAAAATGAATCAGCAATTCTTGTGTTTTAAAATTAAAGTTGTGTGAAAGAAATGAAGTGTCAGATATTGTTGATTGGACAACATTGTGTTCCTGAAGCATCAGAATTTTAGAAAAGATAAGGGAGAGGGAAATAAAAATAAATTATTTTCAATGCCCAGAAAATCCAACAAAATTAGGAGAGCTTTTAAACCTGTTGTATACTTCTACAAATTTCTGGAAGAGAAATAAACATGACTGCACCCACCTTCTCTGCCCTTTTGGATCTGTCAGTGCATGGAATCAAATGGCACTCCACAGAAACTGAACCACCTGGATAAATGAGTTTAGATCAGAGCTGTGTGTGATCCTCCACTGAGAAGGCCACAAAACAATGGAGGCTTAACCACACAGGAGCACAGGGGCAGCCAGGTACAGCAAGTGGGAAACATTTCCTACAAGGAGAGTACACTGAGCAAGCAGAAACCAAAACTGACCTTTGTTTCCTGCATTTTTATGTTTGGATTTCATGATTTAAGGTCCTTTAACTGGACCTACTGCAGAGCACTCAACCTCTGCTTTTGCCTGTAACCTATATTGCCTGTAATTCACTGCTTGTGGACATGCTTGTGAAGATTATAAACTCTTTCAAAGCAGTCAGAAAACAACTCTTTCATTGCTCCCTGAACTAATCTCACTGCATAGGACAAATGCAATTGAGAGGCTTCATAACAGATGCAGCAGAAAAGAAAGCAGTTCATGCTGGCTCATTATGTGATTTATTATTCTAAAAACAACTTTCAAAGACAACTTGTAATGTGCTATAGAATAACTTCTTAATGACCTAACTATGCCTTACTGTGAATAACTGGGTGATCCTTCATTTTAATTGAAATATTTAGGAGCCGTTCCAAACCTTGAAGATAAATGTAAAAGGAGTTTGTATATTCAACACTCTGCATGTCCTCTTATCCAGGCAAAGGAGATGCACACATCCTAATTATGATTTGAGAGGTGTTTTCTACCAGGTGCGGTCAAAAGCAGTATGAAAATAAAGAAATTTTTAGTATTAAATGAAAACAACAGTATATTGTTAATATAAAGTTCATGAAAGAATCTGTGTAATTGAGGAGAACATGATAGTTCTGATGTTGAAAAGTTTATGAATAATTAGTTATTTCATGATGCTTTATTGCTGTAAAGAATAATTTCTTCATTTTCATCTTTGTATTTATCCTAGATTATATCCACTGACAATTTAGCTCATATTTCAGAATTAAGTTACAAACCATTTATTGTGAAATAGTCAATGTATCATTTTTCTAATTTCAAAGACAATGTAATATGATTGTGCTTTTTCTTGCCCTGGAGATTTGTGCAGTTTCCAAAATATAATCAAGTGCAAAGTTTTCAACATCTGGAGTGTGCACACTCAAACAAATCCTTATTTGTAACAGAAGCACTCTCACTTTTTATGAAGGTTTTTTAATGGACAAGAGATAATATATTTTCCTCTCAATCTTTTCTTCCAAAGGAAGTGAACGATTACAATTGTGTGACTGAAATAAATAAACCAGAAAATCCTGATACTTGGGGCAGATTCTGTCTGTGTGTGTCTGAAACAGACTGGCCTGGGTGTCTGCAGACTTGTTCCTCTCACGTTCTCACTCCTCTCTTCTCTGAGCATAATTGCCTCTGGATCCTGGCACACCGTAAGGGAATGTGAGTCAGCAGCGAGCCCTTCAGTGATTCAGAACAACTGCATGAGGCAGCTTTTGCAGGAGAGTAGCCAAGAGTTCAGGGAAAGCTTTTATTCCTCTGTATTTGGCAATTAGGGGACCTCACTTGGAGTACTGTGCCCTGCTTTGGGCTCCCAAGAGCAAAACTAAAGTATCCTCATACTGAAGTGGGTCCCACAGAGGTCATCAGCCCACGGGATGAAGCGTCCAATGTATGGGGAGAAGCTGAGAGAGCTGAGCTTGTTTAGCTTTCAGAAGCTGAGGGGGCNATCCTATAGCATTTACATACAGCCTATAAGAATCACTACATTACCATTTGGACCCTTCCTGCCAGGCCAGCAGGGTCAGCTTTGACCCTTGGACTCTTGGTAAGGAGAAGGGCATTGTTTAATCAAGAAGGAGATTACAGAAAGCTGGCCATAGCATTGTTTTCCAGTTGTTCAGTAACTGGGGCTTGGCATTTTAGAGATTGAAACTTGTTTTCAATTCTATTTCACTTACAGGTTTCATATACTCAGAATTTAAGCAATCATATTTACGAGGCCTTCCTGTTTCCTCTTCCCCAACACATCTTGTTTCTCTTTGCAACTTCCTAAAGGACAGGTGGGAGAAGATGAAACCAGGCTTTTCCTGGTTTTCACACAGTGAAAACACAGGAGTCACTGAACACAAATTATAGCAAGGGCAGAGATTAAAAGAAAAAGTTAATGTTGGAGGCAGTAGAACACCAGACCAGAGGCTTAGAGAGGGTCTGGAAGCTCCATCCCTATAAACATTCAAAGCTTGACTGGAAAAGACACCCAGCAATCCAGTCTAATTTTGAACATATCCTTGTCTTCAGCAGGGACATTGGACAAGGTGATGCCTGAAAGTGCTTTTAAAGCCAATTTTTTCTGTGATTTTATGTTTCTAAAAAAAATAAAATATTTCTTAAATGTTCACTGCACCTCCCCCCTCTATTCCCCCAACACCTTAGGTATTTCCCTAGGCAGGAAGAACTCCTGATAGATTTGCAGTTAATACCTCTGGGAAATTTTGATACTTATTTTTTTGGTCCTCTACATTTTAGTTAAGATTACTTTTAAAATCTCACTGAAGATTGATGACCAGACTCAGAGCCATTCGAAAAAGGGCACTCAAGGTCCCCAGAGTATGGAAAAAATCTTCTGAGAGGAAAAATTCAACAGTTCTCTTTTAACTTTATCAGAAACTTCTTTTTGTTTTGGCAGCACCTAATCTGAACATGAGAACATTTGAAATATAGCTCAGAAGAGGAAAACCTGGTCCTTTGTATCCAAAGAATATTTCAATGAACAAAATGGCAGTTTCATGAGAGATGTGTGTGTTTCTCCTTGTGCTAGGGGTTCCCATTTTGATTGTTCTTGCTTAATTGTCTTGTATCATATCATTGCTAAGGCAAGAAGAAATCTAAAACTACCCACGCAACAGACAAAGCATATAAAGTAGGAAGAGTGATCACATCTCCTGAGGGAAAAAAGCACTACTAGAGAAGAGAGAAAAGCATTATATGGGTGGAACTAGGGCACAAAGCCGAATTTCTATGGTATTCTTTGAGACTTGGATTCATGTTCTGAAAAAGTCTTTGTATGCAAAATGTGTATTGACTATTGCATTAACAGGAAAAATGTAGGTTTGCAATGGGCTTCAACTCCAGCCTTTTTTAATTAAGCTGTCACTATTTACAGATATTGTCTAGGCGTTACAGGTAAAGGGTAGCTCTTTATGCGAACATTTTTGTATGGCAATTTCATTTTCTCTGGAATGTGTTGTTGCCTCCAGCTATCACTTGATTTATAAACTAGAAAGCATTAGCTGGCTAAACAAAATTATCACATATTTAGTTAGCAGAATTTTGTTATTATGCATCTGGAAATGCAGCACGAGAATTTGACTCATCTGTGTTCCAGCAATGGAAAAGGTATTTTTTGGTATTTTGGTTATATTATGTCTGAAATTCTACAGCACATATGAGTCTTAGTAGAATTGCAGTATATCATAGTAATTCTTGTCATAAACTAGGATCTTATTATATAATGGTAAAGTCCATCCCACCGCTATGGAATTAGCAATCTAAATATTTCTGTGTGTTCTTTTTCTCTACTTCATTAATTCTGTAACTACAATTCCTAGAAATGTCAAAGAAAATTACCTATGAAGGGAAAGTATTATATCTCATCTCATGTGACCATTAGCAGCAGAATTAGCACACTTCAGAAATTTTATTCAGCTCAATTAGATTGGATGTACTGAGAGTAGGAACTACATATAGGATATTTACATACCAAAGTTTTTTTAAAAAACCAAACAACCAAAAACAAAAAAAACAAAAACAAAAAAACCCCAAAAAACTAACAAAAAAGCATGTCACAACAGCAGTTTAGTTTTCTCATCAAGTTTTCTGTCACCTCTCTTATCTGTGGCTGCTTTATATCTTTAGATGGTGAAATTTTCAGGGCAGGGGCTGTGTCTTCCTCTCTGCATGTGGTTCAGTCGCTCTTTGCAAAATGTGCATCAGGGAGCAAATAGTACTTGTTATTTAATTAAATAATACCTTCAAAGCCCATCTGAGGCTGTAGTCTTACTGAGCTAGATACCACACAAAATATGAGTAAGAGTGTGCAATTGAATTTTTGTTATTTGGAAAAAGTGCCTGGAGGCAAATAAGTTTTCCTGCTGTAGTGGAGATGGCAGTGCTGGCTGGCAGCTATGACAGAACAAAGGTAACAGCTGCTCTCAGCCTTTCATTGGTACTTGGGAACAAAATACATCAGGATACAAGTGGATCCAAATGAGACTGCTGTTTAATTGCTTTTATTGTAAAGCAGCGCTCACAAGCTAAAGAAATACAATCTGAGAAGATTTTACTAAGACGACAGTGGAAAAACAATATAATAGTGCAATATAATAAGGGGTGGCATAGATTACTGCTGCTTCTTGTGACTGGAAACATTCTCAACTGCTTCATACAGTGTGGGCCAGAGGGCTCTGACTCCTCACAAAACAGAGATCAGGAAATACATAAAACATGGCTACCAAGGTGGAAGGGCAGAAAATTAAGGAAAGAAATCCAATGTTTGATGTCTGTATCTTGGTTTGTATATTGGTTACACTCCTACATGGCTGACTGAATGACTTTGTCTTTCTGAAGAAGACAGATTTTTCTGTTTTCATCTGTTTTGTACCAGGGCAATGACATGAAGTTTACATCACACCCTTCAATGGATCATTAAAACCGATTCAGCTAATGCTAAGGTACAAGATGTTCTCTGGAAATGATGGGTTTATTAGGTCTGTAATCTGGGTGTGAGGAAATACTTGGTATTTTCAGTCGTTTTAATTTCTTTTGTGTTTGCAGAAGCAAAACCAAAGCTGTAATACTTAGCCAAGTAAGGTCATAGAGTTTGTAACCAGCACTGAAATGCACTAGCAGTAATTTATAGAGATAGAATAGTTGCTTCTAATCCTCTGACACACAGTTTAGCGATTCATCCTTCTCTTTCAAACAGTGCTTACTCTTCGCTTATTGAGTGACCACTCACTGCATGCAGGCACATGAAGGAGTAAATGTCACACGTGCCAAAACTCAGAAAAGACAAGCACTTTTTACTTTTAAAGCTTATATTTCTAGAACTGCTCTACAAGGGAAAAAAATTAATTTATTCTCTGAACTGAATCAGAAACATGCTTTAAACTATACTTTCTCAAAGGAGAGGACTGTAAAACAGGCTTTTAAATATAAGCTGACCTTCAAATAACTTACAGGATCATGACCTACAGAAACAAAACCAGTTAGCAAGGAATAATTTAGCAACAAAACCAGTTAGCAACAAAACTAGTCAGCAAGGAATAATTTCTCACTAAATCACCTTGAATGAAATCTGAGAATAAAATGGAAAGTTAAATTCTCCACAGGCTTCAGCAATACTACTGTAATTAGTCTAATTTTTTCATCCTGATGTCTTTGTATCAGGTCTTAAATTCACAATTGACCTGAGCTGAAATTTTTTTATGGCTGGAGAATCTTAGGAGGAAACACTGTATATGCTTGCTCTGTTCTTACTCTTCCTTTGTTGTCAGCACACGACTGCTGTCCGAGATAGGATCTTGCACCAGACACAATTTTCGTGTGGACATCTGGGCAGCTGTTCAGATGCCTGTCAGGGCTGTCCAGGATGCAGCCATTAACATAATGAATAGCACTGTGAATTCAATTAGGTTTATTAAACTGTCAGGTTAAGAGTTGATGATCTCCCTGTTTAGGTCTTCCGAATTATTACATTATTATATTTATCCTACTGAGCTATTACATTATACCTTATCATGAGCATCATCAGCTTGAGCAATGATTTTGAATTATACCTTGCTATATATTCTTATTCCTTCTCTCTAATTTTCTCTCCCAACTGCTCGATGTCTTTATTTTGCATACTTTCTTGCCTTTTTATGATGACCATCATAAAATAAAATTCCAATCATAAGCTTAGATGCCTCTCAAAGTAGAATAGAGTCAAGCAATACACATAAAGGATACTGCAACATTGTGCTGATGATGGAAAATACTGAGATATATATGTGAATAATCTTTCCATGAATAATTTAAGTGGAAAAAAAAAGAAGCTTAATATGACTGGTGTCCTTTTTGTCACATAATGACATCTGCTTAAGTGTCTTCATGGAAATTTTCACTAGGTGACTTTGCCCAGTAAAACTCTCCCATTTAATGAGGCTGAAAACAATCCAGTCAGTGCTGAGAGGGACCCCTATTATAAATTGTATCAAATGCTGAAAATAAATTTAATTAAATGGGTTGAAGCGACTGAGGGTTATGCACTTTGGTGTTATGCAAGGAAACTCCAACCCTCCTGGTGCTTGCTCTGCCTGGTGGATGAGCAGCCATCCCCAGCTCCCACTGCAGACGCTCAAACAAGAAATTTGACAGCTTACACTGAAGGGAGCCCTGTTTATACAATGTCAGAGCAAGTCCCACAAGGAGTGTAAACTGTTTGACTAAACGATGCTTTATTTCTAATGCTTTCTGTCATTTCAGAATTTTCTGTACAAACACTGAAAATCATTTAACTAGCTATTAATTAAAAGCATGAGAAGATGGAGTTTATTTCTTCACAACTGGAGAATTTCACATTTGTTGTAGAAATTTTATCTATTCTTATTTAAAACATGCAACCATTCTTTGACAATTCATTCATTTGAGAATTTATTTTACAGGTCAGAAAGATGTGCTGTTAGTCAAATTGTTTATGCAGCATCTGAGCATTTAGAGGTCTCAATGGGAAAAATATATTTTCTGGTTTTAGTGGTTTAGGAACAGCACTCCAAACCTCAAGCTGCTCCTTGTGTGACAGAGACAGAAGGCAGAGATCATGGGCTGAGATTAGAACAGTTTGCTGGAAACAGAAATGAGATAAGACAAAAAATAGTAACAACAACAATATTAATAACAAAAGTATACCAAAAAAGGTGATTTCCATGCAAAAAATGCTGGCCAACCCAAAGCAGTGTGGCCCCAACAAAATGAACAAAAATGGTGGATGGACCTCTCAAGCCCATGCTGTTCCCAGATCCAGCATTACATCCACCTTATTTTCAGAAGGAAGAATTCCTTATTTCTGCCCCCAAGAGATGATGAGAGTGTTATAAAATAATTACCTAGACAGGCCCACACAGCTCCAGGTTCTGCTCCCTCATGGCTACCACGAAAAAATTAATTCAAACAGAATGATCACACCTTCAGATTCACAATGACTTGTCCAGATGATTTTTGTTATTTTTTAAAGACTTTTTCTTAAAGATAAAACAGTAAAATAACTCAAATTTTTTATGTTTTTACACATTACATATTGGTGCCAAATTAGCAGTAGGGAAACCTCAAATAGGTCTTTACCTGTATGAAGTATCTTCAGTGTAGACTGTGTTGTCTATTAGTATTCAGTATGATGAAACTATAACTTCAAGTGTTTTTATCTGTAGAGGATTAAAAGAATGTGTTTCCCTGTTCACCATAGATTAAATGTTTTCAGTCAATAGTAAAAGGTCTTGATTAGTAGAAGCAGCTTGAGGGGAAATAGACTAATAAATCTTCATTTCTTTTCATATGGATAGTCTCCTAATCATGTACAACGCAATAATTTTTAATGTCTAACCTGCAGCTGCTCTGTGATTAAGTGAGAAATAAAACTGAAAGTAATCTGTGGAGTTAGTTATCAATTTTGTACTTATTTCTCCCATTTCCCCCCTTTCTAAGGAGTTTCTCTTGGAAAGCAAAAGCAAAGAAAAATGAAAAATCCTTTATTGTTTTCCTGAGCACGAGGTGTTCTAGCCCTGGAAGCTTTACTCGTCAGAGAAAACTTTGATGGTGGTCTAATACTAACATCCATAAAACATGTATATCTTAAAAAATATTCTCATAGCAAAGTTAATCAGAAGAATGCTTTTTATATATTTCAGGTGCTAAGAAGTTATGTAATGGATAACCAAGACTGGATATTAAACACAAGGAAAGTATTTTGCCCTTAATTAGGGTAGACACACTCCAAAGAATTTTTTCAATAAGATTACTTGAAGGGGAAAAGGGAGATTTTTATGTCATATTAAAATATTCCTTGAGGATGAAACCTGAATTTAAAAGAAAAATGATCTATTCATAATCTCTGGACTCAGCAGAATGTATGATTAAACATTACAAAATTAAATGTAAAAACAATTTTTCTCTGTCTCTACCGCCACAGTTGTTGCTTCAATTTACTTCCTAGAATTCAGGCACCTCTTCTTTTTCCTCTTTGGGTCACCCCTTTAAAAAGCTTTTTGTCACCCTCCCCAGATGCCTGTTCTTTGGATGATTCTGGCTGGCAAATTGTAGAGGCAGTTTCCCAAGTGGACTATTAGGCAATGAGTAGATTGATCAGTTAATAAAAACCTAAAAAATTCTCATCAGGATCCTTTTTTGTTATTCTCAGTAATGCAAACATCTGCATTTACATTCTTTCATTATCCAGTTTGCAGCAAATTTGGAAGGTCTGTGACCTTGTGATTTATCATAGAAGAATATGTGCAAATATGTATATAGGTCATATATATAGATATATATATAGGCATATATATGTATATATGTCAACTGTAGAAATGTTGTGATGAAATTATATAAAAGCACAATATCTGCATTTATATTTCCATATAAACTGAAGTTTTGATCCAAAGATTATTAAAAAGCCATTAAGAATAAATCCATTTTTACAGCAAATCTATAAGAAAACAGCTTTCCAATTCTTTGAAGCATCATTATTTTCCTTCTTTGTAATGAAATGGAGAACAGTTTACATGGGTGAGCCAAATAAAAACCTGTGAACCATACATTTATTTGTCATGGGAATTATACAGGTTTAAATCACTTACTGCATTTGGCACCTCAAAGCTCAAATTAGACCTGTGCCTCCCGGGGTCCTTTGTGCAGGACATTTCCCTGGGGTTGTTGCTAGCACAGGGCAGCACCTCCTCCCTGCTGAAGAGAAATTCTGCACTCCTGGCTGTGAGGAGAGGTTTCTTCCCTGATAGTCAATCTGATTTGATACTACAAAGTTTTGTCTTCTACTAGATTACAGATGGGAAGGACAAACCCCAATGAAACCAAAAAACCCACTGCTATCCCCAAACCAAGGAACTGATCAAACAACCAAAACTGCAAAAAAATACATTGCCTAAACATTTTCTAGTTGTTTTTTTTGGGGAAAATCCTGGTCTGAGAGATTTAGGACACAGAGAGAATAATGATGACTGTTTGCTTAAGCAGTAGGATGAAATGTGTCATCCATAAGATATGTTGGACATTTTTCAGATATGTGATTCTAATAATAATTTGATTATATATAATTATATATTATTCTAGTCAAAATTATAACTCTTCTGATCTGATAATAACTTCAGGTTTTTGTACATTTCACATCTCTTTTTGAGGTATAGTTATGGGAAGTATATTTTGGAAGTGAATGGTACGTCTCCTCTCAAGAAATCTCTGGAATTAATGGTAGCTTGCAAACGGAACTGTGCAGGTGTGAAAAAATTTGTTTATATTAATTCCCTCTTTTCAGAGTATGTAAAAACATATTGATTTTCTCTGTATGCAAATATTTCTTTAGTGACTATTTACACAAAACCTAAATAAAGATGCAGGCCGGGAGGCACTTAATCCTAAAATAATACCCAAACAAAACTTACAGGCTGTTGTAATTTACAGGCTGATTTACACTGATGCTAAGAGTATAATTAAAAATTATCCATGGTCTATGCAGTGCATAAAGAGAAATCTTCATTCTCTGCAAGAAGTGTGTGCAGAAGAGTCTCTAGGAGTATAAATTACTCAGAGTAGAAATACATCAGGATAAGCAGTGAAATTAGTCAAGGACGAGTACCTGGAAAGAAGGGAAGGAAAATGCACATATGACCAAATGCTCTGTTTTTGGCACGTGGGTTTTCTGCTATGTCACTCTTAGGAATTTGGGACTGCTGCTTTTGGCTTTCAGAGTCTCTTCATCCACAGCAATGAACAGGGGGCTTCATAATTTACAGAAGATATGTTATATGGAACTTCTTGATACATTCTTATTGTGTAGTCACCAGATTTCACAGGTTTGTATTTAATCTACCTAAAGCATGGAAGTAAATTATGCTTTTGATCAGCCAGCTCCAAGAACTATGGACTGTATCAAGACAATTACATCTTCTTTTAGCTGAAAAAGTGTGACTTAAGAACACATATTCTTCAACAGCAAATGCAAAATTACACCTCTCTTCAAAGCAGAATTAAAAATAAAAATTTTCTGGAGAGAAAGAGAAGGGCTTTGAGGAGCAATCCAGACCAGTATAAATAAACCACTGCTAACTACGAGCCATTTATCAAATAGGACACTGGAGATTTAGCAGCAAATTGAAGCATTCAGTCAAATCATTGCCTTGGAGGCATAAAGGTGGCGCCGCCTGATTATTAACAAGAATTTTATTTTGACAGGTTAAGTCAGTGATAAGTTTTTTGTGTGTATGTGTGTGGAAAGATGAGGAATTTGTGTTCTACTGAAAAATATGTCTTGTCCTTCACTTGCATAAGCAAATCTACCTGCCAGATTTACTTTTGTGGAGTCCTGCAAACAGTTTGTGCACTGATGCAGTCTATAGTTCCATATGAACATCTGTCCAGAAATGCTGTAAATGAGATCTGAGGGCTGTAAAAGTTCATATTTTACCGTGGGATTTGTGCCATTTCTACTATTGCACCCAACCTCCCTTAGCAGAATACTGCCTAAAAACACATTATTTTGTCCTTTATCTCACACATCTTAAAACTGATAGCACAGCTGTGTATCAATCCCTAAACCACAACTGCAGAGAGTCACAGTCTGTGATGTTCCTCGTGGTGTTAATAATGTTCTTTAAAAGCCTGTCATGACTCTGGTTGTCATACATCTCTGAGGATTACTCTAAAAGAATTCATTTTTTTTATGGAATAACAGTTTCTTGTGAAGAAATCCCTGGGATTCTCTTATTTCCTTGACAAATTATGGAACTTCATTAATGACACTTTTTCACTAGCCAGTTTGAACCACTGCCAAACAAAACTGTAATAAGAGAGAGGAAGAGATAAGAAATATCCTGTAACAGAGCTGGACAAATGGAGGACTAGATGTGATTTTTCATTTTCTACTCCATTTGTAACACATTCAGTGACACATCCAGTTGCTCTCTGATGGTTAGATACCATTATGGGAAGCACCTTAGGCTAGAGAGGTAATACTGTTTATGATAAATCTAAGCCATTAATTCATGTTGGCATATAGATAAGATACACTCGTCTTATAGGACCCACTGCCCCTCCAAAAAAACCCAAAAAACCCGAAAAGGAAAGGAAAGGAAAGGAAAGGAAAGGAAAGGAAAGGAAAGGAAAGGAAAGGAAAGGAAAGGAAAGGAAAGGAAAGGAAAGGAAAGGAAAGAAAAAGAAAAGAACGAAAACGAAACACAAAAAACCCAACAAAACAAACAAAAAAACCCAAAAAACCAAAAACAAAACCCAAAGCAAAACAAAAAGCCACAAACATCAAAACTCAAACCCTGCCCCCCCCCAATATTGAAATATCAATCTTTCAACTGACTGAATAGTTACAAACACGTTTCTGAAGGTGTTTCAGCTTTTCACCAAAGTGGCATATTTTCCTCAAGTGAATAATGTTGTTTTTTTTCATTTTTGTGTTAAAAAATTATATAGCCAAGACTTTTCAGTGAATTTTTTTTTATGAAGCTTTTTTCCATATTCTATCATCAAGAAGAGGGGAGAGATAAGAGCTACAGTTCAATTGTTTTGAAGAGGATGTGCATTTAAGAGTTCCGAGCACATTTTAAAATGTAATAGGGAATTCTTACTTTCCAGTTAGCTACTGGCATGCTGTGAAAGTTATGTACCCGCTGGGGGAAGTTATTTTAGACAGCTTTAGTTTTCATATGCAGAATTTCATAGTACCCTTTCTCCTCTACACTTTTGAAGCCAACCCAGTATGAGGTACTGGAATATGCATGGATTGTATCATTGGTGCATGAATGATAACCCCACTATGCACTCATAAGCTATTTTGGGTTAGAAGGACTGAAAAAAATATATATCCCAGTAGCTCTTTCCATATCTACAGATTTATATTGTAGATGTTGGGGAACTGATAATGACAGAAGTTTCTCCCTGGAAAAAGCTGAAGCTGGGCAGCCATAAGAACCCTGACTATGACATGCAACAATTCTCAGATATTGCACATGAGTTTCTCAAAGGACTCTCCTATTCAAGGACAACAAATCTGTGAATTTGCAAATACCTATTTTTTAATAATACCCCTGACACAATGATCACAGTCTGGTTCAGGTCTGCAAGGATCTTTTAGATTTTCAAGCTAATAATTGATAGTCTTTGAAGATAGACAGAGAAACAATGCCTATATATATTAATGGATACCCCAGCTGAAACCAGCACAACTGGTAACAAGAGACACCGTGTGATCTCTAGAGAGCTTGTTCTAAACCCACCTAGTGCTGGATGTAGAACATAACCTTTAATTTTCTGAACTTGTAGCTGGTATTAGGGTAGATCCTGTGTAAAATTATCAAGATTGGGAAGGCTGGAATTGGATATAATCATCACTTCCACTATCCTTTTCTTTAGTATTGATTTCCTGAGTGTATGTTTGAAGAAAGAAGTTTGGCTACCCTGTTGTACAAACTTCTTTCATGCTGGCCAAGACAGCATGGTCAGGAACTCATAAGGATATCCAGAAAGTTTTGATGAGTGATTGCACACCAAATTCAGGGAAAGTAGAAGTTCTGCTGATTGCCAGGAATAGGCAGAGCTCATATTTGATTTCAGGATATTAAAAACCCAAAGTGTTTAATTTACAAAAGGAAATGGAAGTAGCAGTGGTATAATCTTCACTTTGCAGCCTTCCAGTTTTGATAAATGTATCTTACTAATTTTCTTTCATAACACATTAGTTCATCATTTATGGCACATAAATGTCACCAGCTGTGCATTTGCTGCTTTTTTTTTTTTGCTTCAACACAATCATTACTTGCAATTTATGACAGAATTGACAATACTTTGTTTTAATATGGAACTAGGTGAAAAATGTTTGAAATATTAGTCCATACAAATAATATGTAATATTGATCTTGACAATCTTGAAAAACAGATGCAAGAAATAATAAACAATATTTACAGCATAAAAGGAATATCTTAAAGTACCTTAACTTCTCAAACAAAAATATTAATGTATCAAGATACATGTATAGTCTGTATGTGTGCAGGTGAATGCAACATAACTTAATGATAAATTATTACAATGATGGTATTGCAAATCTTGGTTTTGAATATGCTGAAAAGATTTAAAGAGGAGCAATTGCTCATACTTAATGAACAGTCAGATTTTAAAAAGAAGTGACTTCTAATGGGCTCTATTTCACAGAATTGCCAGATGTCACCATCATGATTAAATTCATCTTCCTAAGTTGGACTAAGCCAGCAATAGCAAGAAAAGAATTTATCAAGTCCCCCTGCCAAGGCATTCATAACCCTGGCAAGACAATTAAAATCCAGTAAATACATACTAATGGAAACTCCAAAAATATGTAATTAATAAACAAGATAGTGAGAATCTTGGACAAAAAAAATTCACATTGTAAAAAGAGGGTCTTTTTGTGGGCACAGTCATCTCCTATCTGCATTATACAGCCCATACTCTGGCAGTGATGATGCGCCATCTTCAAGAAGTACCAAAGGATAAAACTTTAGCTTGTGCTACTCTTTAAAAATGGTCAACATAATCATCCAAAGCTACAGTCAGATTCTAATAGCCTAGGCCTTATTCCCATACTCTGTTTGCTCCCATGGTAACACTGCCTTGCCTGAGGTCTCTTCCTATCCACCCTAAAATCAGGTCTCCATCAGATATCCATCTCCAAAATGAGGATTTCAAGCCTCACTCAAGACTACAGAGCAGTGAGACTTACAACTAAACTGCAATATTGACACCTAGTAATGGAAAAGTGAGCACATTGCATTGTTTTCACACTGTCCTTGTTCTTTCAGGTCTTCCATCAAACTGTCTATCTTGGTGATTCTTTCTTTTACCCGGACTTCTCCATAATGCTCCAAAGCTACTATGTGGATTTTTTTTCCTCTTTATTTAATGTGGTTTAACCCCAACCATTAATTCAGCCTCTTGCAGCCGCTTTCTCACTTCCCCATGGTGGGACGTGGGAGAATTGAAAGGGTAAAATGAAAACTAAATTTTTGAGATACAGACATTTTAATAGGTAAAGCAAAAGCTGCACACACAAGCAAAGCAAACCAAGGAATTCATGAACCACTTCCCACGGGCAGGCAGATGTTCAGCCATGCCCAGGAAAACAGGGCACCCCCCATGTGTAACAGTGGCTTGCGAAGACAAACACCATCACTCCAAATATCCCACCCTTCCTTCCTCTTCTTCCCCAGCTCTGCATGCTGAGCATGACTGCACATGATCTGGGATATCCCTTAGGCTGTTTGGGGTCAGCTGTCTCAGCTGTGTCCCATCCCAATGCCATGTGCATCCCCAGCCTCCCCTCTGGTGGGGTCAGGAGCAGAAAAGGCTTTAACTTTCTGTAAGTACTCCTCGCTGATCATGAAAATATCTCTGTATAGATGCTGTTTACAGCACAAATCATAAAAAATAAAAGCCTCATACTGGCTAGTAGGGAGAAAATTAACTCTATCCCAGCCCAAATCAGCCCATCTCAACACAGACCTTGAGGACAAATGGAAGGTCAGAAACACACACATACTCAAGAGAGGCCTAAAATGACCAGGGTCATGTAAATAGTGGTGTTCAGCATGAATATCGGTTTTGATACCCTGCTGTGATTTTCATGTTTATACACTTGTTACAGAGAAAAAGACCACACCCTGTGCTTCTCCTAATCCCTCCTACTTTTATTCTACACCGTCGTAGAATTCTCTTTAGCTTCCCTAGCTTCTTTAGATTTAGTTCTCTTGAGCTTTAGCAATGTATATTTCCTACACCGTGATAACCAGTTCCTAGCACTAGAGCCAATACTTTGCCCATCAGGACAACAGCAGATGGCACTACAGCCACTTTTCCAAAAGCATGAGATCCATACAAAAGACCAGTCTGGAAAGCAACAACCTAATTTCGTTGTTATTTTACAAATGCTGATCAATCATCAAAGATTCTTCCACATAATTCACCAGATCCCAGCCCTGATTTCAGAAGATGGAGTGTCAGTAGTACTGAGCTATTCCTTGGGGTAAACAAAACTGTGAAAAACATGCACAGAGATATGAACTACTGAAGGTTTTTAAGTTCAATTACATATTTATGGATTTAATGAGAAAATTGGTTCTTTAAAATATTATTTTTATTATAACTTTGAACAACATAAAATGGTTTTGTGTGTATATGTAGGTGTCACACAGTGGAGCCTGTTGTCATATATTTATGTCTTTTTGGAAGACTTTGAGTGGAGACCATACCAAAAAATTGGCTATTTAATTTTTTTCCTTGCACAATGATCACTAACATATTGATCATATCCTTATTCAGTACTAAACTTTATCAGGCAAAATCCACCACAACTAAATTAGTCTTTTCAGATATTTTTGAACAACACAATCACAAACTTCTCTGATATTTCTGTTAGAGCATTGAGGAAAGCATTTATCTTTTTTAATACAAACATTTAGTGACAGACATCAGATGAAATGAGACAGAGTCCTGCCAGAATGAGACATGGTCCTGCACAGAGGGTGGTGAGGCACTGGAACAGATTTCCCAGAGAGGCTGTGGATGCCCCATCCCTGGAATTGGCCGTGTTGGATGGGTCTCTGAGTAGCTTCCTTTTCTTTGGCAAAAGCCAGTCCGTACTACTATGCCTCTTCAAAATATTCAGAGATGGCAATTTTCCACTTTGAACTCACAGCTTTTATATTATTCTTTTCAGAGAAAAGAGTGTTGCAAATTATTATCTCTGGCAGTAGAGACTGGAGCCATAATTCAGCAAAAGAAACATGGGGGAAAAAAGAAAAGAGGACAAGACATACCTATGGTGAGCGGGAGATCTGTGGTAACAAGGAGAAATGTCCATCTACTTGTCAGAATCTAAAACTGATTAATGGTTCATCTTTGCTACTTGCAGGCTCAGGCTTTGCTTTCTAGAATTGAGCATAAATAAGATGTGTAACATAATTGAATTGAACAACAAGAGCGCTGAATCAGCTGATCACCAAACAAAACATCACCTGATGCTTTTTCACGACCTCACTCATCTAAAGGGACCCATAACTTCATAACACGTCTGTGACATTTTTGCTTGACAACGTGAGCTGTGTTTAATTTATTCGAGTGTAAGTGCATGGCTTGCACTTTGCTCAGGGACTCCCCATGCTGCAGCTGTGGTGCTGCTTCCCTGACTGACACTAATTCACACAGGGTCTGCCAGGGAAAAGCCCAGCAGCTGCAGCTTGACCTGCAGCTGCAGGATTTTCTGGGATCAGGACGATGCAGGACTGGGCGCACTGCCTCCAGGAGCCTACGCAAAAAAAAAAAATCAACCTTTGCAGTAATCAAGGGTGACCAAGATGCTGCAGCTCCAAGGGGAGATAACTTTACTTTTTGCTGGGTTTATTCACCACTCAGTGAAACTTCTGAGAATTTGATTCTCATAAAACTCTAATTGATTTTTTGAGAAACCGGAGGTAATTTGCAACTGGAATCACAACAGAAATACAGTGATAATTTTTGTGGATTTTAGTTTTAACTAGCTTGAACTGATAAAGTCAGTTTTCCAGAACTGCTGGAAACATACATACAATTAGAGCATGCTGACAGTACCAAGCTGGTTCTCTCATCTCATCTCATCCCAGCTTCTCCAAGAAGCAGAGTGAAATAATCTGGAAACAGCCACACTTACCCAGCTGTGAGTGCTGCTTGGATGTGACAGCTTTCAGCGTGTGGAAAGCTGATCAAAACTGTTTCCTGGCTGTTCCTGAGAACTTGTGAACAGACTCATGCTGACCCCCTAGTCTACTCTAAACTATACCAGGCTGAGAACTGAATGATTTTGGCTGTAAATTGTAGAGGAAGTAAGAAATTTGTAACATAAAACAATTGGACTTTTAAGAAAAATTATTCTTACTGACCTTCCTTCGAATTAATTTGTTATTTTCACATCAGTTTAAGAAAGCCTCATTATACAAAAATAACATCTAATGGGGTATGATGTGTCTTCAAGAAAAGAAGCTCAAACAAAGGTCTCCCAAAATATTATCTAATTCGTACTGAACATCTAGTGCTTTGAGGTCAGTCATCTCATTCAACTTAAATTTTGCTTGTGTATAATGCAGAACAACCAAATTTAAAACTCTATATTTGCTGTAATATGCAGAACAAATTAAATTTCTACTGAAAAATGGCACATACCCTTATGTCTTTATGTGTCAGCAAGTTGACTCAAGACAAGCTTTATGACTATGTACATGTACATGTACAAGCACCTGCATATATAAGTATATATTTATATATATATATCACACTTATTTAATTTCTTTACCATGTCTCTACCATGAGAAGATGCCAGTAGAGAATGAACAGGACACTGGGTGTCCATGTGCAGTTTTGCATGTTCACATAGAGACACTTCTGTAAACTTCACTTTAATTGTTTAAAAGAATAACTATGAACACAGACATTTAAAACAAAATTGCATGGCCAGATATTCCTTTTTATATGTGCAAAAACATAAATGTAGTGAGAAAAAAGATGAACACATCTTGAAAATTTAATGTTTACAACTCTTAGAGTGAGGTTGTTTGGGTTTGAAAGCCAGTAAAAAGATCTTGCCTAAACTTTTCACTTTTTTTCTTGGTGTTTTTTTTTTTTTACTCCATTTAAAAAACTTCTACACATACAGTTCATTGGTTTGTTGATGAGTCTGGGTGTGGGAGGAGAAAATTATGAAAGTGTCAGTCTTCTGACTTTAATTTTCCAAATGCATGTGGTTAAGTCCCTTGAGTGAAATAAACATATTGATGGAGGAAATAGATAAAATCTTCAACCTTTTTCTCTGTTCATTCTGCACACTCTCTAACTCCAACAGCTTTATATTTCTCAAGCAAAACTTAGACCAGATGAACTACAATTTTTCTAAACATGTTGAGTGATAGCGATGATTTATTTGTAATACACAAAGAAGTTATTGTCATTCTGTGATTCTAACGGATTGAGCCGTCAGAGCGGTGCTGATGTATGTCTGCCATAAACCAGACAGCTTTATTGCATCAGAGATTCAGTTCTGCAGCTGTGTTTAGAGGCGATTCTATTTAAAATGTGCCTATAACTCCCAAAGCCAAGACCAGCATATTTGTTTACTTCCTTGCTCATTTTACCAGCCAAAGGCTTTTTAGGCCAAATTGCACCAATCCTTGGGCCTTGAATCTGCCAAATAATGAATTTGGAGCTTTCTTCTTGGGGCATTCATAACTGCACATGAACTTTGAAGAATTGATTCATTAAATGATCATTTCATAATAACTTTAAACTCAAGAATTTGTGATGTTGTGAATTTACTATCTATTCATTCTGGGACAGCTATCTTGCTCAAAGAGACATTTGAAGTAGCCAAAAATCAGTGGTCTGTGCTTTAGCTCTTTGAGGGTTTTGTGGTTTTCTGGGTGAGTTTTTTTTTATTTTGTTTGAGTTTTCTTCTTAAACACCTAACAGTTGTCCAGGTACTGATAAATACCTGGACATAAAGTGAACACATCCTGGAAAAGGAAGATGAATACAAAAACATGGGACAAATGTCTCATTGTAGGTGTAGCATAAGTACCTGGTCTGGGCTTTATTCCTCACTTTGATGAGATGAGTCACACAGGTGATACCAGAAAGGTAAGAAATGAGCTGTCTGAAAAACTGATGCAAATCAAAAGCTGTCCAAATGTCTCTGCAGTCAAGTTTGCATTTACAAATACTCCAGTCACAAGGAGTCATGTAATGAACAAAGTAAAATCTCTGGGGTGGTGTGCCCAGGCAGTTACAAGTCTCCCAAAACTAACAGACTTGCATCAGCAGACATTATCCAAGGATATGGACCTAACCCTAAAATACGAAGTTTTGTCTTTTTTATCTGTATACCCAGTTCAAAGTCCAAATTCTACAGAAAGGTCAGGTGACCCCAAAGCTGTCCTCAGAACATGGTCTATATTCAGTAAACATTAGTTTTTAACACAGCTAGAAAAAGAGCTCTTATAGTGATATGAAGATAATAATACATCTAAATGTACTTGCAGAAAACCTGGTGTTAAATGCATACATTGTGTATCTCCACTCTGCACCATCTGGCTCCTTTGTTATTGAAAGCTGTAAACTAAACAGACACTGAACCAGGGCTGGATATTACCAGTTAGACAGCAGCTTTTAGCTCTAAACCAGCAGCTTTAATCCAGCCCAGATCAGGCATCCTCTTTAAAATAGCTCTTCTTCAAACTGGCAAAGAGTTTTAGTCCAGTTTCTATTTGAAAGACTGTGGAAATACAAAAGATAAACTCATCAAAAATTTTATTACTGTTTTTTCTTGGAAACAGAAGCAATCCCAATATTTAATGTACTCCCTCATGAGATAACTTTAAAAGCTAATGAGTATTACAAGAAAAAATCAATTAAAGGGAAGGAATGGACATGGAAAAGTGGGATTTTTTATGGGAACTTCATTAAGTGAGGAAAAAATATCAAAGTTCCCAAAATGAAGGAAGTGTACATAAAATACAAACATCCTGGGAAAAGGAAATAAAAGCGAAAATTAAAAATGTTTGTGCATATATTTAGTTATATTAAAAAGACTTGATAAAAGGCAGTCAGAATAAATTAAATACAGACAAGGTGAAGACATAAATGAAAAATGCAGAGGAATTCACAGTGCAGTGTCTAAAGTAGAATGGAGAAGGAACTGAAGTCCATATGAACCTGAAGAAGGAAGTAAAGCCTTCAAATAGTTGCAACTTTTTATTTGGTAAATTGGTAAAGCTTCTTGGGTTACTAAAAGAGGGTAATGAGCCTTTGTTTTATTTTAGAGGAATAAAGAATTAGATAGAAAAATGGTGTTATTAAATTTGTAATGTTTACAAAATTTTCCAGAATATTATTAACATATGAAGCATAATCTGCAACATATAAACTATTTTCAAATTATCATACACAATATATTATACAAAAGTTCTAACTGAGGCTGCCTGGGAATCTCTAGACTTTGATGTTTAATTTTGATAATCCCCACAGTTTTGCAGAGTATAACAAAAGGCTCAACACAAGTAGGTGTTTTGCAGTTATTTAAAAATGCTAAGGAGCATGACCTGGCTAGTTATAAATGTAACATTAAACGTGAGGAGAATGGAAAATGGATTCTGTCTAAGAAGAATTAATGATTGGTAACTGGCAGGATCTCATAGACACTATGGTGTAAAATAGATATAATATTTCCAGTTGCTTTTGCTAGTTTTGTTAAGAAAGGAGTGTCTGTGCTAGTGTTGATAAAGTCAGGATAAAAACTTTGAAGCAAATCAGCATCCAGCCTCACTGTATGCTTTTCATCTCACAGCTGTGCACAAACTGCATTCCTTACAGACTGGTGTTACTAAAGAATTCCTGGGCCTGGTTCCTACTGCACACCTACTGTACCCACAGTATTCTGAAATTTACTGGGGTTTCAGTGTGCATTAAAATTGTCCTCAAGAAAAATCACTGGAATGTATGTGGTGTAGGTGTCAGGTTCTCATAATGAGTTTCACTCATTTTGCATCATACCACTTCATGATGGAGAAGTCTAAAATGTAGCAAAAAATAATCCAGAAAAAGTAATATTTCTTGAGTCTTTGGTGGGATGATTAATCCACAACTGCAAAAATAGAAATTAATCTTTGATGTGAATTAAGTCTCTAGTGAACAGATAAAAAAAAAAAATTAAGAGATCTAAAAGAGAAGATATTAATTAAAAAAAAAAAAAAAGTTGCAAAATAAAAATATTTCCTTCGGGATCCTAGAAAGACTGTTTCTGCCTCAGGGGTTGTTCCATAGGTTCAGCAAATAATCACAAAACCCTAGATCATAAATTAAAGAAGGCTGAGGAAAGAAGTACTTACAAAAGACAAGCAGACAGTGCAGTCTGGATTATTCAGTAAATTGGGTCCAATTAATCAAAATACATTTCCAACTGAGGAAATTGAAGGGAATGCGTGTAGGAAGACAGTGCAGCCATAACTATAGGACAGATATTAGAAAGCAGTGACTCTGAAGTCAGATGAAAAAGTAGGGAGGTAACCACGGGTGACCAAATGCTAAATACTGGCTGAAGGCAAAACACAGGGTTCACGAAGGGATCCGGTTGGAAGTTTGCATCTTGAGACTGTAGCTCCGCTAAAATAGGTGCGAGTACTGCAGGATGGCTGCATCTTCTCTCGTGGTGAAATCATGAGGGCAAGGACTGCCTTCTTCCGTGCGTTTGCCTTGTGTTTGGCCAGTGGGATCCTAGCAGAATCGAGGACTTCAAGCATTATTTCACTTTGTTGGCAGAGAATAATAAATCCCACACGAGAGTTTTTAATGCTAATAGATACAACACAATTTAAGAAATATTTCCTTAAGTATGGTTTGCTTTTCTGTTATTCGTGGGATTTGTGGAAGCAGGTAGAGAGGTCAGGCAGACAGGCTCCAAGATGGCGAAGAGAGAACTTTATTTACAAGAAGTTCTTTTTATACACAGTAATAAACAATTGTCTATTGGCCAAAGACAATCCACCCCTAAAGACCTATTGGTTATGGCTCATACACCTCTAACACTAAACACAGAGATTAAGAAAGTACAGTTTATCTATATTCTCCATGAGAGAGAAAGAAAAATCCTAAAACACTGCAACTACACTTAAGACTATGGCATGCTTCAACTTTCAGGTGAAAGTCCTCTTTCAGATCTCTTGCTCCACAATCTTTCACTATCTTCTCTTATTCAGAGAAGTTTTCTCCGTATAAACGGCTGCAAACTCACGGAAATGAACACAAAATAAATTAAACCCCAAAGAATTTCTTATGAAGGAAGGCAAGAATTAGCCTTTAGAGACTCAAAGCTTAGAGAGGAGTAACTTAGTTGATAATTGTCAAAAGTACTCCTTTCCTAAATTCTATTCTTATAATGCCTATAAATTAAATTCTCAGGTTATTTTGCTGCCATTACTTTGCAGGGTGCTGTATTTTTCACATCTGTTTCTGCCCATACTGCAATCATATTTGGCCACACTAAATGGCACAGACTCTTGTCAAATCTAGGCCTGATGGCATCTGATCCACAGCATTAACAAAAATAAAAAAATACTTCAGAGACTCCAAAAGACTTCATAATGAATAAAATAAGATCCTCCAATTATTTAATGAAATATTTCAGTACCCAAAGGGGTTCTTTGAGCACCTGAAGGGAGCCTAGAAGACAGAGAGGGATTTTTTACGTGTAGTGATAGCACAAGGGACAATGTCTTTAAACTGAAGGAGGGCAGGTTTAGATTACAGGAAGAAGCTCTTGACTGTGAGGGTGGTGAGGCACAGGCACCAATTGCCCAGGGAAGCTGTGGATGCCCCTGGATCCCTGGAAGTGTCCAAGGCCAGGCTGGATGGGGCTTGGAGCAACCTGGTCTAGTGGAAGGTGTCTCTGCCCGTGGCAGGGGGGCTGGAACTGGATGGTCTTTAGGGTCACTTCCAACCCAAACCACTCCATGATTTTCTGTTTCCATGAAGTAATTAGGAGACCATATGGTGCAAGAATCAGCTGTCAACAGGAGTTTCAGCAGAGTTTGAAGGAAGGAAAAGAAATAATTTTTCAGTTTTCGTGAGGTTATGAAGAAACTCTACAGTCCTTACTCCTGCTCCAGACTCTGCAACAGCAAAAGTGGTTCCACAGCACTCTCTGCTCAACCATGTAAGTCCCAGGTGCACCCTACACAGAGAATGAAAATACAAAGGTCACTTAATTTCATTGCACCGTGAACGCTACCAAGCTTGCTTTGGTGTCTGGAAAATCCCAATTTCAATGCCCAGTGGAATTTTAATGGAAAATATGCACCTGTCAGATCTGTGTGTAATTGCTTGATAAAGCTGAATAGTCAAAAATGTGTCTTTAAATATAGACAGGAAATAATCTCAGCCTATTTGGTTCCAAATAGAATATTAAAATGAACAAACAAAAAAATCAAATAATTTGTCCTATTTGTTACTGATTTAAGCAACAACCTGAAATCCTGGCCAAGAATAAGACACCATAAAAAGCATACAGTGGTAAAATGAAAAAGGCTGATCGCAAGCATGAGTCACACATCAAACTTTTTTCCATTATATACATTATTGGAATAGATAATGTTCTCTAGTAGCCTAGAAACAGAGTGCTGTGGTTAATGCAATTTATGACATATTTTTGTTTGTAAGGCTAGTAATGTGCTTCCTTGCTCCTATTTTACTCTCATTAATGCATCTGTTTTTTATGTATATTTTACAATACCAGATCTAATCTAATTTCTTATTAAATAAGTCCTTTACATATAATAATCTTATGAAACTCTTAAAATCCCTGCATTCATTTTGAAGTTCTGGAAAGAAAGAGCCTTTTTGTAACAGTTTCCCTATATGAAAGGTATACTTTACCTTCCATTGTGATATCAGTCTGAAAACTGACTTTAAAATTACAAGCTTAGAATATCTACAGACCTCATGGACAAATACAAGGTTTTACTGATCTTCAGATTTACTATATTAAAGAACTGAGAGAAAAAAACCAAAACAAAACAAAACAAAAACTAAGCAGGATACTACTCTTCTTTATTGGGTGTTATATCAACTATTTACCTGCTTTCTTGTAAAATCCCACCAAAGTCTTCACTAAGTGTGCTCTGACAACTGTGGTTTCATTCCCTTCCTGGTTAAACTGTTTAAGCAATAACAAAACAAAATAAGAGGATCTCTGGGATTTTAATGGTTGTTTTAGAAGTTCCTAAACAATAAATATGGTTTTGGAATCCTAGAAAATAGTGAATTCAGTGTCTGATTTTAAAAGTCTAAGCAAGGTGGTTAGTGATAACTTAGTATAACTTCTTATCCTGAAAAACCCAGTAAAAAAATAAACAATATATTAAAAGTCACCTAGAAGAAATCGATAAGTAATAAAGTTGATTTGCAAAGAAAAAATCATACCAGATAAACAAGTGACATGAATTTTTCCTTTGTATTGGAAAATAGCCATTGGAGATAAAAAAGAGACAGTGTAAGATAAAGAACAGCTGCTGTTCTTATATATAACCCATGTGTGCATTAGTGGATCATAGTCTGATACGAAGTGTGCAATAATCAACTTTTTTAGATGAACTACAATTAGTCACTTCAATTAGAGACAGAAAGAATTCAGAGTATATTAGGAAAGACAAAACAAATGGAAGATTGAGGGAGAAGTAAAATGTATCAGTTCTGTATAGAAAAGGCTTTACCATATTTTTCTGTGATACTTTGTTATGTAAAAAAATCATCTCAAAGATGGAGATTTAAGTGAGTTTTGAATAAAACCTTTCACATGACGATGGTAGTCATCTGCTGAATAAACAGCTCAGATGTGGAATATGGCATTTGTATTCCTTACATTTTTTTTCATGAAAAAGGTGTCTGTTACAAAAAGTTCATCAGTTAACTCTTCCTTGAGACTGTCCTGGTTTCAGCTGGGATAGAGTTGTTTCTTCTCAGTAGTTGGTACCGTGCTGTGCATTTGGATTGGGAATGAGAATGGTGTGGACAACACACTGATGTTTTGGGTTTTGTTAAGTCATGTTCATCCTAAATCAAGGACTGGCTTATCTATTTTTTCGTGTGTCTCACACTCTGCCAGTGATGAGGGGCACAAAAGAAAGTGGGAGTGAGCATAGCCAGGAGAGGCGACCCAAACTGGGCAAAGGGATTTCCACTCCACAGAGTCTCATGCCTGGTATATAGACCGGGGGAATTACCCAGAAGGGTGGTCGCTCTCAGCTGGGGAAGAAGTGTCTGGCATTGGTCAGCAAGTGGTGAGCAATTGCATTGTGCATCACTTGTTTGTCTGGGATTTTTTCCTGTTCCCTTTTTATTATTATCAACCATTATCATTGTATTTTTCTTTTCAATTATTAAACTGCTCTTATATCAACCCACATATTTCACTTTTGATTCTTGTCCCCGTTCCACTGGGGGACAGAAGGGACCTGAGTGAGTGGTGCAATGCTTAATTTCCAGCTGGGGTGATAGATTTTTTTTTCTATCTAATCCATTTCAGTTTCTAAATTCTGGACAGTTTTGGAATTACAAGCTCTAACTTCACCAGTAATTGCATACAATGGAGAGATGACTGTGGTTCTTATTGAACAAAAGCCACACTGCACTATTCTTACATTATCAAGCATCCTTGAAATGACAGTGTTGATGGCCTCTATAGGTTCTAATTAAAATGGCAGGAAATTTTCCTCCTGTGAGGACTGGATACACACGTGAAACCAGATGCTTTGTCCTGTGTTTCATTTCAAATGACAGAAAAAACAACTGTAGGGTTCAAACCCATCAAAAGAGACTCTCCACTACTTGATTTTCAGCAATACTCAATGCATATCTGCTCAGACACAAACATACATGTTCTGACTTCCAAGGAAGCAAATTCTGCTGGGTTAACATCTCTCTCTTGGGATTTGAATTTTGAACGAACACTGCCATTAAACTCAGGGGGTGAAATGCTTAGTTCCCAAAGTGATGATCCTCAGAATTTGGGTGATATTAAAGAAGTGTTCCTCATGGTGTCTGACACAGAAATCCAGCAATTTATCAACACCTTGAGATAAATGCCCAATTTATCTGGTCTAAGGACTCCCTTGAGATATTCAGAGGGGTGTTAGATAGAAAACTGGAGTGCCATCTGTCTGTCACAGAGAGAGAAGGCAGTACTACATTCACTGTTGCAAGTTAGTACAAAAAACACCACAAACTCTCTGATTGAGGCAGTTGTTATATTTCCATTCAAGTGAATAAATATTCTATTATCTGTAGCTTATGCTTATGAAATTAACAGATTCTCTAATAGAGGCAAAATATGATGTCTAGCAGACAAAAGGAATCTCCAAACTGGGCAGAAAAAACAAAAAAAAAACAAACTAAACAAAATTCCAAAGCAAAATAAGGAACCCAAGGATGAAAAAACCAGGGAAGCAACAAGCAATTTTTACATTGAGGCACACCATTTCTGATTAATTCTGCTAATTGCTTTTTATCTCTTACAACAAAAATGACAACTTTCTTAGGAAAAAACTTAGAAACTATGAAGAAAGCACAAAAATGATTGCAACAAAAGTAAGCAAAAATAAAAGCGAATGAAAGTGATTTATTAAACTGTCTGTGAAATAAGCCAAGCTTTGCGGGAAGCCTTTGATATTAACTATCGTTAGTTAGAGAGGTTTTTCTCATGAAGGTATACAAAATGAATTTATGGAGGAGCTAATTACATTTAAATCTAGTACTCCCAGATGCTAAAGCTGTGTTTTTTTAAATTCGGGTTTTCAAATATCACTCAAATATAGCATGGAGTAGCTAACGTATGCTAAATATCTATTTTGTATTTAAAGTCAATATATGAAGAAATGTTCAAAAATCTCATTACCAAATTGAACATTGCAATAAAATCATAACATTGAAAGAGGAAAGGGCTTCCAAGCCACAAAATGGGCACTAATGCATGGAGGGATTCATCGCTCATCAGCCTCTGATTTTTCATCCAATTACTCAGTTTTATAGTCTTTGCTTTTTAGCAAGAATTGAATTGGTTTTAGTTTAGTTTCACAGAGAAAAAAGGATGCCTTTGTAATGGCTACAGAAGGGTTCAGAATTTATGAGAATTTACTTCAAGTAATGAAGCAACATAATTAACGGTTTCTAAGAAAAAACTCAAAAGTATGATTGCATTTCTTCTATTCATTATTACTTTCAAATTATTAACTTAGGCTTCAAGATCAAGTGAGTATGTCTTCATAAATTTTAAAAAGTATATTTTGTTTTCAGATTTTTTTTTCTTAAAGCTGCTTTTTACTGTGAAATCACTGCAGAAGCCTTTTCTCTAAAGAATCAAAGCACCTGCCCAGCAGTTTGGTTCACTAATCTCTGGGTGCATCCATTACTCCGTAGCAGATGTTTTTCCTAGATAGTACATATTTTTTGAGGTCAATAAAGAGGAAGTAGTGACCAAAAAGGCAAATTTCACTCATTTAGAGGGAGAATGCTTTTTTTTATTTCATTAAGTAGTAAAAATAGTGAAATTAGAGGACTTTAAGTGTCCATTTAGTGCCTTATACTCTCTGTATCACACAAATAGGTTTACATAGTAGTAGCTTATTTAAGATTTCATTGAAGTTTTTCATTAATATTTTTCTTCTCCTTTCTCATGGTGGAGTATAAAAAATGACTACTGTAGAATTTCTTCCTTGACATATAGAAAAATTTTCAGATATATATATCTCAGGGAATAGCTATAGAAAGCACTAGAAGCAGTTAGGTGAGGCTAATTCTTATCGAATATGCTCAATATAGCTGCCTCCACAATGCTAAGATTTGAATTAATATTTAGAAATAACTCACCATGACCTTGATTTCATTGTAGGGTATCAATTAATCACTAGCTGTTACCAGATAGTCATCATTCTGAGAACAAAGCTAGGATCACTCAGCACTACTTTTTTTCTTTTTTTTTTTTTTTTAAATCCTTTCAAGGTATGGGTCAAAAATTTAGCATATCTACCAAATCTGTTCTGTTTTGCAGCACAAGTTTCTCTGTCACCCAGCCAATATTAAGAAAATCTTAGCCATCATAAAATTGTATGTCTCTTGAAATAAAAAAGTGCACGTTCATTTCCTGAATAGTCACTCATACAATTATAATTAATTTTATAGTTTCTGAAGAAAATATTTGTTTGAACTATCTAGAAGGCACTGAGAAAATACTGAATTTTAAGGGACTAATTCCTATTATAAATTCATGATGTAATAAAAATCTGATCAGATATTCTCCTGTTTTGTGTGATCTTATGAATATGCTGCAAGAATTTCTACAATATTTTGTGAGCAAATTCTATCAAACATCACTGGGACTGGTCATCAGACTTGTAGATATTCCTGCAATTTCTGCTTTTACAGATTTTTCTTAAACTCTTATATGTGGCCCATTTTAACAGCAAAACTACCTGTTCTAAAAAAGCTGTTAAATGGTATTCTTACTTCAGTAGTCTAAGAGAAGAACAAGTGTGGAGAGAACAAGCACAGTGAGGGTGAACCTCACCTATCTGCTATATTGATACTGCAATTTTTTTCTCTTTTTCTTAAAAAAAAAAAAAAATCACAGCAGCCATGTTCTTCAAAATTATTTTCTCTTGCACATTGCTCTATTTCACTGCATGTTTCTAGGAGCAGGGATTCTAAATGATTCTAACAAACTATTCTAATTTTTAAGTAATAACAATAAACCTCTATTTTTAGTGAAATTGTCACAATTTCAGTCCCTTAAAATTTACACTAACTTCACTTTTCTTAAGGTATGTATATGGTTTCTGTAAGAAACTGCAGAACTACATGTATTAATTACAGCCATGTATCTATATTCATATAAAAATCTACATATATGCAAACATAATATAAAAAACAATTAAAAATAGTAAAAGACAGGATGACTAGAGACTATCTCCCTCTGTACTTTTTCTATGGTAATTTTTCCGTTATAAAAATTATGGATTTCTCCTTTCCTAGACATAATGCAGTTCAGTGTATTAGCATGACACACAGCTCCAAACAGCTATTTTATATGTCTTAAATATGCCTATTTTCATGTATCTTCCGTATTTTGCTTTTGACTTTCAACAGAATGAATGGGAAATAAGTGTCATTTTGACACTCAAGGTGAAAACTGAGGTCATACCATTAATCATGTTTATGATTTATTCCTTCTCCTAAGATTTCATAACAATGTGAACCATAGCATCCTGTTGTTGCTGTACGTATTGGTCTTTTTGACAACTGATTGATACACAAAAATTGATGACAATAAATGGAAAACCTGAGCTAGTTTTTCTGATGTGGGGTTATATTGTTTTTTTCTTTTTAAAATAATAGTTAAATTTGCACTGACAATATAGAATAACTCAATAGAAATATAGTAATATGTCATAATATCAATGAATGAAGGAAGACATTGCTTAAGGAATCCTGAAATTTAACTAGCTGTCTTGCTTAAAGCAAAAATAGAAAATCCAGCTTTTAATCTGTTAATTCAGCATTTATTGTGTATGTGTGTAATTTCAATGGCTCCATAAATGGCTTATGACAAATATTTTTAAGTTGAACTACATGGGTAAACATGCATTTGTATCTTTTTTAGCAGTTTTCATTTTGCAGGCAGAAAACTAAAGCAATTAATCATGCGGGCACTCACTCAGCATAAAATATTTGGTAACTGTTGACTTTCTCTCTGATGGCTTAATTAAAGTGTTGAGATATCTCTTTCTGGTTTCTAGTCCTAGTTTTTAGCTCTTAGCTTTGACAGGGAAACATATAAGAACATATCAGTGTTCTTGGAAATTAACTGCTTGGCTGAATGATACCTCTAGGATTTCAAAATGACCAATGATCATCTTAACCATCTGTTTTGGTTTATTTGAGACCAGGGTCACCACTGCTCTTAATTGGTCACCATTGAAAAATCCTGTAATTTGCCCCTCTTTGGGTCCCTACTTCAGAGCTGTGAGTTGGGTATTGCAAGCCTTTTTACTTAAAAGTTGATCTTTCTTTCAAACTTTGCATATTTATTTCCTATTCTCTTTCAATTAAAAAGTTTTTGGAGACAAACACAATTTAAGAGGCATGTTTGACAAAACAGATTCTTCTCTCTGTGATTACCTTCACATTTACATTTGTTATAGGATAAAGGTCTTAGTTAAAAGATTCCACTCACAATATAATTCCTAATAGTCTGAATAATTCTGGGATTTCGCCTAATCAGATGCTTCCATTAATTGCAAATGCAGTTTCTTTTATAAAAGTTTCACTTCCAAAGGTCCACGAGCTAGACCCAAGGGGATGCCTGGGCAGCTCACAGGGCTGCTAAGATTGTTTCTTTTCCTGCCTGTAGCAGTTATGGATATCCTGTTTGTTTTGCTAAAAGGTTTTCTTTTGCCTTTTTGCCTCTGTGACGTTAAGTCTCATTCCAAAAGTCATCTGACTGCAGCTATATGCATCACTGGAGATTTGTTTTGAGGACTAAGTTGGTGTCACAGGCTGTCTGCACTGTGATGAATTCTTTCCATTGCTACTGAACTTCCATTGACTTTTAGCTTTTCTCTTGCCCCTACTCCCCTGGGAAGGCAGGAGTTTGTACAGGGCACTGTGTGACCATGGGCAGCCAGAACACTGCAGAGAATTCAGACCATGGAATTTACAGTTTCTTTAGACTTTAAAAATTCCCACCATTTCTGAAGCATGCTTTCCACCCAATCACTGGGAGAGAAAAGGACTGACTTGAAAAGGTCCCAGTGACATCATTCAAACATCTAAAAGAGTTCTTTGCAAACACATTAGAGCCAGCTGGAAATTTAGCCTTCATCCAAGCTTAAAAAACTAACTAGGTATGTGCCCAAATGCTCCCTTTTTTTAATCTGGGCTGGTCATCACAGTTTTCTATTGGCATAAATACTTTGCTGAAAGATCCCATTTATTAAGAAAAAATCAAATTTCAGTTCTATTCCCTGCCTGTCTTGATACACAAACAAAAGTTAGATATAAAATCAGAAGATGCCTTGTTCTAATGTGTCTTCCACCTTTTTCGTATAGAAGAACAAGTTAAACTTGTTTAAATTTCATTAAATTGGATCAGTGATAGGGGAAGTGCCCTTGTTAAATCATAATGGGTGCAGCAATTTCAGTGCTGAAACAAGTTCCAGGTCTAATGAATGTGCTGGTACTGAACCTGTCCTGGGATAAATGCAGCTCCATGGCGTTCAACAAGTGAACATTTTTCAAACCCTTCCCTAGTTCAGATAAGGGAATTGATGGGAATTCTGCCATCACTTTCAGCAAGGCCAGAAGTTCACCTTGGGTGAACAGGCTTTCAGGAGAGACTCTATTTACAGACTGAGCCTCCCCTTCCTGCTATTACTTTCTCTCCTGACACTGCAGAGCTGAGATAAATCACCGTGTGCTCTCAGGAAAGCTGATAGAGTGGGACTCTTTGATACCTTTCATGGGGGAGGCGTTCCACTGAGATTTATGGCTTTGCTCTAACAGAGAGAGTTGTTTACCTCATGCAGATGAAGTTTATTCCCCTCAATCCAAAGGCTGACTGCTGAGGGCACATGCACCAGGACCTAGGCTAAGCACAGCAGGATTTTTATGGCAGGTTAAGGTAGATACGATGCCCTAAATTAAATAAAGTCAAAAAAGATCAAAGAAAAATATTTTATTTTTAAGAGTTTAGAGTAGTCAGTAAATATGCGTTTTTCAGGGGAAAGGGAAAGGGAAAGGGAAAGGGAAGGAAAGGAAAGGAAAGGAAAGGAAAGGAAAGGAAAGGAAAGGAAAGGAAAGGAAAGGAAAGGAAAGGAAAGGAGTGAACACTGACACTTGCCATAAAATGGCTAAACCAAAAGGAAAAAATTGCCTTGGTAAACTCAGTTTCAGATGTTAACAATTAATTTAAAAATAATTCATTTCATTTCCGCTGAATTACAGCCCTCCGGCATAGTTTAAAGAAAAAAAAAATCCTTCAAGACAGAACAAAATCCCCTTTCAAAAGTAAAAGAAAAAAATAATTTTCAAAATGTCAGCGGTCAATGTTCCTTTTCTTTTTTAAATTTTTGTTGGTTGAAACTAGACAGAAGTTATGAATTTTTTTTTTTTTGAGTTAAAAACTTGAGAATGAATATTTTTTTTAATTGAACCACAACAATAGATAGTTTCAGGACACGTTAATTAATACAAGACAAGTCAAAAGGCTGTAAATCATGTAAAAGCAGTGAATTTGTAGTGCTAGGAATTTCTCTAGATCATATAATGGACCAAGAATGCATTAAGCTGGATGAAAACTGTCACCTATTTGAAATAACATAGTGAAACACCTGCAGTGAAATAACAAAAATAATTTAATGATTAACTTGTAATCACTTGATCAATTTGTATCCTTCCCATTACAGATGCAAAACTCAAAATGTCTTTTATTTTCTACTAAACTCTATTTTGTATCCAAGAATGGCATTCTGACTGAGTAATGGACTAAAAATACGAAGCTAAAAGTATGTAAAATCCTTTTAATACATTTTGATATCTGCAGAACAATTTTGCTTTTTCTTGCTACCACTAACAAAATAGGATAAATGAAATGTAAAGCCAAATAAGTCTTTGTCTTGGATAATAATCAAAACAGACAACTTGTCAGAAAAGAACTTTATGAAAAATATTATTATTATGATTAAAAGCATGTATTCCCTGATCTTATGTGCCTTGGATATTTAGTAAGCTTCAGTAAATCTTTAATAAAGTAAAATTTTAGTAAATCTTCAGCAAAGGATTAAATAAAAGATTTCACCCTGTGGTGTTTGCCAGTTTATTTTTCAAAAATAATTTGGGCAAAAATATTTGGAACTCATGTAATTTTTCCCCTTAACCCCTGTTCTCCTTGTAGCCAGGCCTCTGGTTTCGGTATCCCGAACTCAGCCTGTTATTGTTCAGACATCTGCATTAGACCAAATCCATAGAAACTAACGGGTCGGGTACAATTTAATTAGCACTAATTGCTTTCCATTAACTTGAGACAGAAGGAAATTCTCCTGTACATTTTCCGTGGAAGCCTGGTGGCACTGCTAACTCCGTGAATACAAGGTAGTGTGTCATGTTTTAAGAAAATATCTGTGTGTCTTTCAGCTCACCAGAATAATAACAGGGGCTTTCATGGGTTTTATTTGCAAAAGCATTTTCTGGCACTCTTGGAGGTCTGTTTTAATGTACTTTTCTTTTGTGCTTCTGACCTCTGGTCTCATAGGGGAGAAAAACCAATCTTTTAACACTATTACTCAGGGCTGTCTAAATTCTAAAAGCTTTCCCCTTTCCACGGCCCAATTTTTCTTCGAAGGTTGAAAATAAAGTTTAGTAAAACGAACTATTCTGTAAAAATAGCTATGAGGTGTCATAAATAATTCAGTTTCATAGTTTGTGTTCCTAACAGAGCTCAGAGAGATGCTAGAACAGGATGAGTTCTTTATGCCAAGAATTTAGCAACATCCCCACTCCCCCCAGATACTAATGTGAAAAATCTAATTCTCTTTGCACGCAATCTTTTGAATTGAACAATATTTACCACACATCCTCTTTTGTTTCTACCTCCTGTGTCTGCAGTTAATATTTTCAAAAGTCAGACCTACTCATAATAAGCCAGAAAATAAAGAAAATCAGGTATAAACAACACACTTTTGCCTCACATTTGTGAGATTTGTGATATTTTCTGGCATGTTTGTGACTGTTATTTGAGCATAAAGAGTTATAAACCTCTACACCTAAAGTTAATTATTCCATAAAACGCATCTCTCGGGCCAAGCATCTTTGTCCCATGTTCTCTTTGTGCTGCCCAGGGTCAATTGGTAATATAGCCCTAAAATCACAACCTAATTCCAGCTGCAACCAGGAAATGAGCTGGGCTCTGCACATACACAAACCTCCACCTCATCCTGGGCTCAAAGGGCTCTCAAACCAAAAAAACTGCTCTGGAAGATACAGGGATACAGGACTGCATGGAGATAGCAGAGCTGGCATGGTGAAGGGAGGGAAAGGAGGCTTCTGGAGAAAAAAAGGACACAAAGAAAATGTAGCCTAGTCCTGTTATTTCTCCTGAATTTGTTTTTAAGGCCACATAGTGAGGGGCTCACATGTCATTCTTTCTGTCCAATCACTTATTTGAATTGTGAAGACTTTCCTTAAGGAAATAATGAAGGCTCTATTTTTCTACCAGAAAAAGTATAATTTCAGAAAGGTTATCCCCTTAATTCAGGGAAAACAAGTTTGCCTGAAAACAACATTGCACTGGCTGTCTACACTGGCCAATACTGAATTTCAGTGAGGTGACATGTTGCATGACCTGTATTAGAAAATTTGTATTGGCACAATAATTCATCATGGCATCTTTCCTTTGGCATGTTTGGCATTAGGAAAAGCTGAACATAGATTTCAAATGCACATTGCATTCCATGATGCAGCAGTCACTGGCAGAATTTCTTGTCTACTGTTTAAATAAATATTAGCAGTTGGCATAAAGGTAGTATAATTTAAAGCTAGTACAAGGGCCACACTTTATAGGCATTCATAAACAACCTTAAATTTTACCCCAACTGTTTTATAGCAAGATGAAAATTCATAATTTGAGTCATGTATCAATGTGATTAGTAAAAGGAAACATAAAACTAAATGGATAAAAAAGGAAATATATAGGGCAAGAAAACAAATTATAATAAAAATGAATCACCATATATTAGAAAACGATCAGGACCAACCTTTGGTCTTCTGTTTTCTAAATGTCAGGATAAATATTAAAGTTAAAGGAAGAGTCACACTCTAGAAGGAACCAATACATTTCCAAAAGCTTAATGTACTTCTACCTGTGTGGCTTAAGCAGTAACAAAAATATGGTGTTTTGATGACTTCTACAGGAATGTGAAAGAGAAGCAAGACAGAGCTATTCTGGAAACAGTTGAAGGAAAAAAAAGATATTCTTAAAATCAATATACATATACATATATATATATATATAAACAAACAACCAACCAAAAAAAACTACAAACAAAACCCCAAAGCCCCCTTGTAATGCCGTGGGTGAACGGGAGGTGGAACAAGCCTCTGCATTTACCGAAAGTGTCTCTATGGCTCTGAGAGATCACTCCAGCCAGCACTGCTATGGCGCTGTACAGACAGGCTTTTCTCACACCCGTGCCAGTGTCAGGCACAATTCTCACTCACCCACTGAGCCGGACAGCTCGGGCAGCCCCAGAGACAAAGAATTCAGAGGCCCTCTCTCCTGGAAGTTCCAGACGTTTATTCTGAAGGGGTCCAAGGCAGAAAGAGAGCAAGATGGCCCCGAGAGCTCCCAGTTATAGGGACGATCTGGGGCCAGATAACAGGAGGTGGGGAGAAACCCCCTTAACCAACGGGGAGTAGGGAAGGGTAGGATTTAGGGATAGGTTACAACCATAGGGGATTACACAGTTCTGGGGAGAGACCATTGTGTTTTCCAGGGGGTGCTTCGATTAGGAGGTTTTCCACCAGTGAGGTCCTGCAGTGTTGGTAGAATCCACTGCCACACCCTTGTAACCTAAAACCCAAAACAAAATAAAATCCCACCCTGTGCTCCTGCACTACACAAATTAGTATTGGAAATTGCAAACATAAAAAGTAATTACTCAGAATAAGAATTAAACCATACTTCAGGGGCACAGGAGAAGTTTAACTGTCTGCATGCCTGCAATGTGATGAATTTCATGCTTAACTTGCTGGTCTTCACACAGGAAGCTTTCATCAGAGCCTGGAAACTCTGGCTTTGTTTGCAGGGACTGGAATCTCCATCCAGGGGAATAAACTTGGTGTAAAACTGGGGAGGCAACCAAAACCAGCCTTTATGCTCTAGCTCCAGCCCTTCATCCTTCAACACATGAATCTCGCAAAATAAAGACACTGACAGCTGGGAGGCCCAGTTAGCACAAATACAGATCAGGCCCCGCCTCCCCATAGAAAAAAGGAGACTGAGAAAGTGGGATAATTAAGGAATGAATATATCTGCAGTTTCTTTTAAAGTTTTGTTTTTGGTTTTTTTTTTAAATCACTAGGATAATGGTGCACATTAAACATACTACTGATAAACTCTTAAATGTGCGAATTCAACAACCAGCATGTGAATTCAAAAGGCAATCAACATTCTGTTGTTTATCAATATAATTTATGATGATGTTCAAGATTTCATGGTTTTATTGAATTAGTAGATTAAAAATTTCCATAATAGGCTATTTGTGAGAATTTTTCACATTGTCAAGCTGTTGTTCCACTGGAGTAGATTAAATGAAATTGATACGTGGGTCTTGTTAGTTTTAGTGCAGGTTTTCTTGGATTTCATATACTTTAACATCATTAGCAAGCCTTCACTTACTGTCAGAAAATAACATAAATCATTAACTATGAAGAAAAAAGCAAACCAAACAAGATCTATAGAGCCATGCTATTCAATCTGTGTACATTTTTCCCTTTCAGTTTGCAATCTCCACAACTATACCCAGGATAAGCAGTTTCAGTCTTCAAAAAGCCAATACAGATGAAAAAGATTATATCAAATGACAAATCAGTGTCCTTCATTTCCCTGTATTTTATACGGCAATCTGTCTTCTCTGTACTTAGGCCCATTCTAAAATGTTCCAGATCTTGTCTTTTAATTCTGACTTTCATATCTCTGATATGAGGTGAGGACAAATTTCCTGGCACTCTAGAATTCTGCTAAGCATTGAAGATGATGGGGAGGTGTGTTCTCTAGCTTTGTTGACTGATATATCACTAACATTTTAAATAATGAATTTTTGACCGCTTAGAGGATGAAGAATATTTTGCAGAAGGTATCCACTACTATTTTTTGCTGTTGTTAAGAAAAATGCTTTTCCTAAGAGTTAATCAGAAATTAATCACAGAAACAAAGTCCAACAATCCATTGAAAAATGAAGGTTGCTAAAAAAGAAACTTTTACTTATAAATTCTCTTTTTCTTATTTTTTCCCCTTCACTGTTACCTTGCTTTTGAGATCTGTATCATAACACTAATGCAAAGAGTCATGATTTTTCCTTTGTCTTGATGTGAATATTTTTCTACTTTTTAAGCTTCAATCTCTTGGAAAGTTGTGCAGTGGAAAACTGAATAAAGGCAAAATAATTTTTTTGTTGTTGTTGCATTATCTCCTCACACGGCAAGACACCATTGGAGAGTATTTTGAAAGACACTTGAAAAGTTTTTACTGAGTAGCAACAGAAACTGGACAAATGCAGATAACAGCAAAAATATTTTGTTTCTAGAACATTCTCAGGGAAAAACAATGTTTTCCTGGCAAACATACTGCTCTTCCCTAACACTTTTTACTTGGAAGTTAATTGAAGTATAATTGAGAAAATCTTTGCCTTTAGTGATGAAAGAAATTTTTCAGAAAAAGCTGACACACAGTAATGAAATCATAGGTATGTGAATGACAGCACTAAATTACCCTTATATCATTCTTTCCTTTCATTCAGCAAATTCATTACATTGTTCATTTCACGTTCAATAACAGTTTAATATCTGACCTTGGCTTTGCTTAACACTCCCAGTTCAAAAATACTTATGCTGTCACCAGTCAAAAAACCCTTGCGTCCCACTTCCTGTAAGTGGAACACACTCTTGTCTCCCCACAGTAAATCACTGTAAAAACCAAGTCTTGTAAACTCAGATATCTCCTCCAGTAATAACAATAATCTTACTGATTTTTTCTGCAATAAATTAAGGTCATAGTAAGTTACAGTAATTTAGAATGAGCAATAAATCCAATTGCCTGGAAAATGTTTATTCTAATTACTAAATAACAGTAAATAATTTAAGACCTTCAAGGAATATGATTTTGCTCACATCAATGTCATGTTACTTAAATTCTTCTATAGTATTTAATCCCATGATAAATGTGGCATACTAGAAGAACAATTCCTCTGATCATATTGTCACATACTTTAGTTATCGCTGTACTGAAAAATAAGTTTTTTATTATCAATTTCCTTTGATTATCAGTAAATTAATGAATTCTAAAGCTTCAGCTCTGCTTATGCTTCCTTGTGAGCAGTGATAGAATCATAGCAGTTTGGGTTGGAAGAGACCTTAAAGATAATCCTGTTCCAACCCCCTGCCTTGGGCAGGGACACCTTCCCCTAGATCAGGTTGCTCAGAGCCCCGTCCAGACTGGCCTTGAACACTTCCAGGGATGGGGCATCCACAGCTTCTCTGGGAAACCTGTGCCAGTGCCTCACCACCCTCACAGTAAAGAATTTCTTCCTAATAGCTCATCTAAACCTACTCTTCTCCGGTCTGAAGCCATTCCCCCTTGTCCTGTCATTACACGCCCTTGTGAAAAGTCCCTCTCCATCTTTCTTGACCCAACCCCGGTGCAGCACCTTGCACTTGGTCTCGTTAAACCAGATGAGATTCTCATGGTTATTCTTTGCTCCCTCTTTAACATGTAATTGCATGAATATGAAATCTATCACCAAATCTTAACAGTCTGTCTATTCTCGAGTCCTGCTTGCGTGCTGCTTTAAATTCCAAAACAAAAGATGGAAAATCTGTTTGCAACTCTGCAATTTACTGGTTTGTTAAATATTTGAGGAGAATGAAGAAATTAAAAAATGAAAGTAATTCTTGGTCCAAATGAGCCAGTTCCTCATCTTAGAAATTAGTTGTGATTGAAAGTAATCAATAAATTTGCATGAAAACTCATGCAAATATTTTTTGTATTTTAAAATATTAAGTAAAGGATAAAAATTTGCTGGTTGAGGAACTATGTATTAGATATTTGTAACTTTTTATTATTTAGATCCTGCAGAGAAGCATTTTGGTTTCAGCTAATTCACTGTATATCTATGTTGTGAGAAGTTCAGATATATGAAAAGTATATTTGACCATACCCTATTATTGATGATGTCTGCAGGAAAATTAATATTAGATTTTCTAAAAAAAATTTTATTTCTTAATTAGGACAGTAATATATTCTTTAATATAAAGCACACCATATTCTGGGTCATGGGATTCTAAGACATGTAACTATAACTGTCAAGATAGCTTAAATGAAAAAACATAATTCCATTGCTAAAATTTGTGACTATCTTGTATAAAGCCAAAGGAGAATATAGATCCAAACACACAGACTGAAAACCAGAAATAGCTGACCTAGTTGGGAACTGCATAAAACACCTTTCACAGTAAATTTTGTTGTGGACAGAAGGTTAAAAGGGAGCCCTTTAAGATGTTGAGGTGGTTCATTTCCATTCAGGGCATTATATGGGGGCTTTACAGGTAGTTTTGGTATGATGAGGACTTAAGGTTTTGCTGAATGATACACCCTGATGCAGGTCCCACTTCATGTCACGGGAAAATTGGAGTGTTCCTCACAGGGATGAAAAAGTTGATGACCTATTTCTGGCAGGTCTTTGTTGCAGGCATATAGGACACGTGGCTGGTTTTTGTGCTGGTGCTACTTCAGCATAGCAAGGCCTGTTATGCTCTACCAAGACATTTGAGATATTTTAGCCCTGCAAGTTCTCTGCACCGATGCCCTTGGCCACTTTCCCTTCCCAAATGTCCATCTTGTCCAATATGTTATTGTTCCCTCCTGGAATCCCCCCGAGATGGCTGCAGTTCAGCTGTCAAGGCTGCAAAGGGTCCTTTGGTGAAGGGGTAGAAGTTGCATCAGCTTCACGTTTTAGAAAGCACTCTGGAGTCCTTGCTGATGGAAAGGCCCCTGAAATGATGCTGAACAACACCCAGACAGTCTGAACATCCAGATATCAGTTCCACACCATAAACCTTGCACTTCTCACATTTTAAAATATAAATGGGAAGCATGTTGAGAACATTTAAAGATCTATTTTATACATTAATATCCTAGTTTGTTTTCCCGGTGTGGATTTAAGAACTAGATCTGTGGCAGAAATTAGTATCTAATTTATTTTTCTTAATAAATTGAAAGAGATCATCTATTTTTATGTGTTCTTTCACATGGTTGGATTGCAGGTGCACGGAAGTGCAAATGCATTTGGCTCATGATCTTAGTTCAGACAGTTATTTATACATCACTCCCCAGAAAAGCCCCATAAATGTCAAATCTGACCGAGAAATTTTATTAAGCCACTTTTACTATGCTATTAGGCACTTTGAAAATGGTTCTTTATTAAGAAACTTTTCTTACGTGTTTACTTCATGAGTTTGTTAAGGTAAAACCTTTCCTCCTTAACATCAACAGCCTGCTTTGATATCCTTTTTTGAAAACTTTTCTGCCTGAATTTGTCCTGAAAGTCATTTAGTAAATTCAAGTATTAGGATTGTGATAAAGGATGTTTGTTCATTAATCTATGTAGCCNTTGCTTTGCTTGCTGTAATTAATAAAATTTACTCGATTGGAAACTAAGACTGATTGGTGTGGTCTCTAAATCTCTATAACAGGATGAGAAAAAGTTATCAAATGTGAACAAAAAAGACTGAACTGGACCCCTTAGGAGTAACTTTCTGCTTATAGTAAAAATTATTATTCCCAGATAGAGTTATGTAATTACTTCACTATTAATTTGCCTGCTCACTTTTAGCTTTCCATATCACAAGAAATATTTGATAAAGTGTCACATAATATATTGACTAATCTAAAGGTACAGAAACAGAGGCTCAGCCAGGTGACTGAGAAGTTGGCCTGACCTTTATAAAGAACAAAAGCCTTTGTTTATTCAGAAAACCAGAATGGTGTAGGGTTGAAGACTGACTGAATTAGGAGCTGCTGTGGGTCAGACAGAAACAGACCCTGAGCCCCTGCGCTCTGCCCACACTGCCTGGGCTGACCTGCAGCACGGTCTGCACACAGGGACTCATCCCCCAGGCTCTCTTGAACCACCTTGGTCAGGTCACTTGGGTCAGAGGATAAAAACAAATTCAGTATCTGAAGCAATGCTTAGGTATCTCAGATCCAAAATTGCACTCTACAACAACAATTCTAAGCATCTGCCTAAATTTAGAAGTAAATAAAAAAACCTCTTTTAGCACTACCAGAGCTGACCTTAACCTTGTAAAGCAGTTTTGTTAACATATAGCTGGCTTTATCAAAACTAACTGATATTTCAGCAATTAGCAATAGACAGATTATAAAGACAGAGGTAAAAATAAGATTATAGGGATGGATCCATCTTGTCTACAAAAGTCTAATACAAAACAGATAATAGTCTAAATCTTCAGAGAGAGACAGAGGGGCAAACCCAGACCTTCTGCATCTTGACAGGAAAGTAACTTCAAACATATCTTCCCAAAATTACCAGGGGTGGGAAGAGATACAATAAAACCAAACCAGTGTATAGGACCAGTGCTCAGGTTTCTCAGGTAAGACTCAGGAATTCTGATTTCCTACTGTGTTTCTAATATCCTCCTAATTATTCAATTATTCTCTAGCGATAAAGTACTCAATACTTAGGTAAGCATGTTCAGCTGTATAAGTGTACCATGGAGGATGAGTGTCTGAGCATCACTTCTAAAGCTCCTCCTAAATACAATTAAACCTACTCTTCGTTCAATAATGAGCAGAAAAAGATACAGAGCCCAAGGACACAGGGAGGCCAAAGGATGCACTAGAGACCCAAAAGGAAGCACAAAGCTTGGAAAAGCCTCTTTAATATTCAATTTAACTCAGTGGACAAGACTGAAGCTCCACTTCTGTAGTCTCTCTGATGTTTCTGTCCTTCAGCACCTACCCTCAATCTCAACACAGGTTTTTTTTTTCTCCCTCTTATGTAACTAAAGATAAATGAGATTGATATTAAGCACACAATAGAAGCAGAAACATCAGGGTTAGATGTATTGCAATATAGATGTAAATTGATTTCATGTGGCTCTGAGACTCAGTTTTTTGTCAGAGAACGCAAACAAGAGGTTTCTGTGCATGAAAGGCTCCATCACCTTCTGTTTCAGACTTCAGTGATTTGTTTTCAAAAAACCCCAAATTTGAATTCTTTTACTCCAGTGTTGCTGCAAATGTGGCATTACGTAATTAAATGAGAATTTCATGCCAAAATTATCTATACAACAGAAGTCATAATCTTTCACTAAGTTTAGCTGAACATTTATTTTGCCATAGAGAATTTGTTATAATATTGCTAACAGTCTCAGGGTTTTTTTTACCTTAAGGCATACCTCAAACACCTGGGCATGAGGACAGACTCTAGTGCAGACACATCCTTCTTCTCAGTGTTCACCTACAGCTGGTAGGTGTTTCCTGGCCTTTTGTACAGGACTTTCAGATTGTCAGTTTTCACCCTGTGTGAGGAGCTGAACTGCAATTCAGTTTTCATCCAGCAACTTTGTAATTCTTTTCATTGCAAGCAAGGGACCTAAAAGTTAGATGCTGCAATACATAAAATCTTTATTTGGCCTTGACCAAAAGGGTTTGTTTGTTAAATATTATGAAGTGTGACTTAGGGATCTTAAATTAAACTATTATTTATGTTTGCTAAGTAAGAATGTCTTACCAAGTGCTCAACAATATCAATCAAAACTGCTTCAAGGACATTTTGAAAAGTAATTGCCATGCCAGTGACCAGCAAATATTACTAGTTAGCCACGCTCCCATAAATAAACCCTGCCTGATAAAGTTTTAGGAGAAAAGGTTGTAGACTGACTTAATTAAGAGACATTGCTGATAGGATCTGGATGTGTACAATTGAGCCACCAGTGGGATCTGATAAACTGCAAAATAAATCATATGGAAGTTAATGCAATTATACGCTATTTCTTCATTGCCAGAATTACAGTTTCAACATATGCAAGGATCAAAAAACACAGTTATCTCTTGAAACAAACAGATGAGTGTTTTCATGCCTTTGAGACAAGCAAAGCTCCAGACTAACCCTGGCTGGCTGGTTGAGTGCTGCATGCATGGGCAGGTCCCTCACTTCTGCAAGCTCTGCTCCCTTGGAAGGCTTTTGTTGTGTCCCACAGTCCATCAGTGATTCATCAGAGAGCACAGATCTGTTCTTGGCTCATTACTAAATATACTTCCGCAGCATGTTCAGAGGGAAATTCCTGTGACCTCTGTGGCCATGTCGAGTGGCAGTGCATGCCTTCAGTGAAATCAATTAGAACTATAATGCAGGTTTAAGTAGATTTGCTTCCCAAATTAAAGTCTGTTATTTTTTAGTATTTAAGATTCATATTCTCACTGAAATTCCTCATTATTCTTTTAAGAATGCTGAATTGATTGCTCACTTTTTGTGCAACATTAATTTGGCATATATTTTAAGTCTCCAAACTGCAGACACCAAACTATTGCTTCTTTATAGAGCAAAGACAGTCAGATATTTTTTTAAAAAATCAAATGCAGGTAGCTATAAAATAAATAATTTGCTTTGCTCTTCATGGAATCATAGAAATAGAAGTCACGTAGCTCAGCCTTCCACTTGAGGCAGAACCATTCCCAACACCAGATCAGGTCAGCTGTGACTCTACTTAGCTAAATCTTGAAAACCTTCCAAGTATTAGGATTCCATACACTCTCTGGGAAAACTTTTCCAGGATTGCACAACCCTCCCCGTGGAAAATCTTTTCCTGATATCAAATCTGAACCTCCCTAACTGCAATTAGGAACCATCAGCATTCAACAAAACATTAGGCACTACCAAGAACTGTATTTTTATTTACACATGCCAATACAATCTACCATTTTTCAGTGCCATATAAGGCAGTCTGCATCACAGAAAAGACCTGAAAGAATGTTTTTATTTTGGGGAAGGTCATGGGTCAAGAATGTCATGAATTTTCAACCTGTGCTCCCAAGATTTCTGATGGTTTCTGGATGTCTTCCATACATTGAAACAGTAAATAAATAATAATAATACTTTAAAAAATTATTAAATCAGTATTAATTTTTAATGTAATGTTAAAATTATTATTAAAATTTTAATAATTAAAAATATGTTTCATTGGTTAGTACTGGTGGCCTCTACTTCAGTTCTCTGTTTTGCTAAATCTTCTTGTTAGATGTTAAGCAAATCATAAGAATTCTACAGGAATTCTTCTTCATTGTAAAAATAAGCTGTAGTTAGCATGTTTTTTCAGTGTACTGTTGTGGAAAAAAAACACATTATTTCTTTTTAAAAGCATCATAAATTTCAAAAAGAAGAAAAAGCAAAGAAAATTCAAATATGGAGCCGGGTGGCAACTTAAGAATGATATAAAGAATCTGGTGTTCGCTTGGGTTTTCTGCTTGTTTGAGGGATTGTTTGGTTGGTTTTGGTGGATTTTTTGTTTGAGTATTTTTGTGGTTTATTTTTTTTCCTGCAGGTAATACGAGTCTTACATTTGACTTCAGAAAGATCAATTGAGTGATGGAGTAGAACAGCACAGTGAGTCATGGTTTACAGTGGCAAAGTGGTTAAAGGTTAGCATTTGGGAAAAACAGGGACACTTCTCCTCACTTTTTCTGATGTGAGAAATGGCCTTAAGCAAATCACTTCTCTTTCCTTTCCCTCCTCTTCCTGCAACAATGGAACAGCGTTCTTCACCTCATAAAGCACAGTGTGGAGGACAAGTGTGCTATAAAAGCTCAAAGCATGACAGAATGTTAAAGCAAGCAAACATAAATACAAGTAATGGCATTGAAATACTTTGCTTTATCCATTCTTTCTCTTTTTTTTTTTCTCAAATGATGTGTGGAATAATGATCTCTTGTCTGCTAAGCTGACATTCCCGTATGAAGTGGTGAAGGGCATTGCCATTAGAATTCTTGTTTTTCCAAGTGTTTCAGCAAGGATTTAATTGGCAGATCACTGACATTCACTTGGAATGTTACAAAATACAGGAACTGCAAACACTTCATTTACCTTAAAATTTCCCCACAACAGAGTATGGAAATATGCGTTATTTTGCTAACTCTAGAACAATATTGTATAATTCATTACTGAAAAATAGAACTATTGGATAATTAATCAAGATTATATTTTGCATTCATATAGGTTTCCTAGGATTATTTTCAGTATTTTTTATAGTCAGGAGGGAAGAATGATTTCCTGTATTTCCATTTTTTTGTCTGAGGAAAATTTAAATTGATTTCCATTCATATCTAAGTGTATATCAGTGATAAATTTCTGTGAAATGTTTCCTTTACCTCAGCAAGTAGCACTCAGATGGTGTAACTCTTCTATAAAGTGATAATCTGCATATAGTGATCACAGTGTAGAATAGAAGGAAATAAGTGTCCAACCCGAGTTTTCACACTCGAATTTCTTAATGAATTTTGACAAAAAATTAAATGGCCACAGCTGGTGTTCATAGGCATACTGAGAATGATCTTTACTTTCTTAAAAGATGAGTCCATTTTAAATATATATATTCTGTTAACTTATGTCTTTCAGTGCAGTTCCTTTAGCTGAAGCTATAAAAAAAATTAACCTTGAGCAGTAATTCTTCAAAGTTACACATCCATGAAACAATAAAATTATTATTTTGGAGCTGTCTTTATGATCATATTTATTCAAAATTAATTAAAATAGTTTTCCTCACAGCTTTTTTGCAAAGCCCCCAGTCTCCTCACCATCTTGAGGAGCAGAAAATATCTTGACGTTGTATAAGCACAGCCCAGGAAAAGATAAATAAAATATCCCTGTGATATCATCACTCTTTTCATCACAGATCCCAAATATAAGTCCATACAAGCTACTAAGAGAAAATTTAATTCTATCCCAGTCAAAACCAGCACAGTATCCAAAAATCCGCACAGATATTCAACATCATGTTGCAATTCTAAAGTTTAAATCTAGCAGAACTGCAGTCCTTATCAACACATTTATAAAATAGGAAGGATGAGCAGCTGGAATAATTTTATTTGCTGGGGTAGAGGAAATGATATTAGAATGGCTAAATTGTTGAAGGATTTTAGCTTTTACTAAATAATTTGAAATTTGGAAATTATTTACCTTAATCATTGAATTGAGTTACAGTGGGGAAAAGGCATTGTTTGATCACGTCTTTTCTCTGAATAACACCGAATTAATCTAACATAAAAGTTACGTTTAAAAAGTTAGAACAAAAATGTTCTGTTTCAGGAACATTAGTTGAATCTGTAGCTGTTCCCAATTTAGACCTGGGAGCATAGTGCTAATCCAATTCTTCCTAAATTCCCAGATATTGTTTTCCTGTCTGCTTTTCTGGAGTATGCAAGATTTATCCACAAAAAAAAAAATTTTAAAAAATCCCCTCTAATGCAGAATGTTTCCCTGCTTTAAGGACTGCTTTAGTGGAAAGGACAAATTTACCTTCAGTGGTGCAGAAATCCATGGGATCTTCTGGTACTGAGCTGAACTTAATTTTAGAGCTAGCTTAAGTCCTACCATAAATAATCTCTTTTTTTCAGAATCCTTAAATTGAAGCTCTGTGTGTGCAAAGATGTTTTTTATGCAAGAGACTAGACATTTACAGAGCAGTAACGACATTCTCAAAGTTATATCAACACTGAATTACACAGTGTTAAGGCAATTAAAAAACTTCTGGAGTTTTAGACTTCTCTTGGGAATGGTATTGTAATATCTCAGCTGACCACGTCTACTTGCTTATGTTGCATGTTACTGACAGATTTCTGTGTATTAAATGTTATGCTGATATTTTAAAAACCATGGTTTAGTGCCTAGATTGGCCTACAAAAATAAACATATATATAAAATTGTTCTTTAAAGTCTTATGATAATTAAATAGTTTTAAAATGGAGCTTTGTCCTCTCTCATACCCACTGATTTTAATGCAACGAACAATTATTTTCTTGGTGGTTATTAGGTAAAGAAGGGGCAATTTTGCTCAGATGATGGACCTCTTTCCTGCATATTCCTGCTTCTTCCGGCTGCTCACATTGTAGTTCATCCTGTTAATGTCAGAGATCCATGTTTTAATGTGATTCACTGTAACAAAATACATAAGCAAATGAAAACAAACTGTATCCAGGAAAATCCCCAGGCCATGTTCAGAGGAGTCTTTGGCAATTTATCACATAAAAAACCAAATATTTCTTCCAATGACAGTTTATTTTTCTTGTTGTTGTTATTATTGTTATTTATTTTTATAATTATTGTTGTTTCTTTTTGTTAGATATATAAACCCTAAGGGTCACTGTTTNTAGGTAAAGAAGGGGCAATTTTGCTCAGATGACGGACCTCTTTCCTGCATATTCCTGCTTCTTCCAGAGCAAGAGTGTTGATGTTTAGCTGCTCCAGAGGATTCACATGGTGCTCCCATTGTAGTTCATCCTGTTAATGTCAGAGATCCATGTTTTAATGTGATTCACTGTAACAAAATACATAAGCAAATGAAAACAAACTGTATCCAGGAAAATCCCCAGGCCATGTTCAGAGGAGTCTTTGGCAATTTATCACATAAAAAACCAAATATTTCTTCCAATGACAGTTTATTTTTCTTGTTGTTGTTATTATTGTTATTTATTTTTATCATTATTGTTGTTACTTTTTGTTAGATATATAAACCCTAAGGGTCACTGTTTTTTTAAGATGGATTTTTTTTCAGCACCACATATCTAGTGCTCCCTGTATGGAGAGAATTTAAACTGAAATTGAAAGTCATAGCCAGTGGCTATGAAACAGATATAACTCAGTTAAGTTTGCCATGACTATTTCTGACTGCAAATCATGTATTTTGCTAAGTTAAATTTTCTGGAACCTGAATCCATGCACTCCTTTTTCAAATGCAAAGAATTGGCATGAGTTACCATCAACCAGTGATGATGGAGAAATTAATAGAGTTAATTTCCAGAGCTGAACTAGAACTTCCAAATTACTATTTTATTTTTTTAAATTATGCAATTTCCTAGTTATGATTAATTTTTTTATAAGGAGATTGACAGTTGCCCAGGTTTACAATGGGAAAAACTTAATCAAACTAATAATTCCCTCTATTCATGATAATAATTAATTGACTGAATGAGCAGGCTCACTGAAGCCTTCAGGGATAATGCAAGAGGGAATCATTGCTAAATTTTCAATGGCACTACTGCCTGAGGTCAGTGTTTCATTTAAAGACCATGTGGAGTTCCACCAGCCACCTTGGAATCAAAAATCTTACTTCTCATTGCCAAACTTCTGCAGTAGAACTATAGATGTGTTAGCCTTGTGTTTAATGAACTGGAGTTGGATCAGATATGTTCATTATTTAGATCACTTTTAGCAACTTAAACTCACTCATTTGCACCATAAATGAAATTTTTGTGTGAGCATGGGAGGAAAGCCTAATTTCTAATCCAGCTGCAGTAATATCTGCAGAAACTATAAATTTAACATCATCAAATGAGCAGCTGCATTAAGAAAGAAGCATGTGTGAATATATCAGGATAGTTGAGAAATGTAGATTGAAGTGTCTAAAACTCTCAATTCTCAAGTATTTTAATTTATACAAATTCTGATCATGTATGGACTAATTCCAGATCTCATCAAACTCTGAGAAGCCAAAATAACTCCTGCTTTTGTCCATGGTAGGGTGATGTAACTGGGAGCTGGAATTGGTCCATAGTCTTTGTTTTGTTTTAGATATTTTATTTTGTCAGGATAGCAAGACTGTGTACCAACTAGTTCATGAGGCCAAACTAAAAGGTACATTTTTGTCCCTTGAAAGATGTAGTGACATCAGTAAATCTTCTGCTATCTCTACATGTTTTTACAACTCTCTGAAAAAGAAGAATAAGAGATCTCATACAAAGTTTTTCTGGGCAGTGTTTCACAGTGGGGTTCAACTTAATTTTAAAAGAAATTTGAGATTAAGTAGATTCTCTTCACCTGCTCCCTTATAATGTAAGAGGAGACATTACCGTTGCAAGAATTCTCACAACTGCTCAGGGATCTGTAGACATCAGTTCATGATAGTTGCATTCAGACGCCTTATTTCATCTTTGACAATCTGAAAACAGAAGTAGTGCGAATGACTAACAGACCAGACATCTAACTTCAGGGAAATAAAGTTACAGCAAATCAATCTGACTCTCCATATCCGTTTTCAGTTAATAGCCATAAGCTGCAACATTCATAAATTCTGCCTTACAGGAGCATGGGCAATTACTGTGTTTAGCATTCCTACTGTACCTTTTCTCAAAATAAAAGTTATTCTTGGTCTATCTAATTGACTCAGACTCAACTCTTTGGGTAAACCAATCACTCATTTTTTTCATTCAGAATTATATTTATTGTTTGTCAGTGTAAGATCTTTGCCATTATGTGCCAATGGCGAAGGAAGCAAGACACGGCTCAATATGACTGATAAGCAAGCTTCAACTTTATTCGTGTTACTAAGTGCTTGTATACTATTACAATTACCTATGCCTACTAGTCATAATGTCATTGGTTCGCTATAAAAGGTTACATTTACATGTCCCTCCCACATATGGTTCCTGTTTTCGAGGATCTTCCTCATTCCTTTAACCGCAACTCCCTTCCTCGGTACTTTCCCCAGCGCTCAAAGACGCTCTGTCCTTGGCTTTTTGTCCTGTCAGCGTTCTTGAGGCCTAAAGGCCTTCTGGTCTAAACTTTACTTTGCTTGCACAAGGCCTCTAACGACCCATGGCCTTGATCCTGGATCCATTCTTCAACAGTTATGTAACCTGTGATTCATTGTATCATTACATTTCTCTTCCAATTTAAAAAAAAAAAAAAAAAAAAAAAAAAGAATAGAATAAAATAGACTATTTCAGTTGTAAGGGCCCTACAACAATCATCCAGTCCAACTGTCTGAGCACTTCAGGAACGACCAAAAGATAAAGCACGCTCTTAAGGGCCTTGTCCAAATGCCTCTTAAACACTGACAGTGTTGTGGCATTGGCCACCTCTCTGGGAAGCCTGTTCTGGTGTTTGACCACCCTCTCAGTGCAGAAATGCTCCCTAAAATCCAGTTTAAATCTTTCCTTATAAGGCTTAGAGCCATTCCCCCATGTCCAGTCCCTGGATGCCAGGGAGAAGAGCTCAGCACCTCTCTCTCCATCTCCCCTCCTCAGGAAGTTGTACAAAGCAATGAGATCATCCCTCAGCCTCCTTTTCTCCAGACTGGAGAAGCCCAGAGCCCTCAGCTGCTCCTCACAAGACATTCCCTCCAGCCCTTTCATGGGCCTTGTTTCCCTCTGGATGCATTCAAGGACCTTCACATTTTTCTGTCCTGGAGCTGCCCACAGTGCTCAAGGTGAGACTGCACCAGCCCTGAAGGAGTCAGAAACGTATGAATATTGCTGCATGGGAAATGATATTACTTTTTAATTTTTGCTTTTCATTATTACATGAAGTCAGTATCAATTTGTGTCCAGCTCTGCAGAGACAGATATTTGTGGTTCATGTATAAACAAGCATTTATTTATCTGGTAACCCCAGTTTTCAGTGGCAGACCAAGAGTGAGTTTGGATCTATATTCATTCTGTTGTGAGGGAGTTCTGTGAGTCAACGTCTGCCTGTCATCACATCCTTTGCAATTCGGACTGTCCTGAGTGCTTTGGAGGAACCAAAGTTGACATCATAGACCAAAACTTTGTTCCTGAAAGAGGTGAATTTAAGAAATATTTGTTACAGTTAACACCTCTGTTAGCAAGATGTCACTAAGCAGTTACATTGTGACTGTTGTAAAATATGATGTACCGGAGGAAAGCCAGACATCCAGCTATCTTGGTAACTTTGGAGAAGCTTTACAATTTTTCTGTCGTGCTTAGATGTTACTTTACCACAACAATAAGCCATAGACCCCTTCTTGTCTCTTCCACCACCTCTTCTGCCTCCATCCTCTCTCAGTTGCATGTCATAAATAGAACTACTGGCACACAAGAATAAAGCAGTTCTGTCATTCCTGGTCCCATCTTACCCACTAGGAACTATGTAATTTCCTTCCAAGCAGCCATGGACTGGAGACTTCAAAGATTTCTTGCCATGTATAAAACAAAAACTATATTTCTGAAAAAAAATCCATGACCATTCACTCAAAGCTGACAGCTTCATTTTTAATGTAACAGAATTTATATATACATTATTGCAATATTCTGAATGTTTTGAGATACTTAGAATAACCAGTATAAATACAGTACTTATTAGTGGATTTTAACTAGAACTCGATCTAAATCAATACATGAACCTTTACACAATAAAAGAGAGACAACAATAAAATGAAATTCAAACTACTGGATATAAAGCAAAAAACAAGTTTCCCATTACCCTTCAATCTCTGCAATAGAGAGAGCTGATGTTGCCAATAATGTAAGACCTGAAAGATACAGAAACTGAATCTGAATGTCCTGGTATATCATTAAATTTTTTTGTTAAAAACACGTGAAGAAAAGAGGTTTCAAATGTGTGCTTTATCATGAGAATGTGGGCTGTGAACATTTTTTTTCCCCACTGCAACTGGGGAAACAGCATCTTTTTCATTTCATGTGGTGCTCTCCTTCAGCTAATAAAAGGCATAAAAATCACAAGTGTGCATGTACCAGACAAGTGCATGCAGACAATAATTAGAATTCAAGCACTAACAGAACAGGACTGTAACACAGCACATTGCAACAGTAATTACACTTTTCAGAGCACTTCCACTCATCATCCTGCTCACCAGCAGATGGATGTGAGGGACAGGTTACTTTTCATTTTAGTATGTCACAATGGAATAGACAAAACAGACATCAGAGGGCTCTGAAGCACAGCACTCAGCAGTTGTTCATGTGTGCTGGAGCAATTCTTCGTACCATCTCAGCTTATAGCTTAGTTATAATTGATGGTATTGTAAAAAAAAATGTTATAGGTGTTTATCTTCCCCCACCCCAACAGATAATGAATTACCTGTCATTGGTAGATGAGGAGCCATAAGGTGGTTGCTCTTCAAAATACAAAAATAAGCATGCCTCTGTAAAATTTTTAATTATTTTTTGCACGTTTAGGTTAACATAGATTCCTGTAACCAGAAATTATTTACGCATAGATAGCTCAGTTGGTTAGAGCAGGGTGCTAATAACACCAAGGTTGTGGATTCAACCCCCATATGGGTCATTCACTTCAGAGCTGGACTTGATGATGCTTCTAGGTCCCTCTAAACTCAGAATATTCTGTGATCTGTGATCTTGCACATACACATGTATATAGCTGGAAGCACAGATTAAATAAAATGTTGCTTGACCAGGTTTTTCAAAAAAGCTTTTGCTATTCTGTTGGGGGGTTGTGTTGCTTTTACTTGGCCTGGTTTTTGGTAGCGGGGGGGCCACAGAGATGCCTTCTGTGAGACGCTGCCTGAAGCTTCCACCATGTCCAGCAGAGCCAATCCCTGATGGCTCTAAAGATGCACATGCCACTGGGCAAGGCTGGACCAATTAGATATGTTGGTTACGCCTCTCTGATAACATGTTTAAGAAAATCAAAACAAAGAAAGACATAGGTTTTTCCTAGCCATAGAAGAGGAGGGGGTGAGAACATGTGAGGGAAACAACGTGCAGACACCAAAGTCAGTGGAGATGGAGGGGGAGGAGATGCTCCAGGTTCCAGAGCTGAGGGTCCTCTGCAGGCCATGGTGAGACCATGGTGGAGCAGCTGTGCCCCTGCAGCCCATGGGGTCCATGGGGGATGCAGAGATCCACCCACAGCCGGTGGGGAGGAGCCCACACCGGAGCAGGTAGATGCCTGGAGGAGGCTACGATCCAGTGGGAGTCCTGTGGAGAGAGGGGTCCCTGCTCCTGTGCTGGAGCAGCCTGTCCTTGGAGAACTGCACCCTGTGGATGAGGGACCCCATGCCACAGCAGTTTCGGGAGGGCTGTCTGTCTGTGGGAGGGCTCACGTTGCGGCAGCGTGTGTGTGTGTGTGCTGCTGCTGGTGAGATAGACCCATGCTGGAGGAGTTCGCAGAAAATTGTCTCCCGTGGGAGAGACCCCATGGTGTAGCAAGGGAAGGACTTCCCTCCCTGAGCAGCAGAAGATCCTGGTGATGGACTGACCAAACCCCCCACGCCCTGTTCCCTACACTGTGGGTGGGAAGGAGGGAGGAGTTAGGGGGAAAAACCAGTGTTCTTAAGGGCTTATTTTCCTTCTCATTATCCTCCTCTGACTCTGTTAATAATAAATCCACTTTGTACTAAGTTGAGCTTGTTTTACCCTTGGAATGTTTTCTCCCAGTCCGTATTGAGGAGTCATGAGTTGAGACTCGTGACCCTTTTGTTAATTTATTTTTTCCCCTCTCCTCTGCCCAGCTGTGGCAGGGGAGAGTGAGTGAGTGGCTGTTGTGGGTGCCTGGCCTTTGGCCAGTGTCAAAGCATGACAGTGGCTAAGGGAGATTCCTGCCTGTTGGAGCTTATCACTGGCCTGTGGGTACCGAACTAGAAGGTCCATGGCTTTGCCTTTTTACTGACTCCCTAGCAATCATATGTTCAGCCCTCAGAGAAAGTATGAAATAGGGAATGGCAAACCTAATGGGTTTTCCATGATGGCAGGTTCTGAGAGCTCAGCTGGTGCAGCGCTGCTGGGGCTGGTGCCAGGAGGACGCTTATAGCAGAGTCAGAGCACAACTCCAGGGCTGTGTCCCTCCTGCTGGAGCAGAATGAACCTTTGCATTCCACCAAGCTGGGTTCTTCCAGAAATCCCTCTGTAGAGAAACTAGTGCTTTATTTGAGAAAAGAAATACCTGAAAGTAACAGTGGTGAAATGTTCTCTCTTGTTTTAGTGCAGTAACAAATACTTTGCCCAACTTGAAATTTTTAGTATATTGTTTCTTATAAAAAGCTACATTATAACCCTTAGCCACCAAAGAGTGAGTGCCCTCTTAAAAATGAGTCCCTAGGAGAAGGTGTGTGCACAGGGCTGAAAGCATTAAGCTGTATAGATGATAAATAGCTTGATAAAAATTTCTTGGCAAAGAAGTGGTTCAGGTGTTTTACATGTTACCTTCAGCTTTAATCTTGCCTAATGAACTCAATGAGGATTTTTTTTCACTAGCTAGAAATGTCTGTTCTTGTTCTTTTCATTAAATAAGACAAGAAAAATCTTACATCCTCATTTTGATATTCTCCTCCTCATCTCTCATGAAGAGAAAGAAAGACAAAAAAGGTTTTATAACAACTTTGTGATATTCTGCACACCCTTAATTTACACTCAGTCCTAGCAGTTCCTGTACGGGAAATTACTAGGTACTACCAGCTTATCAAAAAAAACCCTGATGTTAAGAAGGAAACTAATTAAGTCCCTAGAAAATGTGTGGTGCAATTTAAGGCATCGTAGAAAAACCAAGGTACTTGAAGCAGAGCTACCAACAGAAATGTCAGAGATTGTTAGGGTGACTACAGCCCTCTGGCAGTTTCCTGGAGGCCAGGAAGAATGTTTGAGGAAAATAGAGCTTATCTTTTTAAAGTAAAATAGAGATTCAGGCTTGGCTATATAAATGTAGTAGATGATAGATAATAGATAAAGTGAAAATACTTGATAACATTGTTATGCCACCTTAATATTTAGATGGGAAGAGCTGCTGAATTGAATGTTTGTGGAATTTCATAAGAGGGTTCACAATGTACCATGGTATGAATACAAAAGCTAACTCTGCTGCACAGAAAAGTGGGTGCCAACAAGAGATTGAGATCCACACTCTTCTTGTATTTACATTTCTAAATTTTACCTTCCAAAAGAGAAATCCTAGCTACTCTGCTTTGGCAAGGGAGAGTAAGAAGGTTGTCCCTTGGATTCAGTGTATTCAGCTGGCTAACCCATCTATTTGTGATTAATTTTTATGCTTTAGGGTGGGTTTCATGCTTTCATGGGTTTTGTGGTTATCAGCCTGAAGAATGCCTGAAGAAGATAAAATTTTTTATTCTCTACCTACATGGAGAATATACCTGCCTGGTTTGCAATATGACTAACATCTGCTTCAACAATTCTGCTTTGCAAAAAGGAAACTGATATTTACTGGGCTGAGAGTACAAGCATCTGGGGAAAACAAATGGTAAGGCCTGAATTTTTACTTTTGTCATGGGGACTATTATATATTTTATCCCATATAGTATGCATAAGCAGTCTTTAAAATAGGTATCAGAACACATAATTCCCTGGTCTAAATTACTAAATTACCACTTAGTGGATTGGCAGAGTTGATGCACTAAGCACAGAGCATGTCATAGAGTATTTTCATTGGAGAAATTAATGGACTTGCTCAAAATTGACTTGAACATCTTGCAGAATTTCCCTCCAAAACTGCTCAGCATTTTTAATTTGGGCTTTTTGTCACATTAATAAATTCTAAAGATAGTCTTAATCTTATGTTTCACTCTGGCATCGTATTTCTTTTATTATTGCTTTCAAGCTTAAAATAGCACAAAGGATAAGTGAACATAAACACATGGTGAATATCAGCCCATTAATTGGCTCAAATAACTCCTAAAAATACTGCAAAAGCATTAACCCTTCATGAATTTCAATAGAAGGTTAGTTTCAATTGGGTGTGTTGGCTGCTACATATTTGCAAAAAGAGAAAAAGATGGATAAAGTTATACCACAGCCACAATGCACCACTTCTAAATGTAATTATTATATTTCAAACAATTATATTTCTATTTGAATATTATACATATAATTTATATGTGTGCACCTATATGATACACTAATATATTGTCATGTATTTTATATGTGGTTCTATTTCCTGCTAGGAAAGAATCATCTTTAACCTACAACTCACACTAACCAACTGGAACAGTGTAGTACAGTGAGTTGGGTTTGCATAACCAGGTTTTGGTACCAGGGTGGGGGTTACAGGGGTGGCTTCTGTGAGAAGCTGCCAGAAGCTTCCCCCATATCTGACAGAGCTGATGCCATCCAGCTCAAAGGCAGACATGTTGCTGGTCAAGGCTGAGCCCATCAGTGAGGGTGGTAACAGCTCTGTCATAACAAATTTAAGAAAAGCAAAGTTAATTGCAGAAGTAATTGCAGCCAGAGGAGAGCGGAGTGAGAACATGTGAGAGTAACAACTCTGCAGACCCAAGGTCAGTGCAGGAAGGGCAGGAGGTGTTCCAGGAACTGGAGCAGAGGTTTCCCTGCAGCTCCTGGTGAGGCAGCTGTGCCCCTGCAGCCCATGGAGGACCCCAGGGGCACAGAAATTCACCTGCATCCTGTGGAGAATCCCAGAAGGAGCAGGTGGGTGCTGAAAAGGGCTGTGATCCCATGGGAAATCTGTGTTGACCTGGCAGGGACCTGCAGACCCACAGAGAGAGGAGCGCACATTGGAGCAGTTTTCAGGTAGGACCTGTGACCCTGTGGGGGATCCACACCAGAGCAGAGTGTTCCTGAAGGACTTTACCCTGTGGGAAAATGACCCACATTGCAGCAATTCATGGAGAAATAGTAATTGTGAGATGTACCCACACTGCAGAAGTTAATGGAGAATTGTCTCCTGTGGGAAGGACTCCCCTCCTTGAGTAGTGATCCACACCATGTGAGATGAACTGACCATAGCTCCTACTCCCCCTCGTCCCTCCTGGAGGGGAAGAGGTAGGGCTTGGGCAGGAGGGAGAGATATTGGAAGGTGTTTTTAAGATTTATTCTACTTGTCATTATTCTGCTCTGATTTTGTTAGTAATAAATTCAATTATTATCCCTCAGTTGAGTCTGTTTGGCCCATGATGGTATTTGATGAGTGATGTATCCCAGTCCTTATCTCAACCCATGAACCCTTATTTACATTTTCTTTTCCTATACAGTTGAAGTGGGGAGGGATAGAGGATTTGGTGGATGCTTGGAATCCTGCCAGGGTCAACAGTTAACAATAAAATCTTTAGGCTAGGGTTATTTTTATGTCCACATAGTAATGTAAGAGCTTTATTCTTTATTTTATGGGACATTCAAATACTTTGATTCTGTATGTGGTTCTAAAATCTACTGCACAGCTGTAATTCTTTCTAACCACCTACTAAAGTTAACTGCTCCCTCAAAAACACTTTGGAAATTATCCTCAGGACAAAAGCAGAAGCAAGGCGGAGTGTCTTGGTGCCTTTGAGCATTGTTCTGAACCTCTAATAAAGCTTCACATGACTGCAGGTGATAACACTCCCATAGATGCCAATATGTCCAGCAGCGTTAAAGTTTTTGATAAACAAAAGTCGCTTTGGTTAGAAAATCAAAACTTAACACACAGAGAAAAGACAGGAGAGTCTCTTTCATGGCTGGAATGGCAAATGGAAGAAGGGTTAAAGAGCAGCATTTTTGGGCCACCACTCTGAATTCACTTGTTCCCTCTCTAAATAACACTCCAGTGTCATTTAGTTAGCTGAAGGTATGTCAGGCCATTATCAGGCATCATGACACTGCACAAAGGTCCAGATTTCTTACCCAGTTTTCTGTATTTCAGGAAAGAGAAATCCTATACTGCATAAACTCATCCAGTCATCCAACACCATTCTTCTCTTTCACATTAAATGGTGAATCAGATGCTTCTAATCAACTATTATTGACTTCCATTTAGCACTGTCAATTAACTCTGACTGAAGATCTGACTTGGTTTTCAGACCACTGTAATTTTGTCCTTCTTAATGAGGGCTCCACTGTTACTACTGCTAGTTTTGAAAGCTGTGTGGAAGCACTTGGACTGAGAGAATATTCTTTTTCCCTGCTGCTGTGTATCACCTGGGCTCAGCAAAAGTAGAACAGCCTGTTGTATGCATGATCTGAGAATTGCAGACTGTTTTGTCTTGAATTCTAAATAAGAATTTGTAAAGAAAATACAGAAAACATGTAAGTGTGCTTTCCCTTAAATTTTCAGAATCATACTTGCCTGGAAGAAGAGTAGCATCTTTTAAGGGAATTTAGGTGAAAAGATCAAGAAATAATCTTGAGTGGAGGGCACTCTTTTACAGTTAATGCAAAATCATGCTCTCAAATTCAATGCACAGGTTTCCTTAGAGAACACACCCTACAGCAGGTCAATGTGCCCCTCAGCATAGTCACAATATGGAACATATGTCACTTGAGCACACATATATACGTAGATATTATTTTCTTTCTTAACTCCAACAAAAGTTGGCTGGAATAAGCATATTACAAATCTATGGTTCTTTGTATATATTTCTACCTTTAGATCAAATATTACCTCTTTTTTAATAATTTTTTAAAAAACTTTAATTTACTCCTTTCCTAGGAAATTAAGTATTTGATGAGTGATGTATCCCAGTCAGTCACCGGAATAAGGTAAGTAGATGACTGTAAGAATGCCATTTAGCAGTCGTAGGATCTTAAGGAGAATAGAGATTAAATTTTGAACTTCTTGGCCTTTAATGAAATTTAAATAAAGTGCTATTGTTCAAAAATGAACTCTGCCTAGGATGATAAATCACCCACTTATGGGTTTGGTAATATCCTTTTAGAATTTAGGGTGACCCTTAGTTTCTGCCAGAGCTTTACATGTTTCTCTCAGTTCCCAGCCCTGTGCTAAGCTAATGCCTGATCTCAGTCACACCAGCACCCAACAAAAATAACCCCACTAAACAGAGCAAGATGCGACCAAATGACTCTGAACATCAATTCAGCTGCATGTGCTCTTGCTTCAGGTATAAACATCCCTACTCTTAATAGTACCACAGGCACAGACATTTTACACCATGTTCTTCTGCCTTTAAGTATGTACCCACTGTGAGCAAAGATGGGTGATCCTGGGCTTGCTTTGTCTGACTCCACACCAGGCAAAAGTGATCCAGGTCTGAAGCAGTGTGGCCACACTGGCTCAGTGCTGCATCCCAGCTGCTGTGGGCAGTGTCACAGCATCACTCTAACACTGCATCCTGCTTTCCATGGGGATTTTCAGACTCTAAAATGGAGGCAGAGATTTTGTATACAGTTGCCCATACAGACAGGTCCTAAGGCTCTTTGAGTACATCTCTCTTAATAAATTAAACAGAGAATGGGCAGAGTTGCAAGAGCAGCAATTTGGGCACTGCATTTTTATGCTGACAGAGCAGTTCCTGCAATATTTTGATATGGGCAGTCTCTGAAACGACACCTAGGTACAATTTTGGAACTGTCACAGACTTAAGACCATTCCTAACAGCAATTTACAAGCAGTCACCCTGTCCTGGGACCCAGGACAGTCTCGTAATTTATAGTCTGCAAATGTCACCCAGATCACAGATCCAGGAAGCATACTCTAGCACTGCTCCAGCTTACAAGAGATTTAACTCTTGATACCACCCAACCCATGAATCATGAGCCTTGAAGGAGCTACATTCAGATTTCTTTATCTTGCCAAAGTTGTAACATGATCTGAGAGTGACTGTGCAATGATCTGCTGGCTTTATACATGCAGAATTCACTTGGAGGCTCAAAGCAGGCTATTGAACTCTCTTTTCCCTGATTTAAGGAGCTGATTTAACTCTCACTAATGACAATGAAAAGATTCTCATGAGTTTCATAAGAGGGAAATCATGTCTCAGACAACACAAAAAGGTGCATGATCCAAGGAGTTCTCTAGGGGAAATACCCTTGCAGCTGACTCCAGTAGGAGTCAACAAACCCTTGTTTTATTGTTATAATGAATCAAGATCTCAATATGCACACAATTAATTGGATACCTCACTTCACAGGTCAATATATTGGCAGAAGCATTTTCATCTCTAATCTAGTTCAAAACACAGACATAATACACTTCTTTTCTTTTTAAACTTTTCTGTCCTGACCCCAAGTCTTTCCAGCTGAGTTAAGTGAACTAATAAATCTGTCTCTGTTGTTATTATACTCCATTGATTAGTTCTGCTTCATCTCCCAGCAGATGTACATGAATAAGTACCTTTTTGATAACTGGAAGTAATCTATTATGTGTTGAAAATAATACTAGATGAAAATATAAATTTATATCAGATTCATTTAAAAAGTAGAACAAGTTGTATATTTCTAGTTCAGATGCAGTCATCAACATTAGGAAATTACCTCTCATCATTCAACATGTCTTTAAAATTGTCATACATTTTTTGCACTGTTAAGGGTTGAAAATGCTTTTTTACAGAGGATATGAAAGCCAAATGACTCATAAACACATCCTAGGTGGGATGATGATTAGGAGTCAGAGCTTGGAGAATAATGAATTCAGTGACAGGGCAATCCTTTATCTGTTGTATGGATGAAATTGTGCTTTCTTATGAAAACTTCCTGCTGGATATTTGATAGAGGTATATGAGAACTGTGTCAGTAAAAGGACTCATGCAACAGGTCTGATGTATATGGCAGAAGTTTTCTCACAAGAATGCCACTACCTTAGAATTTGTTTCTATCTATGGAATCAAGTACTGTGAATTAAATAATCTTTATGGCATGCTACAAAATCTATTTTTTTCACCAGACTTTTCCACTGAAGAAGGTTTTGAAGATACTAGAGAGAACAATAATAATATAGCAAAGAATTACTGTGGGGATGGGGAGAGCAGGAGAAAGGGGTTTGTGATGAATTACCTGAAGTTACTTCACTTTCACCATAACTAGACTTTCTTTGGAAGCATTGGGGTATGGACTCTTTTGGAGGCCTTTAAAAAATGCAATCCAAATATAGAAGAATAAAACCATGGATAGGCTAGAGAGGTTTTTTTTCTCACAGTTTTGTAGATTTCCAGCAGCAAAACATGTATGTATTTTCACTTGAAAGCCAGACTCCAGTGCTGTGATGAAAACTGGCCCTACTTCACTCAGTTTTCCATCTGCACTATTCAGAATATCACTTATTGAAGCCTACCAAACATAGAGCTGCAGAAGCATCAGCTTTGAACAGAGTAAGAGACTTTAAAACCTCAGCTGGAATTGTAATCATACATTATTTCAGTTGGAAAAACCTCTAATATCATTGAGTCCAATTAACCTGATACTACCAATCCCACCATTAAACCAGGCCCTTAAATGCCACATCTACACAACTTTTAAATACTTCCATGGATGGTGACAGTGGACATTCCCTGGTTTTCTGACTCTTTCCCTTCTCTTCATAACAACCCACAAAGGTAAGAGGGACATCATCCTTCACCACTCTATGATTCACAGACCACCATTTCTTCTGCTGAAATCAGTCAAAGACCACATATGTACATTTAAAATTCAGAATAGATTTTTCCAAGATATATTTCTTCTCAAAAATGCTTCATAAGAAACGTGTTTTACAATAAAAAAGCTTAATAAAAGCTTAATTCTGATGATTTTTTTGGGGTCATTTAAATTGTAAAGTTGAAAAAGTTTTCATGCCCCTGTTTTACGAAGCTGATTTTATTATATTAAAACACTCCTTTAACAAGTGAAGGATATAACAAAAATTGTCATTTTATCACATCAAGATAAATCACATGGAACCATGTAACAAACCCTAAAACATTACAAACACACTGAATGAAACATTTCCTTTGTCCTTTCATATGGGACAGCAAGGTTAAAAATATGGGTTTCTTATTGAAAACACTGTGTTTTCATAGAACATTCTCTTATTTAATACTAAATACTCTCAATATATTTTCAGGTCACCTAATTTTGCTTATTATTTTAATTTTCTTCTTATCTCAATTAGACTTAGAAAATTTTAACTCTCACAACCTTCTTAATGTCTTTATTTTACCCTGTGCCCTTCCTGCTGAGCATCAATTACATGTTTCAATCTCTTTAATCCAGTCCATCCCGTTCACTTCTTCATCGCCTTCTCAGTATTCCTGGGTACTTCTGAGACAACATGAAAAGACATTAAAATAATAAAAAGGGCTGAGTCAATACTAATATTGATAAGATATTAATAGTATTTTTGAATGTTTAATAAAATTGTTCTTTTTTTGTTTTACTGTTTTTCTGTCAGAATGCCATCAAAGCTGAATCCATTGGGCAAGAACAATGTGGTTTAATACATAACTTTTTCAAAATAAATTTTGTTTTAATGATAATTTTTCTATCTTCTATAACTTAATATAAAACTTGTCAATTTTTTAGGGCTACATGAACTTTCTGAAATGAATATTTCAGGGAATTCAAAAGACAGAATTCCTCCTAACAATAAATGAACAGATGCTGTCAGAGACTGAAATAGTTCATGCCTCAAGCATTGATATAAAGTTTTGCTCATTATAAAAAAAAGGGTATAAAGAAGCTACAATCAAAGAAGCCTCCCTGAAGATACCTGACTGGGACTTTGGACTGAAAGTCAAACTGCTGAGATTAGATAAAGGAAAATCCTATTGTTCAGTCATCTCTGGCTGAGGGAAAGGTATGCATCCACAAAGGCCAAAGCCACCAGCTGCCCTGAGAATCATCCCTGGCTGAATTTGGGGTGGGGGCAAAACACAGCTTACAGAAGCCAGGTTTACACAAACTGGCCCAGCTGTGGAACCCCCAACCCCACAGGCCACATCCATGGGACTTTCATGTGAGAGGCAGCTGAAGGGAGTCACAAGCCATCAAAGACCCCCCAAAACTCTAGGCCTTGCACCACAGGAGTGTACATGATGCAAGCAGAGTCTGCTGCTAGAGACTGCCCCCTCCCCTGGGGGGACATGCCTGGACACTGCCTCTGGCCTGAGTGTGTACTAACCCATGGCATTCTATGCTTTTTGGGGGGACCATCACCACCCAGAAGACCAGCTGGAGAGGATCAACGTGACATCATTGGGCTCCACGGATGGTGATATTTTCTTTCTCCCTCTTTCTGCCCCCCCAACTCTTTTCCTAATTCTCCTTTTCTCTCTTTCCTTTCTCTCTCTCTCTCATATTTACTATCAAATAAAACCCATACTATTGACTGGTATATGGTCTTGTTTGCACCTTAATTCAGGCAGAGGCATTTCTAAAGAACTTTAATAACTGGATCATAAAAGATGCTGACATCTCTCTTTTCTACAGCTGCCTAATTGGATGTTGAGATACTTTGTGGATGCTGGGAAGATCTGTCAGAGGAGTTTTGTTTGCAACAGCTCTCAAAGCTTCTCAAAGAAGACACTAGAATCTTAGAATATCGGGTTGGAATGGACATCAAGGATCATCTAATCCAACATTTCTTGGAAAAAACATAAGACAAGGTGGCCCAACACCCTGTCAAACTGAATATTAACAACGTCCAGGTTTGGGGAATCCACCACTTTCCTGGGGAGTTTATTCCCATGGTTGATTCTTCTCCTTCTGTGTGACCAACCAGGATCTCCCCAGAAGTAACTTGTACCCATTAGCCCTCATCTTTTCCATGTGACTTCTTGTAAAAAAGGAGTCTCCATCTTCTTTGTAGCCACCCTTTGAACTCTGGAATAGGGTGATGGAGTTTTCCCCTAATCCTTCTTTTCTCAAGGTGAACTAACCCAGTTCTCTCAGCCTTTCCTCATGTATCAGGCTCCCTGATCTTTGAACATCTCTAGGCCCGTTCTCTGGGCCCTCTCCTGCCTGTCCACATCTTTTTTGTACAGTGGGGACCATACCTGAACGTGGTATTCCGGGTGTGGTCTGACAAGCACTGAGCAGAGTGGGATAATGACTTCTTTATTTCTGCTGGTGATGTCCCTCTTGTTGCAGCCCCTGCATCCTTTCCTGGCTGCAGCAGCCCCTTGTCATCCACATGGAGCTGTTGTCTACCAGGACCCCAGGTGTCTTTCTGCTAGAACTAGTCCAAACCTGTAGATGCACATTTATGAAGCAAATGAGTGGTTTAATATCTGGATTCGCTTGAAGAATTCAGATTTCCAACATTTTGGATTTAGTGACTTGGCGCTGGTGGTACATTGAAACTGCTGAGTTGAATACAGATAAGGAGCTCATTTTAATTTCTAATACTTAGGTTAATGTATAAACATTCATTCTTTAAGCATCCAGAGACACTGTTCTTCTTTTAAAATGTAAGGTATTTGTCCATTTAAATTGCATTTGTGATTTACTGACATTTCAACTATGCATTATATCTGTGAGCGAGGAACCTATACTAAGAAATAGCACATTTTATATCTCTCAGAAAAGTCTGTGAAATCCATCCATGTTGTCAGGCTTAATGTAAGTGTTCACTTTCCAAGGTTTATCACTACTATTTCACTTTGAAGTTATATCATATACAATACAATGCTTGGCTTTACAAAAGAAAACAAAAATCTACTCACTAGAAAGCCATTTTGGGAAAATGCAGACATTTACAATGCACTCATTTGTATTAGATTCTTATTGACTTGAATGTTCTGCAGAAACTTTGCCAATTTTTTGAAACCTAACACAAGACTCTTAGTTTCATCAAACCCAAATGCCCTTTGAGTTCTTTACATGGCTGTCCAACCTGAGATAATGTGTCCTGACTTTGTAGTGGTCACTGGACAGAAGCCTTAGCACTTACAGAGACATCCATGTGACTGTTGAGATGTATGCTAAGTTGATGTGTTCAAAAACTCTGCAGGGTTTGACTGCATAGGAAATCAAGGGACTAAAGTAATAACTATATTACTTTATACTTAAAAACAGACTTAGTTGGCACAAAAGAAATCTATTACAAGTCAAATAACATGTTTTACAATTCAGACCTTGGATTTTTTGCAGTTATTCCAAAGTTTGGGATCAAGCTCCTTCAGTAAATGAACAATTCTATACAAAATGTCTTTTCATTCTGAAAAATTATTTTGTCAATCTAACAACTTTTCTTCACTTTGCACTATGTTTTCATTACTAATTTAAAAAAAAAACATCCTGCTCATAACAAGCTATGTTATGTTGTGGTTGCATAATATTTTCAGTCTTAGCATTCACAAAGCATAGAAGCCTTTTCCTCCAATTGTGTAAATTTGGATTATGTGTTTCAAGAGGAAAGCAATATCATCCTCAATGTTAGGAAGTCAAGTTTTCCTTGTGGTAGAAAAGGTCAATCCCTTTTAGTGTTCTTGTTCATTCACAGAACCTAGTGGGAAATCACAGTTCAGTTCTGTCACTTCCAGCTCTGTTCCATCCTCTGTCAATGAGACCAAATCCCTGTAAATCACCTCCATCTCTGCACTGATCTGAACTTCTCAACCACTCCATTTTTTCCTCCTCAAGATCTCTCCTTGCCCTTTTCTTCTAATCTTTCAATCAGTTCTTTTGCTCACTCCTTGCTATTAGGCTTTTTCCTTCCAAGGAGGTGTGCATTTGGCTTTTTTGCACTCTTCCATGTAGTCAGTGTCATCCAATTCAGGGAAGGACAAATATAACTTCCTAAGGGCCTTAGTTGCTTTAGAAATTGGTTGCTTTTCACTCTCCACTTAAGCATTTAAGGAAAGACACAAGGGTGTGACAAGAAAAACAGAAGCATAAAAAGATACTTCATGAGGTTTCCGCCAGCTTGGCTGTAGCATTAGGGTTTTGAAATTACATGTTTGTATTTGATTTGTTGGGTTAGATCTGTCAAGGTAATAGTAGAACAATATTTATGTCCTGATAATTGCAGTACTCTCCTTACTCCCTTTCCCCCCTTCCCAGTAGCATAGCTATAATTTATAGTCTGTCAGTATTTCCATTACAAAGTCCATTTTTCAGAGGTCAATAACTCAGCCATTTAAGACTACATCAGCTCAAAAGTAGATATACAAGTTGTCAGAGGCTCTTAATTCACTTTTTATTTCCATGATGGAAGGAAAACATTTGTTGGTTTGGGCTTTTTTGCTTTGTTTTGCTTTGTTAGGATTTTTTTGTAATGTATGAGGTTTTGTTTCCTTTTTGAGCTGAAACTTGGCTTTTGCTCTGAAACTGAAATGTTGCAGCTAAATTGTAACTTACATGGGCTAAACATTTCAAGATTTTTTAAAGTATAACTAAACATACAAAATACCCAGATAAAAAGCACAGCTACCAAGCAGTCAGTACAAATGGTTTTTATTCCTTTTTAGACTGCAGAAAATGTTAATCTTAGCTGCTGCCCCACTGGTAAATAGCATGCTGTGAGTTTTCCAAGAAAAGCATGTTTTGTACATGCAAGGCAATCACAAATAAAAGGGTGCTGATTCTCAGTTTAGGTGTTTTGGTGCAATTCCCTCCAAGTGCTGGACTTGTGCCAATCTGTGCCACTGGAAATCGTATTCCATGCAATAAACAGAAGTGAAGATGTTTCTGTCAAATTTTCATCCACAGCAACTCTTTCCAGTTGAATAAGAGAAGCATGAAGTCATAAGCCCCAGTGGAAGCGTCACTGATTCCTAAGATACCTTGCTATAATTAAGGTGTAGTTTGTGTCATTTTGCTTATTTAAAAGGATTTATTTTGCCATATCTGAAAAGACACATTGAACCAGTAGTGTGGTGGCTTGGTTTTACTAGGGGCTGGTTAGGGACTCTCTGAAAGTTGGTCTCCCTTGATAAAGTGCATCTCTTTATTGCAAAATATTGGTTAACAAAATGTGGAGACAAGGGGCTACATCACAAAATCAGTGAAAGCTGAGGTTTCTCTCCATTGACAAAGAAAAAATTGAAAAAGCAGTGGCTGTAGTTTTATAACAAGTTTTCCAAGCAAGGAGAGTGTCTTTGATCCATTTGAAGGACCCAGGTGAAGTACTTTTTTCCTCTAACACACACCACAGTGTGACAGTGACAGACAAACGGACAAAGACAATGAGAAAACTGACAGAATAAATTAATGTGTTCTGTCACACACTTGTCATCAGCAGTTTCTGGTGTATGCATGCTGTATTTGTTATAACGAAGCTGATATTAGGCAATAATAAACTAAAGAGTACATTGAAAATATTAAATAGAAAGTGCTTATATTGCATTCACTATTGCTTCTGGAAAAATAAACCTGAAGAAAAAGCAGCTCCTAGAGAACTGAAAAACAAGAGGAGCAAGAAGTGTCAATAATCAGCCACTACATTTTTTCCCATTAATTTCTATGAACCAGTTCATGTCTTTAACTGAGAACCAGCGTATACTGATGTCACAGCCATTGTTCTTTACCAAAAATTATCTTAGTTGTACAATGGAAGTCTGGAAAGGCTTTTTTTCCAGCTAAGGTTAGCTATTTTACTTATCCGCTTTGCATATACACAGTCATCCAGAGGAAGGCCAATGGGCATCAGCGACAGTGTGCATCTGCTTCCTGAGCAACATGAACACTTTCCACTCTGCGCTTCCTCACTGCAGCAATGTGCTGCCATTCAAGAGCCACAGGACCTCAGGCAGCTGCTTCCCATCCTCAAAGCCTATCTGCACATTTTTGGCACAGAATAAGTCAACAGACTATCAGCCAGCCTTGTCCTTTTGGACTTGCTGTACCTACAGAAGAAATGGAAATGCTGCAAAGCACATGAGCTTTGTGCAACACCGTGCAACACACAACAATCTATTTCAGTTTACCAAACATTTGAATGCCCTGTGGCACTAGGAGACTGTCATGGCCAGAGGTGATTTAACCTCCATATGGCTTAATTTGAAAAGTGCTATATAAATGTGTATGCATATTTACTCATGGTCTTCATAAAATTTAACTATAAATTATCAGGGAGTAAAAAAAAAAGACTCAAAAAAATGGCTTCAATTTTTTCAGCACTGTTGGAAATATGCTTTAAAGTTTTTAAAAATGTTTTCTCATACTACAGAGTTGTCAGAGGAAAATGCCAATAAAATCAATCAATAATCATTTTTACTAAATGCTAATGGGAAAATCTCTTAATTAGCTCAAGTATTATTACTATTACTCCAGTAACATTTATGATTGTATCACAGAATGCAAACTGTCAAGAGTTCAGTTGCACAATCCCAGTGAAGTGTCAGAGCAAATTTTCAAAACAGAAACTATTCCATTTGTATTTTTATAGAGTCAATTCATGTCAAAACATTGTGGGCAGGAAATTCCATTCTGAATAGGATTTTATTAGTCTTTATAGTTCCTATTCATGCTGTGCAGAATATATAATTGTGAAAAGTATGAGCATCCTCTGAAACTGCTAACCAAAACTATTTTCCACTTAGAATAAAATAATCTCACTCAGCGTCTGAAAATGAATGTATACAACCTAGAGAATTTAGCCTTTTCCTCTATCCAGTGGACAGAAATAAAAACTCCAGTGTTCTTCATTTTAGTTGCATAATACCCTTCCCTTATGGAAGAGTACATTTTTCTCCATCTGTAATGACATCTCAACTAACCAGAGTGCCTGTATCAGCTGCTTAACTGTAAGGTAAAGGTAGGTGAAATTAATCAAAAGCATCTAATCATCTTGGTTTGTATTAACTTCATTCTTCTGATCACTAAGGAATAAGGTGGAATAAACTTGAAGTACAAACATATTCCCCCCATCCCTCATTCCACAACACAAACCAATCTATAACTACTTCCTCACTTTCATGCTACCTCCATCATTCACGCAGATTAATATCTGTACTTTTGTAGTTAAAAGTTTATTGTAGATGTCCAACAGCAATATCTCAGGTGTATCCCACAGCTTATACCAATTTTTCCTGCTCAAGTGATCACTTTGCTTGATAGGGCCAGGAAGCAGGATGTTTCTCTAAATGCCTAAATCAACACAACATTAAATATAGTGAATTTAATGTCCCACATATACTGGATGCACTGAATACACATACTTTGCACATACACTGTCACAGAGAGATTTCCATGTATCCAACCCAGACCATCAGAAACTAAGAGTTTCAACTACTGAAATGGCAGAGCAGGGAAATTTATGTCTTTAACATTAGGCTTAACCAGCAGAAGGAATAGTTTCATTCATGTACAGATTCAGTAGCTATATAATTTTTCTCAAAAAGAATTGACTTAAAACCAATTTTAAGGATTTTGAATGATGCTGTTACACAAATATGAAGCAAATATTCAAATACAGGCTTGAATATTTATTTCAACATAAACAATCCTGTGTGATGTAAGATTTAAAAAAATTTATTAAAAACAAGGTTCATCAAACTGAAGACTATGTCTCTGAGCATAGCCAAAGATGCTTAAAAATCACAGAAAACAGAGCACTTAGACGGTAAAACTTCACCAGTGTGCCTTCTAACCTTCCAGCAAGTTTTGGTTCAGTGACTTTATCACTCAGAGGCAACAACCTTAACTTTGAATGGACATTTAAACCGACAATTCTATGTCAAGTCATGACATAGAAGATTCTCCGAAGTTGTGCCAGAAGGTTGCATTCTGCATGCAGAATTCCTCTAGAGCGTTTGTTTGGCAGTTTACAAAATATGTTAGTAGCAGTAAATGAGAGAAAGTTTGATACTAAAAACTCTGCCTGGAGCAAAGAATGCAAAGCAGAGCTTGACTTCAGGGAGCATTTTCTGATTTATGACATCCAAAACATTGCCCCTGGGGAGAACATCCATTTCTGTAAATTCACATAAAACTTACTGAGGCTGTCCTAAACTATAATATAGGGTTATAATATCATTTAAAATCTCCTCAGGCACTACGAGGTTTGTACAAACAAGGGTTCTGACCTTTGGGCTATTAGGAAAAAAAGAAAAGGTTTATTCCAGATTTTTGAGAGGAAGAGACATGAAGGGGTGTGTTTTAGTACCTGAGCAATGCCTAACAATATGATTAAAGCTTACAAAACAATAAGAACGTCTGTATAAATTTGTCAGTACATTTTTATCTTGAAATGTTTTGTCTCTTCAGTATCAGCTGCCAAGATCTGCTTTTTGCAGTAGCCAAGACAAAACTTTGCGGTGTTTTTTGCTGTAACATTGCAGGTACAAATTCTTGCTTTCATACTGATGTGCAAAGTCCTGGTCAAGATTCGGAGCCTTTTGTACTCAAATCCACAAATACACACATCAAGGCCTTCCCTGCATCAAGGATGTTACAAAACTGTTGGTGAGCCAGAGGTTGTATATCAAGGCTACTGTAAGCAACTACATTCCTTCAATTTAACTGTTTTCTGATTATTCTGTTCTGTGCAGCAACTCTTCTCTTACCTTGGGGATGGCTGATCCTTTGAAAACATGGAAAACACAAGGTGTAGCACATCACCCATATTTAAAATGGTCAATAATTGGAACCAGTTGGTGCTGGGAATGCTGAGTCACCTGTGCCCAGTATGGAAATATGTGTTTCCATGGAAACCTCCAATATAAATTGAAGTGAGAGAGTACGAAAGTCCAAAAGAGAGCCATTGCCTCCCACACAACTGTTGCTGCTACTTCTAATTTTTTGTGAAAACGCCATTTTTATCATCAACCCCACTAAGTTGTTTGCAAGGTGTGTGGTGACCACCAATTCTCATGCTGTTCACCATGTTCTTTTTGGTGTCTTTCATCCTAGAGATGGTTTCCTACACTTCTCAGGGCTCAGACTGCCTCTGTGATGAGGGCAGTCCTTTTGTTATCAGCTTGTACCTAGCGCAGCAGGGTCCTCAGTCCTCTTCGGGCTCTAAAAATTTACTGACACAACGCTAAAACTTTTCATGTTGGTCCAGCTGTACTTGGAAGGCAGAGCCCACCTGCAGAGCAAACCTGGTCACACAGAAAAAACAACCTAGAGTAGTATTTTCAGCCCTCACTTCTCTCACATGCAGGTCAGCTGGGCATTCAAATCCTGTGGCAAGGACTCCGCAAGCCCCTAAGATCCCTTACTCCTTCTTCTGCACAGAACTGAGCAGCAAGCACTGAGAAATGTTCATCTTCTTTTGCCTACTTGGTATCTTGTCAGAGTTATCTCAGAAGGAATACATATTACACAAATTTTTATGGCAGTGCTCGCTGCTTCAAGCTTCATTGACACATGTGAAAATGTCCTGTGACTTCAATTCAGGTGTGAGGCTCTTCCAATTGTGCTGTTTGCAAGAGTATAAATGACAACATCATGAGCAGGACCAGTGCTATAAAAATGCAGAGTAAAACAAGGCTTACAGAAAAATCAGCATCACTGCCCTTCACTGACTAGATTAATATATATTAAAAGGACATAATTTATTTCTATACTTAAAATGTTCACAAACCTTTCAGCATAACAGAATTCTTGCACTGTTACTGATAAATTCAGATTTATCCAACATTGATGATGAAAATACTGGTTCCCATTTTACTGTAGATCAGTTTTGAATGTTAAATGTTTGTTCTTCAAAAACAAAACAAAACAAAAAAAACTTAAACAAACAAAAAAGCCAGTAGTTTTCCTTGAACCATCTGTAGGAAATAGGCTTTTGTAGTAATAATTATGTATGTCTTTATATTTGCATAATGTTTAGTAACAGTATAATACTTAGCGCATTAAGAAAACAGCAATATAGTAATAATACAAGAGCTGGAAAAATCAATGTGAACCCAAGCTCAACTAAAGAAATAAACTTTCATTAAAAATCTGACTGCTGAAAAAGTACAGGGAGATGGGATCAAAACCAAAAATGTAGCCACTTCAATTGTATTTCAAATGGACTTGCTAATGAAGTGCACATACTTTGAATTATTACCACATGTTGTTCATGTTACTGTAAAAACATCTAGTACAAATATTTGTGTTTAATATTTGCATCGTATTTTCCTAGAATAATTGTCTGGCTTCATGGCTTCTCACATATTGGATTTTTGCGTTTCTGTCATTGAGACTTCCTAGACTAGAATAAATATTGTTCAGGTATCACTTCTTGTTTTCAAAGAAATTGAAACAAAGAAAGAGAAATTTGTTTTCAAAGAAATTTCAAACAAATCTGTTTGTCAGTCATAAGAAGCTACAAAATATGCATTTTTCAAATAAGCTATAAATAATAGAGTAGAAGATCTGGAACTCTATGTTAGTTTTGTGTTCCTTCATGCAAAGTCATTAATAATAGCAGTAGTTTTTTTCATAATGACTGTGATAGTCTTTTGTACTAAGAACCATCTTCTCTGTTATTAGTCCTTTGATCTCCCTGACACAATGATTTTTTTCTTTTTCTTTTTTTTCCCCTTATTTTGTGGTTTAGTGTACTGATAATACTATCCTTGTCTTCCTTCTAGATCTTTTATTATTCATTTAAAATTCTAGTATTTTGTATTCAAACTGAAAGCACTAACACTGGGGTTTTTTTTTTCTGAACCTCCCTCCCCAGGGTACATATCCAGTCCTAACTATCAAAAACCAATATTCACTGAAGTCAATGAAGTCTGTAGCTTTCCAAGAGCTTTTTTACTCACAGAGCAAAGCACATTATTGATGTAGAACAATAAATGATAGTCACAGAGTGTGATCTTAGCCATGTGGGAATTGATGGCAGCTTTCAGTAGTCTCCAGTTCCTTTAGGATTTCAGAAACATTGTTTGTCTCTTTTTGTCTAACACAGCTGCTGCATTTCAAACACCTAAGAAGGTTGAAAGGTCCTCATCACATAGATGAAATACCTGACCACTCAAGGTCAGATCAGAGTTGTACTACCAAAAATACTTGATTGAAGATAGAATCTGGAGGTTTGCTACACAACCAGTGATGGGGATTTTGGGATGGAAAGAAGAGCTATCCTCACAGCTTTCCACAGGCAATATGGTTCAAAGGGAGAGGAGACAGCAGTGCCAAGGAGCAAGAGGACTGGAGACAGTTATTACAGGAGGTCACTAACTGTGACTTTAACAGCCATTTTTTACCAAAACAAAACAAACCACTACGTATATAGCTCAGGTAGACAAGATATTCTATGCTATTTAGTAGCTGAGAACTTTTTACTTATTTCAGGAAAACATTTATATATATATATATATGTCTGTATTGGTTAAATTTGCAGTTGTAAAACATCCCAGTCTCGAGTTGAGGCTGTGGTTGTTCCTGCAGCAGAGATATTCCATTCTAATCATAATCACTGTGCCCCTGGTGGCAGATTAATGCAGAACTGCAAGGTTCAGTTCCTTGCTGATTACCAGGCTTTCAGTTCATTGCTTCCTCTTCTAGAAAACACTGAGATGCACAACCAGAATATTATTCTGCAGTGAATAGGAAGATTTATTATGCACAGTGTGAATGTACTTTAGATTCTTGCTACTGTTCAGCAAACATCCTTTAGGGCTATACAACTGGATATTAGGAAAAATGTAAAGTCAGCTCTTAGGAAAGAGCCTGGGGAGTACTTGTAAACTTACAGTTTGGTTTAGCGCAGCTGTCAATAACGAATATGTTATGATGATTATTCCAAAAATTGCCAGCTGCATTAGAGTAGTACCGTTGCTGGATTCAATGTTTAAACATACAATTTTTGACAACTTGTCTTCCTACACACACCCAGAAATATTAACTTTTGAGAGAAATGCTTATGCCTTAGATAACTTTATGCAGAAGCTCATGGTTAGTGTGGTAGATATACTCTAACTAGACTAACTGAGGATAACATGGGACCCTGAGTATCTACTCAGGTTTCTAAGCTATCTTAAAATGCACATCACTTCATCTTTATTTCAATTATCAATTACTACCAGTACGCCCCAGAATAAAACCAGTTCAGATATTCCTATGCAAAGTACATCCACAGTACTGGCTGCAGCACAGGCTCATGCTCAGCACGATATTGTAACATCTACCTGTACAGCTTTTTGCCTGACATGACAGCTGGCTCTGCTCACTGCAGTGGGAAATGCCTCTGGACTGCAAAGTTGTCAGTGTCTGCAAACAGATTCTATTTAATCACACAGGAAGGGTAAGTACGGAATCTTGCTGATGCCAAGATAACCATGACTTTTCTACCAAATAAGAAATAGCCACAGTCTGGTCCTCCTTATTTTCTAGCATACTGTTGAATAGTTGTGAGATCCTATCCAACAAGATGCAGCAGTCTGGAGGGGGAAATTAAGTTGACCAAATTAACCAAAAACTCACAGCTCACAGCTCAGCTGTGATCTTCCTTGAAACTGTATGTCCCTCAAAACCTGTTGTCACAACAAAGATTATTCTTTGATGTCGGTAAATCAAGTGTTTGGTCCAGGAGTAAATACAGATTGTACAGAATTTATTTATTTTTTGTTCCCTTTCCTTATTCCCAGTTAGTATGTGTATTAGACCTGCCTTTAATTTATTTTAGTACAGTTTACTGTCAGTCATTTGCAGTCCTTTTGGGAGTATCTTCTTAAATGTTTTATACAATGCTGCAGTTTGAATAACATTGAAACTTGGTCAATCATGCACATTAGGAAGGGTATTTGTCTTTCGTGTCTAAAATTCCAAGAATCTTGACAAAACATAACACTTTGAATCTTTGCAATGCAGTCTTCCTAAGGCGATTGCATTTGAAAAATGTGTATGAGATCAATGATGACTTATTCCTGAGCCTGAGCCATCCACAGTCATGAGGATGCTTTAATGTCAATCATCCTCTGCTTCTCTTGACCTTTAGGAACACTTTCCATGTGAGCTGGGAGCTCTCTATCCTTTCTTTGGTGGGGTTGTCTAGCAGCAAATCTGCTCACCCACAGCTGCATTGCCAATGCACAGGGATGAGCCACCATAGCTCCCCTGCCTCTTTGCTGGCATTCTTCCTTGCAGGTAAGATGCAAACCAGAAAACATAAACTGCTTGTTAAATTATGAAAAACGTTGTTAAGTGCATAAAAACACATGTAGTTAAAAAAATTATAGCCTGTAATCAATTTGTCTGAGATTGAAATGGCAAATTAAGGATTGAAGATTATTTGGAACCACTCACAGAACAATTACTCTGCACTAGTAGCACTGAACAAAGGACATTACTGGGATGTTTCCTCTAAGAATTCTCAGCCAATGCATTGCAGGAACAACTTGGAGTATCACTAACATATAACAGCCTCTAATGATTCCACAAATGAAATCTTGTAAAAGGCTACTATCATTAATCATTAGTTCTAAAGTGCTATCAAGCAATTTAACCTACAGAATCAGCCCACTGTAGCAACCACAGTATAGTTCAATCTCTGTAATAATGCATATTCAATTATCTAGCTCATCTTCTTCTGTCTTTATTATAATTGATAGTCACAAACTGCATAACTGCAGCTCTCCATAAAATAAGAGAAAAAAAATAGAAGAAAATGAAGAGTTTGGCATGTGATCTACCTGTAGGCCATATGGAAAGGTCAATATGCAAGCTTTATTTTTCAAACCAAGTTTGGTTTTGTAAGTGTTCTTAGTGCACTGCCTTAGGATAAGTCTGTACCAAATGTGGCAGATGTGCAGATGCCTACAAAGATGTCTGGAGTGTTACCCTAACTGGTCCCAGAGTGTAGCTGCAGTCACTGGAGCTGACTGCCCACACCACCACATTTTTGGATGGGCCTCAGCGCCTCTCTGGCCAATTTTTCCTCAAGCAACGCTTGGGAAAAGATCAGGGTTAATACAGATGGGAAACAATTTCCATAGACAGTTGGTATTCAACGGCCCTATTTTGTAGCCTAAATATGTATAGACTATGCTACAAAGCCAGTCCTGACACTGTTTGCTGTTCATATAGATGTAGCTGCAATGCATCCATCCAAAGCCCATGTTTTCAGGTATAAGGTCAGTACTTTAAAAAGCAGATATGCTGCTATGGGCCTCACTTCTTCATATGATTCAGATTTTATAACAATGATTACACTATCTGAAGGTAAGTCTGGGATTTCCACTTCTGGACAACACTACTTCTAGATAACATCTTGAAATACCAACTCACTACTGATGCACATGAATTTGACTGCTATGGTTTCATGGATCTTCTAAATTTCCAACAATGAAAGAACCTTAACTGGACACAGAGATATAACAACATAAAATATAGACTCATAGAGTCATTAAAGCTGGAAAAGACCTCCAAGATCACCAAATACAGGGGGAAAATTTCCCTGGTCCTGATGACCACACTGTTCCTGACACAGTGTTGAGCCAGCTATTGACAAACACCTCCAGGCCCTTTTCTGCAGGGCAGTTTTCCAGCCACTCTGCCCCAGCCTGTAGTGCTAGTGGGCTGTTGTGACCCAAAGGCATGATTCGACACTTTGTCTTGATGAATCAAATAATCGAGAGCATCAGTGAAGAAAACATCCGACATCCATGAACATCAATATCTTAGGGATGCCTCAAGAGAGAGTATAGAATAAGAGCATGGGGCACTTTCTTCCCCTCAGTATTTACTTTTCAGCTTCTAGCAAACAAAAATTTAGGAATTTCTTGAATTTCCTGAAAATGACACTCAGACTCTTTTTTTTAAAAAATTTCTGTTCTATCCATTTGTTCAGTCGTTCCACAATTCATTATACTTTCAGTTTCAAAAAAAACCCATGGAAATCCCACACAATTCAATCCTGCATTGTGTGAAAAGCGTGTAAGGGATGAATGACTGGGTTACACAAAAGGACTGCGAAAAAAATAATGCATTCAATTTCAGTGTTTCGGGAAAATTTTGGTATTTTAAAAAATAAATGGATGAGCAGAACTTTTGAACTCTATACCTTGATTGTTAGAGCATTCAGACCCCTTTACTCTCTGAATACTTAGACTTAAGGACATGACACTATTTGTCTTTTTTTTTTGTTTGTTTTTCACCTTTACTATAAACCTATAACAACTTTAGTATTTTCAACATTCTCAGGAAATATACAGTTTATACTGATGGTGTTAATGTTATCATGCTGTTCCATCTGTTGATTCAAATTTTTGATTATATTCTCATGAAGAACTTCCCTTTGGGAAATGTGCTGTATGCATTTAATTTGGTTTTTATGGTATATTTTTGAATATTGAAAGACATGTGATTTCTTTTTTGCAATCCAGTAAGAACAAAAAAATGTATTCATTACATGTTTGATAATTAGTGAGACAAAGAAGGAATTTTATCTTTGGATAATTTGCTGACTTCTAAACTTTTTTCCTCCTTATCCTGTTGATGTAGTGGAATTTTGCAGAAAGAAATAGACTGTAAAAGAAATTAATCCAAATGAAAGCTGAAATAGACAGCAACATTATTTTTCTTTTGGTCTACTGCAATGAAAAAGGTTACATTGAACTGTCAGAACTGTCTTTAGATCACAAGAATGTCATTAGACACTAAAGATTGCAGGATGTACTTTCTGATGCCTTGAAAGGAAGTTTGCAGAGTTTGGACTGGTGAATTTTCTTCTGGTAGAGTTTAACAGAGACCTCTCCAGAAACTGAGAATACTTATTTACTGGATTTTCATTCCTAGTGATAATGATGTGCCACTGCTTGATGAAAACCTGACCACAGATTTAAGTGACCTGTTCTGAAGTGGTAGCTTCATCAGAGTTTAGCCTTTCCTGGCACACCAATCAAATTAGTTTGATATCACAGGGGGAAAGCAAGGCAAGGTGAGGCAGAAAGTGTTATCACAAATATATCTAAGGTGAGATGAGTTACTTTCTGAACTGGTGCAGACTTTTTAATTGAAGATAAAGAAAGCTGACTGGAGAAACAGAATTTGTAAACAAAATTGTGCAGGAGTTGCCTTTGGTAGTGAACCAACCAGATGTGAATGGTTTGTAGCTATATCACTAAAGTCTCTTACTTTAACGGGTTGGCTGTACTGACTATGTTACCCCAGACCATCCCAAACCCTAGATCATGCTAAACATTAGGCATGGACAAGACACTGAGCAGCCCACTTTGACCAGCAAATTAGACCAGATAATCCCCAGTGGCACCTTCCAACCCAAATCATTCTACAAGCCTACGATTATTTGGAAGAGTACAAGATCACATGGAGCACACGCCTGCCAGTGTGTATAGCAATACCTTAATACAAGGGATAACATTACATCAACCTCAGGCTCTTTGGCTGGTGTAGATCAAACTATAGGTACATACACAACAGGGGAACAAGAATGTTAAAAAATAAAAACCTGATCTTTTCTTGGTTTACTTCTAATTTAAGTAAATACTATATTCTGATAAAATCTGTTGTCATGAAATTTCTGAATATCCCTAGTAAAAGGAACAATTTCCTTATTCCTTGGTGTTGTGATCATTTCCCTGACAAATGGGGAAGCAGTGACTCAAACTTTTAAGGTATAACTGATAAAAGATATATTATTAATAAAAAAATCTATTGATGTACTCATGTAAGTTCAGATTACTATTGTAACACTAATATTGCTGCACTGAGAATTGTGCTATGCTTTGTTGTATAGCTAGGTCTGGCAGTATGCTGCCTTAAACAAAGGAAAAAAGTAGGTGAGAAGAATTCATGAAAGTATCATACATCCAATTTTGTTAGTCTGAAAGTACAGATTTCATCCATCTTGATCTCATCCAAGACAGCTTGAAGTTCAAAGTTTAACCAAATATCTTGTCAGGAGTAATTGTCTTTACAATTGTAGCGGACTTACAGAGTCAGCCTGACTTATACTTTGGTAGGAAGTGCAGTGCAGTAAAAATACATTGTGTTCTACAGAGTTTGGGTATGAAATACTTCATGTTTCCGCTCAAATTATTTTCTCCCAGAAGTTTTAAGTGTAATTTCAACACACATGGCTGTATTCAGAACATCCAGCCTGTATTTTGATAGCAGCATGTTCATGTCAGGGTGGATATGCAAGATCCACAGCAGGTCCTCAGGACCTCACACAGGGTTTTGCAGAATATGGAAGCTGTGGTTCTTCACAACTGAACTGAGTAATGAGGGCTGCATCCGTGAATGCAGCCACACAGCTGGCACCGCTCCAGACATCCCTTTTATTTTTGGTAGTACAATGAAATGACTTAAAATGAAGCTCCTCAGCACAGCAAGCCTATGATGTAACTCAGACATTCCTAGCAAAAGGAAAGCAATTCAGTAGTGAGTTTCATAGTGCTTATTTGAACGTGATATCAGTACAGGAAGGTATGATGGAAAAAGAAGTTGCTAAGGCAGAGTTTGAAGGGCATGGTATTTGTTCAGAGAAAAAGAATAGAATATAAAGATGATCATAGGCTACCTTACTCATTTGAATTATTTTTAAAAACATTGTTTTCCTTGGTATGCACTGCTATTTTTGTCTGCTGGCTACGGCTACAATTAATGTGAATTTTTAAAGCAACTTACTAATATGAGCCTGAATAAGTAGGGTTCTTAAAGCATTCATGAACTTTGGGTATATTTAATATTTAATCAAACCTTTTGTGGTGGTTTTACTTGGCCCAGTTTTTACTAGTGGGTAGGGAGGGGCACAAAGATGGCTCCTGTGTGTCCTGTGTGAAGGTTCTGGAAGGTTTTCACCCTGTCCAGCAGAGCCACTCTCTGATGGCTCTGAAGATGATGGACGTGCTGCTGGCCAAACCTGGGCCAAGTAGAGATGTTAGTTACGCCTCTGTGAAAACATATTTAAGGAGAAATCAAAACAATGAGTACACGCACTTCTTTTTAGCCAGAGGAGGAGAAGGAGGAGGAGGAGGTGAAAATATGTGAGGGAAAGCAACATGGAGACACCAAGGTCAGTGGAGAATATGGGGGAGGAGGTGCTCCAGGCATCGGAGCTGAAAACACTCTGCTGGCCATGGTGAAGACCATGGGGGGAGCAGGTGGTGCCCCTGCAGCCCATGGAGTCCAGAGGGGTGCAGAGATCCACCCACAGCC
>VZTX01051095.1:487853-548404 GCA_013400915.1 Pardalotus punctatus | reverse complement strand
GAGCTGTTGGTTGAGTGAAAGAGGGAGGGAGGTGATCTGAGAAATGGTGTCTTAAGAGGGAGAGGAGTGAGCAGAGAAACAGTGTTTGTAGCAGAAGAATTGTGGTGATGGACTGACTAAGGAAAAACCCCATACCCTGCCCCCCACTCGGAGATGCTGGTTGTGTGAAGGAGGGACAGGGGTGCGTTGAGAAATAGTGTCTTAAGAGGGAAGGGGGGTGAGTGAAGAAATGGTGTCTTAGGAGCTTATTTTTACCTCTCATTTATCCTCCGACTCTTTTAGGTTAATAAATCACTCTGCAACTTTAGTTTTTAATCTGTTGCCCATTCTCTTTTACATCTGACCCCACCAGTGCCTCATCTCAGTTCATGAGTCCAGTGTATTTGTGTTAGTTTGATTCCTCTCCTCTGCAGAGCTGCAACAGGAGAGAGGATAGAGAGCAGACATCGTAGGTCCCTGGCATTTGGCCAGGGTCAAACCTCGACACATTTGTTCGAAAACACAGAGCCAACAAGATGGTCAGGGAGCGGAGCAAGTGGCTTGTGAGGGGAGGCTGAGGGAACTGATTTTATTCAATCTGAAGAAGAGATGGCTTTGGGAGACATAACAGCAAATTATCAGTAACTTGGAGGTGATTATGGTGCCAGACTGTTCACAGTGGTGCATGGGAGGGCACTGAGGCAACATCTCAGGAACTGAACCAGGAAAGGTTCAGGCTGAATAAAAGGAAAAATAAATCCCACAAGGATAGTCAAGCATTGGTATGCTTGAGGTTATGCATCTTTGAAGGTTTTCAAGACCTGACTGGATAAATACCTGGTTAACCTAGTCTGACTTCATAGCTGACCATGCTTTCAGCAGAAGATTGGAATAGAGACCTCCAGAAGGTCCCTCCCAAACTGAATTATCCCACATTCCTACGATCTTGAACATTGATTTCCAGAAAACTGTACAATAAACTAAAAATGTCTAAGAAATTATTTTAATATTCTTGGCATCATGACCTCAATTTTTTTTTAAATTAAAATTTAAGTGCTTTTCTATTTTTCACCAGAAATACCTTACATTAATTTTTCCCAAGTAATATATTAGCAGCTGAAATTGTTTCCCTACTAAGAACATCCTGAAAAATCCATGGCAGCCAAGACTTTATTAGAGAGTGTGGATATGCTTTCCATTACTTAGCACTTTACTAAATCACACCTTAAGAAAATCCTTAATTGTCTAATGTGGAAGGTAATTTTAAGGAGAAGACATTTAGTAAAATGAGCTGATATCAATTTTACTAATTAGATCTGAAAATAATCTCATAGAGAATGGAAAAAAAAATCTTTAAAAACCCAACCCTGCAGCTGGAGTCTATGTGGGTGTTAATTGGTGGGTTTTTGTTTTAAGTGAGTGTTTTTTTATGAAACATTAAAATGAAAGCTTTGAACAGGTTTAGGATAGTATGATTCCTCTTGAATCATCTAATCTTTAATTTATAAAAAGCTGGAGAAAACTTTTAAGTTCTTCTGCACAAACAGAGCAAATGCATCAGCAACTGCTTTATTTTCTCTCCATTAAAACACAGATAGGAAAACATTCTTTGACAGAAGAAAGCAAAAAATAGAGACTGGGGTGGGCAAAAGGATGATTGGGGTCCAAGCACAACAAAAACTTCAAGTCAAGTAGATATCCTTGCTAGAAAAAGCAATGGAACAATAACTCAGCTAAAAGATGGAAAAAGGAAAATGGAAGTTGCAAATTAAAAGAAATCTGAGGAGTGGGTAGAGGGGAAAAGCAATAAATGTTTTTTATTGTACTTTTCTGATACAGAAATAGAAAAGCTGTGTCTAATAAATAACCATTTTGCTTGCGCCTAGGGGGGAAGAAAAGTTGCAAACACTTGGATATAAGATACAAATATTGGCTTTTTGTCAATAATGCCCAACAAGAGAGGAGTCCCAGGACACAGCAAAGTCTGCAGCTTACCAAAGATTCTTCCCAGCCTTTCACAATTCTTAACTCAGGAACTTCCTGAGCCAGGAAGCCTTCTTTCTGTATCATTATATCCAATAAATTTCATAGGATTTTCAAGATGTTTGATGAACCCATGTAAAACTTAGCATCTATAATACCCTATGAGAAGGAATTAGCCCCTAAACTATACACCATATGGAGCAGTGCCTACTTTTGCTGGTTTTGAACCCTTCACCTGCTGGAATCAGCTGAATCTACTAAGCTTTTCTTCATTTTCTGCATGACGCTCAGGATCTGTAAAATCTGAAGAGACTTTTATTATATGCTATCATTATCCCTGCCTCCCCCAGACAATTTCTTTCCAGTCTCAGTCTGTGCTTTTAGTCATCTTTATGATCCTCTCTGAGTTTGCTTTTTATATAGACTTTCTGAGACAAGAAAACCAGATTATGTGTAGTATTTAAGATGTGGTAACGCGATGTGTTTCTACAGTGATAAATGTTGCTGGTTTCTTCTCTATTCCTTTTCTAAAATGCCTACGAATCCATTTGCTTGCCTGAATCTTAATGAGCATTAAGCTGATGTTTTCACAAAGTTGTTATAAAGTTAGATATTTTCTCTTAGTACCACCATTGTGAATATATTTTTAAAAATCCTTTTTACAGGATTTTTAAAAGGATTAAATCCTTTTAATTTTCTACAGATGAACAACTTTTCCATTGACCTTGCCTTCACTTTGTCTCTCTTACAATGGCTGCTCAACAGAGGGAAGTATAAAGCAATGCAGGAATTTCTTTATGCTGGATTTAGTCTCAGGGTGCATTGGTGAGGTATATTCTTCAGACCTGTACAAGTAATGTACAGGCAAGGTCAACAGTGAAGTGCTAAACCAAATTGATTAACAGCCGTGACGTTTGAAAGCCAGATGAAAGACCTCAGAAAGTTCCAAGGTAAGAAAAACAAAACCTTACTTTAGGTTGCTATTATCAGGGAGTAATGAAGGATAGAAAATGTTGTGCTTGTCCTTAAGAACTGCTTTGGTGGTAATCGAGAACTACAAGCTGGTAAATTTTACTTCAGCATTGCACAAATTGAAAGGAAAATGGAAATTAAGTTTGAGAGCACCTAGATGAACATATGATGCTGGCAACATTCCATTGCGTTCTTTAAAGGAAAACCATACCTCTCTATTTTATTTTTTTATTAATTCATTTTTATTTTTCAGAGCAAGTTATAAAAATTTAATGAAAACAAAACCTGATTGTAGGAATTATAAGCTTTTAAAATTTTACAATATAGAATTTTAGTATTCCTGGCATTAAGAAATTATCCAGTATTTTACCAGATTTAATAAAAGATTAAAATTGTAGCAACAGTTACATGTAAGGGAATAAAATCCTGATTTTTGTTGGCTTTTGCCTAACTTTCGCAAATAAAGCTAAGACTTTAATTTAGTTGTCTACAGTCCCTCTCCAGTCAACAGAGCCAAATATGTACATTTAGATAATGGTTTATCAAATCCTAACCCAAAATTCTTATAGGTCAGAGGAATTGCTCTTTGTAAATATGTTTTTCATATTGGTGGTAGATAGAGTTCAAAGGAGTTACTGAGATCAGTAAAGTAAATTTTATGTAGTCAAGTTCAATGAGATGAATCCCTCTCTCTACAGTGACCCAGGGAAGCCATTGTGCAGTACCACTGGCATTGCATAATGCATTGTGATGACCTCAAATATTGGGCAGAGATATTCATCTTCTGCTTGTGCTAAACCTACACAAGCCCACAAAAGCTGTCCTTTCTGAGAGACATGGTTACAAAATGAAACAGATTTAGTTCTTCAAATGAAGATTTGATAACTGGATCCACATCACTTTAACATCTTTGACTATCAAGGCCTCTTTTTTGAGACAGGCTGTCCTCAGTCTTGTGTGACAGAAAAAAAAAAAACAAGAAGAAAAAAATATCCATCCTGAGCTATGTGACCTTTGAGGAGCTTCAGGGGTTTATGCCATCAGCATATTCTCTGCCTCAATGAGTTATATACTCACCTGTGCTGTGATGCCAGGGATATTACTGTTTAGTTGCTAATTCAGTTTAGGGATTATATAACAAAATCAATGCTCCCATTACTTGTAATGTGAGCTATTGACTTTTCCTTTACTTCAGATGATTCAATTGAAGGAGTTTCCCCATTGTAGAGGGGAAAAAAGAAAAAAGCAAACAAGATTAGAAAGGTGTAGAAGGAGCAATACTGGTGCAGTGCTGTGCTCTACTTGGAATGCAGTTTCTGGCTCTGAGTAACCTGGTCAGGTGGAGGGATCCCTGCCCGTAGCACAGAGGTTGAAATCTGTAAGGTCTCTTCTGACACAAGGCGTTCCATGATTCTATGAAAATCATCAGCAAAGTTTACCAAAAAGCTGTCTTTTGTGCTGCTTGCAAAGGTCTTGTAGATTTGTTCTTTTCACATAATATCATTTATAAGCAGTACATTTATGTGGCACCCATACATTTAGTCTGATTATATTAGTGTTCTCTTTATCTTATTTAAGAGTAACAACTAAAGACCCTCTTATTATCAGAGATTTCTTGAATTTGGTCTAAGCAGAATGCAGAAACACCACTAGTCTGAGCCCAGGAGAGAGCCAAATGTCTAAGAACACTAAGATGATGGCATATATGCCTACATGCACACGGGTCCCCATTTGCAGCTTCGCTGCTCTGTGCCATGAGGGACAGAGAGCAACAACTGACCAGCCTTTGCAGGGCCACCTTCAAAGTCCTGCTCTGAAGAAGGTAGAGCGGGCAATTCAGCCCATACTCTCTGCATCCACCTCTCCTAAGACAGAATAAAGACTGGGAATTTGTGGGCTCTTTCTTGAAGAGCTATTTAATGTCAAATACCTAAGCATACTTTGGAGACTAGATAACATTCTCTTTTTTGTTAAGGTACACCTTACCGTGAGCTGTGCACATCTTTCCTCATGCTTTTTCCTCCTTATGGGCCTTTAAAATTTGTAGAGTTGCACATATTTGAAGAGGAATAGGATATCCCTTCCCCATCCTGTCCCAACTTAAGGACATTTCAAATTTCACAAAGTACTTAACTCAAGTTTTTTAATAGCATCAAAGTCTAGAAGACAATGAACATTTTAGATTCAATCTTCATCTGTTTTCTACTGCGTGGTTTCACTGACCCTCTCCCTGTTGGATATTTGGGCACTTAAAGCTGCCCCAAGCTCCCTGGTCAACACACAGAAAACAGAACTGAGTGAAAGCATTCCGAGAGCTGGCTACCTAAAAGCTGGCTACTTGGCAAGACACAATTCAAGTCCTTTCTAGTATGAGTATTCAGAAAAGAGGAGGCTATAAACCATCTTTATATAGTTATTATATACATAGTCAATAGTTCCATTGACAGGGTTACTAATATTCCTCAAACAGACTTTCACTCTTATTGATAGGAGAATAGAAGTGCCTCCAGAGCCTTTTGGCAACAAGCCAGATGGCAATGACTTGTTTAAAGTTGTACATTTCCTAAACAAAAATTGAAAACAAAAATTGTTATCAGCAAATAAGGCTTTGTTACCATGCAGTGTTTAGAGTTCAAAAATTTAAAAAAAAATAAAACTATACTGTTATTTAGTTAACAAGTGTTTTTTGCTGTGTAATTTTAAATTGAATTATCCATAACTAGATGCATTCCCAATGCTTTCCAATGACAATCACGTAATGTTAAGGGGTTGGAATGGACCTTAAGGATCATCCAGTCCCAACCCCCGCCCCTGCCATGGATGTGAACACTTCCTATAAGATCAGCTTGCTCAAGGCCACCTCCAACCTGGCTGTGAACACTGCCAAGGTTAGGGTGCCCACAATCTCCTAGGGCAACCTGTTCCAGTGTCTCACCATCCTCACAGTAACAATTCTTCCTAATATCTAACTCAAATTTCCCCTCTTGCAATTTGTACTCATTACCCCTTGTCCTATCACCACAGGTCCTGATGCAGAGTCCCTCTCTGGTTTCCTTTTAGGCACCTTCAGACACTAGAAGGTTCTATGGGGTCTCCACAGAACCTTCTCTTTTCCAGGCTGAGTAATGAGGACTGAATCCTCCCTAAACTGATGATTTATTTTTATCATTAGCCCAGAACAAATGAAAAAATCATTACTTAAAATCATTACTGATAAGACTTGTGAGATAGAGATGTAAATAATAGAATTACTCTTTCATGGTCCATTTTCAAAAGAGCCAAGTATAAAGTTGCATATGAAGGAACTTACAATTTAGTCTTTGTCAAGAACATGGATTTCTCTTGTTAAGGCCTGGATGAGCCTTAACCATTTGCCAATGAGGGGAGCAAAAATGCTAATTCAGTCTTGCAAATATATGCAGGAAAATATGAAGTGGAACTAACAAGTTTATCACCCCTCTGCTTAGAGACTGACACAGCTCTGATTAAGTACTAGTTTTATATCTTGTATCTGCAATTCAAGCAGGAAGCTGAGAAATTTGAGAAGGTTCAGGAGCAAGTCATTCATATACATGACTGATGAGAAATTTAACGTCATTGACATGCAAAAGTGTCAAGAAAAGAAACAGAAATGATTACTGAGAAACCTTCCATCCAGAAAATACTTGCAAAATCTGGTGAAGGTGTTCAGCTGAAGCTGTATAAATTCTGGCATGATATTTTAATAGTGAGGCTATTTAACAAAGTTACCAGAAGACATGGAGGATTTATTTTACTGAAAATTGAATTAAAATTGGATGTGGTTTTCTATGTTTAATTTCAATCAATCACAGATATTTGGGGATTTTTTTCTTAAAGTATTATGGAGAATGTGAGAGATGATGATCCATGTATTTCCCTTAGTGTCTAAAATCTGTGAACAATCCTACCCTTCTGGAGCAGGGACGGGAATGTGCTTAAAGAGAATTTTAAAAAAAGACGGAGCTAATGGCAGAGAAACAGGTTTTTAAAAATATCCCTGTTCTGTACATATGGCTTAAATGAGCAAGCTTTATCCTTGCAGAAGTCATCACCCAGGTTGTGTTAAAGGCTTACTTAATTTCAAACTGAATTGTGTTCTGCATATTTGATCCCTGCTGTCCCACATCCACAGAGAGCACCTCAGCTGCTGAACCACTGTCAGTGTGACCTTCCCTTCCAAGTAGTACAGATAGTGTTTGGAATGGAAAGAAAGATTACAGAGCTCCAGGGTTAAATGGTTAAACAGCCTCTGATAGCCTAGCAAAGTTCATAACAAAAGCAGAAAAGCAGAGACTGCTGGAGAAAAGCCCCAGAAGAGGACACTTCTCTGTAGTGACACTTCACGTAAGTAGGAAATGGGACAATTTGGCTGAACTTCTGCTTCAGCTGTCCTCAGCAATGATTTCAAATTAAGATTTCCAGCTACCAGGAGGACACTGGCAAGCACCTGTGGATATTCTGGCTTGGGCAGTTGCATTTGCTCTCAGAATATGAATGGTATCAGCCCAAGAGAGTTTTAGAGCTGCTGCTGTGGGGCTTTCACTTGAACAGAACCTCCCAAGAACTAAATGTCTTAAAAGAAATGTTGAGTTTTTCTAGCACTCATCTGGTAGAAGAGGCATTGGATACCTCACTTATGCTCTGGAAAAGTCCTATGCCTAACTTCTAGAGGGAGGTGCTTTTAGTAACACCCTTCAAATGACAAACTGCTGATTTGAACATGAGAGCTGTTGGTTTCCACATTCAAGGATGTGGATATGTTATACCAAAGAGCAAGACGCACACACATCTTGGTGTAGTTCCTTTCCACTAGGAAATCTCTTGCCTTCTTTGAAATCTAGGAAGCTATGATATGACTTCTTTAGCTTTGGACTTAACTCCCTCTTAAGATGGACTTCAGCCTTGATAATTTGCCTGAGTAAAACTTATTTTCATCATGAGCTTTCTTAACTGAAATCAGCGACTTGCTTTCAGAAAGTCAACTGCCCCTTTGCACTAATCAAAAATGCAACTGAGTAAAAGAAAGCTTACGTTCCTCTTGATTTGAGCAGTGCCTGCCACACATTCTCATTTCAATTGAAATTTCTGACTCACACAGCCTTAAAGCTCAAATAAAATTCACTAATACTAATCAGAAATCTGTGCATTTCTCCATACAAGGTGCTCATTTTAATGTTGTTCCTCATAATCTGTAACAAGCAGAATATCAGAAAAATCAGAGGTAAAAAAAATTCATTTCTGTTTTGCATGATCATAGCCAATAACTGACAGCTTCACCCAAATTACTTTACTGCTTCTCTTTTTTAACACTGGAGTTTCTTTTGTCTCTGCCTTTCATGTTCATTTTGATCGCTGTCTGGAAAATTTGCAGCATTCAGGATTGGTTTCTGATTATGGCAATTTGATTTTCCCTGTGCTTGGCTAATTGCATCTTTCATTTCACACAGATCATTATGAGAACAGATGACAACGGAAATCAGTTCCTTCAGAAAATATACTTTTTCAGTTCCAGAGCTTCAAACACATGAAAGCCTTCAGTATATTGTTGCATATTTTTTTTCCCCAGAAGAATGTTTATACATATATTTATTTATTTGTAATTCTATCAGAAAGGAAAATTTGCAAGAACTTAGCTGACTTATATCATTAAAAGCATATGTGATTGTGGAGTGAACTATGAACATCCTAAAATTTAAGCAATTGTTCTGAAAACGAAAGCTCTTGTGAATCCAATATTTTCATAGGGTGTTCCTTTCTATAGCCTCCTAAATCCGAGGCCATAATTGTGGTCCTTTCAAACTAACAAGAACCAACAGTGCCAAGAGAAGCTGCCTGGCCCAATCACTGGCCTCTCCCTGTGCTAATACAAGAATTTTCATGGCCTCATGGTAAATCAGACTGGGGAATGATTAAGACTGAATGTTTGCTTGTTTGGACTGGTGTGGGGTTTTTGATTAGCTGGTTTTTAATTTTATTTTCCAAGGTCTCCTCTTCAAAACAGAGCTCTTGTACAGCTTGAAATGACTGAGAAACTGTAGAAAAACAATGGGAATTTTAAAAAATGTTCAAACGGCTGGATATCAAATACAATAAGTTAAACTATAGCAGAGTGTGGTCTTAATTTTACATGATTTAGCCTGAATCAGATTTTTGCTGGCTATTCCTTCTCTTGAACCTCCCTGAGTGGGTATGCACTGGGTCTAGACACCATCTCCACTTATATGGAGACTGTCATTTTGTCATCTACCATGAGCCCAATCATACACAGGTCTTAGCTGTGGTAATACCATGAAAATAAGTCATATTTTCTGTGTGTTTGTGAGCCCATGCCAGCTGGAGGTATCCTATCCAACACTTCTTGAAGGCCATATTCAAATGATGGCTCTTCCATATCTCCCTTCATAATTGCAATGCTTCTTGCTGCTTTTACATCCTTTCCTAAGAGTGTCTACATAGTCTTGAATTAACCAGTTCTGAATAACATTAAAAGAAAAGTAGGCAGTTATGTAGGAAAATGGCTAGCATGTGAAAATTTGGCAGAGTGTGGGGACACAATGGGTCTTGTATGTCTGTGATATTCCAAAACCATTAACCTGTCATTTAGGACTGCCTCTCAGTCAATCAGGCAAGTTATTAAAGACAATTTGTGTCACACAATGCACAAATCCCCAAGAAACGGATTCAAACTGATGAATCCAGAGAAACCAGCACAGAACAAACAAGTCCAGAAACAGCATAAATATGTGCAGTGGTGTTCTGAGCAGGCAGGTGAAAACATCCATTTCATTTCCAGTTTCATATCAGTTTTCATATATCCAGGACACAGTTACACATAGCTACACTCACCTTTACATATAAGCTAAGAGGACTTCTGACACATCATTTTCTAGGTCCATGATTTTAGCAAATTTAGGGATGTTAGCAAAGTGTTTCCATTCAACTGCAACAATTAGCGCATCTTATTGTTTTGCAGGTGCATCTATCGTTGCAGAACTGCAGGACTGCAGCCTAAAAATGATAGTTTTGAGCAAGTTGTTGTCCCTCTTTGCCTTTCAGTAGCTTGATGTAGAATTCTATTTTTCTGTCTTTTAGTACCTGAAAAGTGTAAAAGGATAAAGTCTACAATAAAGAAACATAGTTGATAAGTTCGGGCATAGATTTGTATCATCTCATGTTGAATAATATGTCCCAGTTTTAAGGTTTTATGGTGCTCTGAATAAGCCACCAATCTTGGTCCAACTTGCCTTCCTGAGAAATCAACCAGAGACACACCACTAAATCCTGTGGAAGAAACAATAATCTAGAAATTAAATTAATGAAAAAACTTCATCCTTGTTAGAGAGATCCAACTGAAACTTGGTAACCTGCAGATGCAGGGAAATCTGCATTCTATTGAATGTCCTACTTTGCCATGACCAAGACACGGCAATAGCCCGTGCCTGTCTATATTGACATTTACATGTGAAGGTCCTAGATCCATCAAAAGAATAAAAGGTGTTCCTATTGCATAAAGACTTTATTAATTTCTAAACTTGCATTAATCCCCAGAAAATATCTTCCATGTGGTAAGCCATGCTCCATTATATTGATGCCTGATGATTTTTTGTCTTTTCTTTTTATACCCTTTTCATACATTTTTATACCGTTTCCCTTCCCCTGTACCCTCTATACACACTCCTTGTACCTAGCCCCACATGTTTATAATTCTTGTAGTCTGATATTTAGCTTTACTTTGGGTGTTTTTCAAAGCGGGAAGACCAAACATTCATACTATCTCAGAGCTAGAGGCTTCAACCTTGGATGGAGCCTTCTCTCTGGAATATATTTTTGTAAACTAGGTTGTAGTTTCATTTAGGGAGGGGTAATTAGAACAGGGAGACAATTACTTCATTTATTAAGTTTCTTATTTGGGGATTTTAGGTAGATATGCTAATTTGTGAAGTCCATAAATTTGTATATGCATTGTACGTGGTGTGCTTCTCAGCGTGCTTCCACCTTTGACACGTGCACCTAGGATCCTATTAAAAACGGAGGATATATTCCCTTTTCCCTTTGCTGCTATGTCTGTTTCATATTTCTACCAGACAAAAGGCAACAATATGAATCTCAAAGAAACTGTACAGTTCACAGGAAAATGCCCATTTCATCCAATTTGAAAGAAAGCATAATTTAATACACATCAGTGACTGTATTCTTAACTTTATATTGAGCAACTGAATGTTTTTTTTCTGTGCTGACTAATGCTCCCTGCTGCAGGATATTGGAATCTAGTGGACCATGCAATTAGAATGCCAGCGCAATGGCAATATGCAATTTAGATATGAAATTTTGCATGAAATAACAAAACATTGTGCACTGGTTATGTTTCACTGCAAAATCTATCACTACTGGAAGCACAATTTCATGAAGCTAGATAAAAAATAAGAAAAAAAAATAGGAAGTGAACCACAACAAAGTGCTATGCCAGTAATATTATATTGCTATCTAACATTATCTGCTAACAAGAATTTAAAAATATAATTTCTTCCTAAATTGATTAAGCCACCTCCAACATTAACTAGTGACACAACCACAGGCAGGCATTTGCTGTGCTTACTGAGAACTCCTTTTCAAAAATTACCAGCTGAGAGAAGTGAATCATGCTGTAACCATATTCCATTTTTTTCATGTTCAGGTATATCCTCCCCTTGAACTCGTTATTGCCTCCAGCAAACTTTCCTAAATCCACCAGACCAGGGTGAAACTCTTCTGGATTGTGTCAGTATCTGGTAATCAAGAATGAGATTCTTGATATGATTCTCCGACGAACCAGATTTTGTATGCATCATTTTCACTGGATATTGAATTCAGAGGCCAAGATTGCATTGAAGAAAGAGTAAATATTAAATCAAGATCCCTCATTAAATTTAAGGTGGGAAGACAGAATCTCCTCTGAGGCATTCAAAGGCATGTACCCTTGTCCTTTTATTATACTGGGAATTTTGGCTCATGTTAAATGCTTTAATTAGACCCCAAATTACATTATTGTTTAGAAATGTTAGTTTCAGTTTACAGAAGTTAAGGACGGCTGGTACAGATTTTTTTTGTATCTTAAAATGTAACTACATAATTTTGCATACACGACTTCTAATAACCTGGCTTTGTTGACAGTCATCAGGACTGTCTATCTGTCCCTTCCCTTTATAATTAGTAAAAGAAAAATTCAGGCTGTAAAATCAAGATAACTGGCTGCATAACTGGATGCATAAAATGCAGCCTTTTTTTCCTTATTTTTTTTTTAAGCTATGATAAATAATCTTGGAGCATACCTCTTAAAAAAAAAAAAAAACACCTGTCAGTAGCTGCAGAATTTGAATTCAGTTTCTCTGGTCATTAGAGATAGATTTGAAAAGCCAGATGTCAAGGCAGGTGCTCCACTATATTTGATAGTAAGTTAATGACCCTTGAAATGCAGAAGCAGTATGTCAGCCCTCACAGCCCCCTTTCCAACAGCTCCCCCTTTCTGGGTCTCCACTGCTTTTATTAAGATCATCAACTGAATGTGAGAGTGATATTGTTTTTCTGTTTAGATGAGCTAGCATATCATGTTATACCATTTTAATGTTCATCATCTCTGGGACTTCACGTCTCTGAAGGTTCAGTTCTATGAGTGTTTTTTCAAATCCAGAAAAATTATGCCTGTGCACTCCAAATAAACCATATTTTCTATTAAACGTAGTTGTGCTGCTTCTGTTCTTGGTTATTAAAATTTTTTACTTAAGGCATATTTGTATGGCCTTCTGTCTTTTCTGCCTTATGAGATGCAGAGGAATCTTTGGAAGGCTAAAGAGAAAATGCTAAAATTTCATTGCAGAGTGCTGGACCAAATGCTGACTTTGACTCTCAATACAGAGTTGCAGGTGCAATTTGCCTTCTTAGCTTTTAAAACATCCATTTGGGTAAGACAATCATTCTCTTTTCAGGCTCCCTCAAGTGCCTCATCAGATGGCAGCAGTGTTTTATAGCCAGCAGTTGAAAGACATGGCACACACACTGCAGGGAATGAAAAGGATTTTAAAAACTGAGGCAGAGTTTTCTAAATGCTGTGCAGAGTCATCAGTTGCAGTGATGTTCTTTGCATATTTGAAAACAGAATATCCCTGAATGTAGGATCACAGAATAAATCAGACCTTAATAGCAAAAGATAATCCTCGGCAAGTAAAAAAGTTTAACTGTTTGTTGGGCTTTTATCTACCAGAGCATTTATTTTTTGCACTTAGGCAATGATTACTGAAATTTGGCTATGTTTAATATCAGGTAGATAAGTTTTCCTTGGTACATCTGTCACACTAATAATATTTTAGAAATAACCATAACATAAATGTTCAACCAAATCTGTGGAATATTCAAAAACATGTGCCAAAACAAGTAATGTCTGCATCCCAGGACTTGCAGACCCAGCTCTTCAGACTAAATCAGATCTTGTGCAGGTTGCCACTGATGAGGTCAATGGTCCAGCCATGGCCACCCATTCTTATTCCTTTCTTTGGATCAGGTTTAGGAATTGTGTGTGCCTGTGAGGAGTCAGATCAGCTTTCACGTTAACTGTCTTTAGGAGGTGCTTATGGTTCCTTCCCACTGGCTCATTACCACCAGCTGAATGAAATTAGCTGGTGTGAATGGATGAAATGGACCAACTCATTATAACACACTTAGCACTACCTTTTCCATCCCATTGAAGACTCCTGCAACTTATTTACCAATACATTGATTTTGAGAAACAACTGCAATATATAAATTAAGTTGCTAGGGGGGAGGATATAATAAAATAGTGGGGAACAACTGAAAGGAATTAAAAAAAAAAAAAAACAAAAAAAAAACCACAGTGTTTTGATAGAATTCTGGACATTTTTCTAGTAAACTTCTTAGTATTTATTCCTATACTCTCATACATATTCTTATATGCCTATAACTCTGAAAAATATTAGTTGCATCTTAAAACTGAAACAGATGTAAAATACCCTGGTGCATTGAAAATCCCAGCAGCAGGCATGTGGCATTAGCCCACGATGCCTCCCCTCTGAGAGCATCCCTCTCCAGTGGCTATGGGAGCACCCAGCTGGCCAAGAGGCACAGCGAGTCCCAGGCATGCCTGAGGAACTGCCAGCACACATCTGATTTCCTTTAGTTGCATCTCAGCAGTCACCCACGTGGAAAAAAAATTATGTAAACATGTCTCATGCAATCCTGTCATGTGGTAAATATTCCAGAAGCTACATTATAATTAAGTTGATTCAGAGTGGAGAATACACAAAAATCTGATGCTGGGCAATCCATATCCACACTGTAAACTTTTGCCAAGTCAGTAATCCCAGTGGAAGAGCCTCCAGGGAGAAGGGGTGATGTGCAGCCTAAGCTCATCAGCAAAGGCACACTGAACTGTGCAACAGAGCTCAGACTTCAAAAAACTCACTCCACAGAAAATTCCTAAGTTACCCTTTATTCCATGTCATTGCAGAAACATGGAAGTTTAATGTATACTTAAATTCAATTTAAAAATATTTTATACATTAACATATTTGTTACAAGATTTAAAAAAAAAAACATTGTTAGACCTAGAACAGGGAAAAATGGTCTCATTTCAGTGTTTTAAAGTTTGAGTGGAGCACTTTAAAAGTGGAAATAATCTCCTTCTTGTACTTATAATACTTTCTTCTTCAACATTAGAACAAAATGAACGTACTCCCATGATAAGTTTACATTTTGACAAGCTACATTTGTGACCAAAACAGTCCATTTGAATATGTTTTACCAGCTCCATTGTTATACTTTTAGCCACAGGATTAATCAAAATGACAGTTATGGACTTTTTTTGCCACTGAAAGTCTATATAATTTTCATTACAGCCTATTCAAAAGTCATATGAGAAGAGGTTCATTAAGAAAATATTTCATGGCAGTGCAATATTTCTGCTCAGCAAGACAGAAAGGAAAAAGGACCATGACAAAAGGTTTTTCCCTTACCACGACACCTCCCCCCAAGACCATTTCCTATATGAAAGTACATTTGTCTAGTGGTTTGTTGCCTAGTGAAGGACTTTCTAGATTAACAACCTTCTGCTCCCATAAGGTGGCACACAGACCAGGTCCCTGTCTATTTGGCAATTTAGAGATTTCAGAACTCTCTTCCTGGCTGCTGGCTGCAAGAGGCAGAAGAGCTCACTCTAGTTCAGGCAGCTCAATTTGGAAACATTGGTTTCAGTTCTATTGCAAGTTCAACACATTATGTTTCAGTCCTGTATCTTTTCAGCAATAATAATACCAACCTCGCCTTATAACAGTGATCATAATAATCAAACCAGGTCTGGAGGCTGCTGCCGTAGAGAAACCCTGTGGCTGTCTAATCTCTGTGAGACAGACTATCCCAGTATAAGCTACATTAGGGTATTATTTATTGGTACATGACAGATAAGAGGGGAAATTCTGTAGATTTATTCTCACTTACACACAGACAGGATTATAAGTGCTTCCTCCTTTGCCTGCCCTCCTCTGCTTCCTAATTCCTCTCCAAAGCCATATTTCATGTATCGAAAAACACATTTAAAAAAAAATTACTTCAGCTACCACTATCCTTTAGAGTGTGTGATCAAGCCACAATGTAGTTTCCCAGAATTTCTGCAGTGGCTTCACAAATTGACCCTCACAAAAAAACAGCAGTGAGAAAAAAAGGCTCTAAAAAAAGAGAAACATAATTGCATAATCCTTCCTGGGGTATGCTAGAAAAAATAAAATTGTCAGAAAGAGGCTGATCTTGGGACCCACAGAGAATTTGTGTTGTGCCACAGCCACCCATGAGGCTTGCTTCTTTCACTAATGGGTCTGTAATAAAGTGCCAGCTTTCAGCAAGGAGGTGTATTTTTATAAGTTTTACCAAAGCAAGGATGGCCATCCAGAATAACATTGCTGTTAGCTGTATTACAGTAGTTCTAGCAAATCCTGACTTCCACTTACATTTCCAGATGAGGGGACACAGGAAGGTTATTGTCTATTTTTATTTAAAGTGTTTCCTTTCAATTTTGGTTAGGAGGATTTTGACCTTGAAGGTTTAGATTTAAGTGATGTGCTGTAGGGTATGAAGATACATACTAGTAAATTAATTATGGTGGGTAGCAAGCACATGTGTTGGAGCTGGAGCACCCCTTTTCTGAAGTGTCTTGAGCAGCCTCTTCACGTGTTTGGTTCATGTCTTGAACCACATTCCCAAGAAATTCTTAGAAATAATTTGGAACTTAACACTTGTTAGGAAATATTCTCAAGAGGCATTCTGGATGGAGCAGTACACGTGAGACTGGAAGAGCTAAATTATGCACTTGTGGTTAAAATGTGCCACTGGGTTCCATGCAAGAACAGGTCCTGACACTGATATTTTGCTAGTATAGATTCAGCCAAAGAGAAATACTAATACAATAAGCAACAGCTAATAGGTAAAGTCAATCCAAATAGACTCGTCTGGAAATGAATGCAATGCTCTGAGTTACAAAACTCTTCTTGTAAAAGTTTTGGATATAGGGAAACACCAGCATACACCAAACTTTTCTCAGGATCATTTAGGTTGGAAAAAACATCTAAGGTTATTGAGTCCGATTTTAGACTTATCACCACAACCACTTTATTGTACTGGAGATCAAATACCACTTTAAGCAGCCAACATTTCTACCTGAATAATTGACAATGGCAATCCAAACTTAGTTGTGCCTGATTAAATAAATTATTAATAATACTATGAGAGTCAATATTTCTCTGACAGCAATTAAAAATACCTGCTCAAAATGAAAACACCTTCCCCAAGCTTCAGCTACCCCTTAAACAGACCCTCACCTCTCTTCAATATTCAGTCTGGTTCAGCACTATTCTGTATATATCCAGGACAGGGTGGCTATTGCTGCAACAGCTATGATTTAGCTACCTTGCAGTTTAGAAAGTTATCCTATATTTTCATGACTTGAATATGTGTTATGATGATTTAAAAGAGAATTGTGGGCTGTCATGAAAAAAGGTCTAAAAAAACTATCCATAAAAGAGGTTGTAATTCTTTCTCTAATATAGAGTAAACATGTGAAACTGAAATAATTCTTTCTGCAATACACTGTAAACTTGTGAAGTTAATAGAATGAAATACAAACTTCTCACTCAGAATCCAGTCTAGAAAACAGGTCTGGTTAAATCTTTTTAAGTGGAACTTTTAATCCAAATATCTACCGTACGGCTTTTTTTATACTGTATATATCTTTTCATCTAAATTTATCCTTTTTCATCATCCAAAGTTTAATTAAAGGTGGTTCCCAGCTCTGCGTTCCCTAAACTTAATGGCTTGCTACATTAATAGGAAGGACATGACTCGTGTATCACTGACTGACATTAGGAAGTTTTGTTAACTGTGTTACAGAAGCTGGAAGAGTTTATGAAACAACAAAATGAGGGAGAGTATGCTCAGCTGGTGTCTCTCAAAGTACCTATGTGACCATAATGGGACTCCAAAACCTCACTATCTAATATCTTGGCTTTCTAATTGGTTTTCCTATGTACCCTGAAGTCTTTCCAAGACAGGGAAATGCAGTAGCCTCACTGTAATTACTTTCTGGTCATGTCAGGGCTGTATTCAGTAGCATTTGAAAGGCCAAGGTCAGCTCATGCCTTACAACACCCAGCATTAACTGGAGCAATCTGTCCAGAGCCTGACACTCAGCATGAGAAAATGCAGCAGACCCAGGACCTTTATGATAATCTCAACAGTTTCTTTAGTAATTCTTCTAGTCAGTAAAAATCCCTGCATGATATAAATGTTCAATCTTCATATCATAGGACAAATTAATATTCAAGCAGGATTTCAGTTCAAGTGCTATCCTTGTAGCAGCCCTCAGAAGCATGTCTCATTAGTCTCAGTGAGTATATTATCTTTCTTAATTAGAAACTCTTAAACTTTTTCATCATGGGAATTCAAGGGTTGCAAAAGAAGAAGAAATTTTGTGTGATTCATTTTAATTACATATTTACACACCAAAATAAGAAATTGGAAGTTACGATCTTAGTCTAGCATTAGCAAGGTAGTCATGTCCCAGATGTACTGTGCACCACTCAGGAAACATAACTAGCCTAGGATAAACGTGAAAAAAAAAAAATCAGAGTGGAAGGGAATGGGTATCTAATAAGCCAGTGGGACTGTAAGAATTTTCTGAAATGTTTTAAAATCTTCCTCTTCATATGCAGAGTTTTGTCAAGGAACTGAATACTTTACCTATGCGGTCATGAGGAGAAATGCTCCAAATACTGAGGGTTCTGGTGAAATATTGTAGTTCTTTAGTCAAAGGCGTAATTCACACTGACATCGAATTGCTCATAAACTTGTCCTCCTCAGGGCAGCCGAAGAAATTTGGCTCCTTCTCAGGGAAAGAGACTTGCCTTTACCTTCCTTGCTCTTACCCATCAGCTTCTACCCCCTGCAGCCTCCTAGCAAAAATTATAGATTTGGATATTCCAAAAACTGTAGGTATTAATTTACATTTTGTAATGGTCAAATGTTGTGGCTTTTCTGTTGTGTTGTTGATATTAATATTAAATCCATTGTTCACTGGTTGCTGATTAAATGTTTTTAATAAATCAATAAACCATTTTGATCGTGATTTGGTTTAACCAAATGAACGGAGCAGTTTTCCCCTGCATTGTTACTGCCACGTGTCATTAAGTTGCCACTGGTTTGAGGTCACTCACATTTATTTGCAACTCAAGTCCTCAGAAAAGAGGAGCTTCCCTCTCTTCCCAGCATGCAGAGTAGTGCCCTAATTTTGAAATTCAGCTGCTTGGGCTTGTCAATATAATAAACTCCTCGTTGTCTGATGTTGAGGACTTCTCCCTAAATACAGGAAGGCTATTTACTAATTTTTTTTCCTAGTGACACTAAAAATTTAATGTCAGTATATTATACAGCAATGATAATTTTATTAAGACAGAAATGATCAGTCTTTTAGGCACATATAGTACAAGCAAAGAACTTCTAGCAATCAGAGATTACAGAGAAAAAAAAAAATCTGTGCTAAATTTACCTTAAATTTTGGTCCACTTAATGTCTTTCATCAATTTCTATTGTCTTAGTTTAACAAATGGAATCATAAATAATGCAATCTACATCAACTGCACTTATTTGCAATTAGAATTTTTCTTTTGGTTCTCTGTTTTATGAATATTTAATACACTGTATAACCTTGATGAAAGGAGTGCAATTTAGGAGGCCATAATGAAAATGTAGAAACTCTTGCTTTGTGAGTTCAACTTCTGGTTTAAATTAACATGCACTAAACCTTTCTGCACAATGCTCAACTCATGAAATCTAAGATTTTCCTTGTCTAGGAATGCATGGACAATTTCAGTATATGTTTTCTGCTTCAAAGGGACTAGGTACTTTTTTTAAGCTTCATAGGGATTATGACCTAAAATTTTGGAGTACATATTTTAGGTTATGTGTTGGAAAAAAATAAAATTAAAAATTACTTCTAAAATCCGTATTTAGGATGTGTGATTCCAAAAAGAAATATTATATATACCAGTAGCTATAAAAAAAGTATTTACTTGAAAAGTCTTTGCTTCTTGAGAGACGGGAACAACTATTGAATAGGTTATTTTTTTATTTTCTTGTTTGCCACAGCAAATTTATTTTAAAATACACCATCATGGGGGGAATGCTACCATACTGCTAAACATTTACATTTGCCAGTATTTTAAAATACAGTAAAGAGAAACTGCAAGAGTACAGTCTAAAAAGAGAAGTACTTATGAGACATACTCTTCTAGCAATAAGAAAAAACTTGTGATTAAGTGAGCACTATTAAATCAAACTAAGAAATAATTCTGAAATATGCGTGAGATACAGGCGAACAGATGCTCAAAATTAGGTAGGAAAATTTATAGCAAAAGGCCTAAATTCTGGTGTGGGCAACAAAAGAAAGCAAGAATTTGATTTCTGATAGTCTTTCTTTTATGTACCACAGAAATACCATTACAGCTGCAAACACTGGGGTGTAATAGTTGCTTCAGATATAGCTGCTTCATTTGGAATTGGATTATTAAATTACTTGTTTGGTATTCGATCATAAAATAATTCTGAGCTTGTTGCCATTTCTTCTGCTATTCTTATCAATGTTGACACAGGAAAATATTTAGCTTTGCTAAGAAAATGGAAATTATCTTGTAGAATATGAACATTACTGCTTAATATATGTTTAATGTCTTCCTAAGCAAGCTATTACTTTGTATTTCATTTCAGAGTCAAAATAAAATATGAACAGAAATAAGCTTGTTTCCCTGAAGCTGGAGCTGTTTTTAAGAATGTTCTGACTGCAAAGATGGAAACAATACTTCAAGTATTTGCACAGTAACTCTCTTCAATTAGTGCTTGATAAATTTTTTTTTTTAAAAAGAGTGAGGAAGGAAAAAATATTTACTTGGTTGAGTGCTATTATGTACCTTTCTTTCAAATAGAAAATTTTCCATGAGGAAAGAAATGATTACTCAAAGGGCAAAGAGAAAGAGTTCATCTCCCAAAGCAATCACGCACAGAAGGTGCTTTAAGAGAGGACGAACAAGTTGTTAAATCTCAAGTTGAAAAAGTCAAGAGCTGTGATTCACAGGTCCTGGGTTACCTCTCAATTTGGAGTCAGCTGCTTTCACTGCTGTTATTGAAGGACAGTGCCAGTGAGGAAGTCTCTGTTGCTGTGTGTTTGAAACAGGAATTTTTATTTCTTTGCTCTGCCTTTAAAAGGTAAAACACTCTTAACATGGTAACAAAATCAGACCACCAGGGATGCCATAAGGAGATGCTTCATCCATTTCCAGCCTTCCTGTACTCAAATGAGATAATGGCCCTACATGTACAGAATCTACCTTTCCAGTGTAATTTGGTATTCAATGGAAAAGAAGATGGTATCAACCTATTCATTTTATTTCAATGAAAATAATTTTCAAAATAAACTGTCTTGAAAGACAGGTTTTCTAACCTGCAAGATGTTTAAACAAGCCCCAGTTTTTTCTGAGTTCAGTAAACCTATACATAACAGATACACAGCAGTCTATAAAAGACTAGTTGAAGCATTTGTTTTTCATAAAACATCATTTTATCTGACTGACACCACTAAACAATTTATATTCTGATAAGCTGTAGATTGCCATTAAAAAAATTCTCCTTGTGACTGAGACTACAATAGTTATCAAATAATCAGACAATGTTTTTTTGGCTAGCTGCTTCATTTATTGGAAAAATTCTAAAGAGAATGAAAAAAAATAAATACTTGTAAGTTACTTCCTTAGAAGTTTTAACCACATTCCAGTAACCCATTACAAATGATTGACATAATTCAAATAGTAGCAGCAAAATCAGTACTCGAGAAATAAATACTGTAGACAATTTAACTTAATGCTGCAAATAAGCAGTCATTCTTAGCTTTTGTTTCTGTTGCAATCTGGAGAAACTAACATTGGTATTAATGTTTGTATGAAATTTTCTGGCCATGAAATCACAAAGAAGTTAATGGCAATATCTCATTGATTTTTTATAGTATCAGAATATTTTTCTGTGTCTTCAAGACTAGTCAGAATGGTCAGGTATAATATTATGGAATCACTAAGGTTGGAAAAGATGTCTAAGACCATCAAGTCCAGCCATTAACCCAACACTTTCAAGTGCACCACTAACCATGTGTTTAAGCACGCCGTGGCTGGAGCTCGCAGAGCCAGCTCTGTCGAGCCAGCATGGGCCACCTCAGGGTTATTCAACTGGAGGAGCTCAGAGAAAACAAAGTGGACTTTATGTCCTGAGCTGTTTTCAGTGAACCCACAACTGGGCTGCTGCTGTGCCTGGTGGAATCTCTCCAACCATGGAGCTCTCTAACCCATGCAGGAGACAGCAGCACCCCAGGCCCCCAAGCAGAACAGCTGATTCAGCCCATGCTGCACCCTTGTATCCCATGACACTCCCACAGGCACAGCCCTGGTGAGCCTCCATTGCCCTGAAAGCCCCTCTGCTTTTCTCACTGTCGTTGCTACCAAGCCAGCGTGAGTGGCCCTGGTTCTCTGATCTTTCACAGCAGCTGATTGTGCTCTCACAGCTGTCAACTCCTCAACAGCCCCCAGGAGCAACAGTGAATATATTACATTTGATGTGCTTTTTCCTGTGGAGAGGCCAATGCCATTTTATCTAATGTTCCCACTGAACACAGCAGTGCAATTCCCATTAATTTCAATCTGTACTTTTGCATCACTGGACAGGCACACATTGTGATGCAGCCATGGACCTCAGCTATACAGAGACATACTATAAAAGTCCATAGTTTTTTCCCAACCCCATATATTCAGATTTCCTTTCAAAACAAACTAGGACACACTGGTCTATGGCCACACTCTTATCTCACCCTCACAGACTGTTGTCTGTCCAGGTTGCAAAGCTGAGTACCAGAGCAATGGCAAATCTGTGAGGCATATCTGCCCAAATTATCTGACACGGCCAAAGGGCTTGTGGCATTGCTTACAGTAAAAACTATAATTTCTGGACAAAGCCTTGCAACCCTGAGATGAATGTCACTCTTTGTTATTACAGTGTTCATGTATCATGGTCAGTCTGCTATTTTTGGTCACTTCATCACTAAGAGTGGGTAGGATGCTGGATAGCCCACGTGGACATTAATTAGGTAAGTTAAGAAAATCAGAAGTCTAATATTTACTTAGAAATTGCAAGTTTCTAAAACAAGCGCGCTAAAGTAAGTGCATAGAACCTTAAGATGGCGTAAAATTACCAGAAGATTTACTTTGTAAGTTCTTATAGGGCATGAACTGGAAACTGCAGCAAAAGGAGTACAAAGAGGACCAGCCAACAAAGTAAGTCATGCTGACAGGGCTAATGCAATAACACTTTACAAACTGTTCAAACATTTGGAATAAAAATGGTCTATTCCATTCCTTTAAGCACAGCATGTTTTGCTCTACAAATGTCTTGAGCTCTGATTCAGCAAAGCATTCAGCCATGTGCTTGTTTCTAAGCACACAGTTAAACTCTACTTGTCACATACTAGATGTATTATATGGCAGGTCTGGAAATTCATGGCATTTGACACTGAAATCAAAAGCTTCCCTTTGCTCTTGCAAAGTCTATCATCAATCCATCAGTCAAGAAACTTTAATTTTTTTTCTTTTTTTTTGCACTGATTGAGAAATATGTACTTCTAGGGGTAAAAAAACCTAGGCAGTAAGAATGAGCAGCTCCAAGAAAATAAAGTCAATCGTATACCAAGGTTATGGGTTGGCAAAGACTATTTTGGATTGGTGAAGGTAGTACTTCTCTGGTTTGTTCTGTACGGTTCAATCAAAGTCAGCAAAGGTGTCTGTGCAAAAACCTGGTGACAAAAGTGGAACAGAAACCAGGCATTTGCCAGGAGACAAAATATTTCCCGATCCTACAGTGCAACAACAAGGAGGAATAGGAATAAAGAAAAAATAACACCACAACCTGAAAAAGCCCTAGAAACTTACTTTGGGAAAGAAGGGGGTTTTGGGGGTTAGTCAACTGAAAAGACCCTGTAGTAGTGTACTCACTTTGCTAAGATACTTTCTTGTTCATTCACAGTGAGTTCAGATAAAAAGGGACTTTGCATTTCTTTCCCAAATAACATCAAAGAATCATCCTAAATTATTGGCACAACCCTAAAGTTCCTGCATTTTTAGTTAAGTGTTTAGATCAAAAGCAATCATTTTAAAGACCTCTGACTCTGTTCTTGTTCCTTATCCTTCTCTGTCTCTGAACTGACTGCACAAAACCTCCCCATTTAGGTTTATAATCAATAGATTTATATTTAAATCACTTTTGCCCTCCCTAGTCTCATTGCTTTTTAATATTTTAAAACCATTAAATTGATCATGGTGGAATTTCTCATCATAAAATACTCATTACTTTAAATACATGTGCTTCATTTAGCATTTTAGAGCAATCTCCATCTGCTGATTTTTCACTTGTATCTTTTTCATTATCTCCATCCCTTTCCCTGCAGCCTATTGTATAACCTTCTAGAGTACTTGAAGAACAAAAAATGCCCTAGGTTTTTATTTCACTCTCTTTATTGAAAATCGTGTCATTAGCTGTCCAGACTGTCCTTCACTAAGCCTTTTTACTACAGATTATGAAGCAATTCACTAATAAAATTAACATTATGACTAAATGCTACGTTCTCTGCTATACCATTACTCTGTCTCATAAATCTGGTCTTCTTTCGAACATCCATAAATCTCTTACTAAAGCTCATTGAAAATAATGGTAGGTTAGAATTCCATACTAATTATTTGTCTTCTGAGATTTGCACTTTCTAAAACTTCTTGAATCAACTGTGTTACATAACACAGTTCACCATCCCAATTGATGCAAGATTAAGAAGTAGCAGTTGCTCTGGAACAAGCTGTTGAGTCTATTGAGACTCTCAATTCCTGAAAACTTTTGATCAAGGTTCTGAGAAGTGACAGAAGTCACTGAGCAAGAAATATTTAACATGAGAAATTAGAGCCAACAATGGGTTTAATGCTGTCTGTGTTACCAATGTAGATTAAATCTGAATACAGATAGCAATTGCACATGATTCCTTCCTTTCCCTACAGCTCTTCTCATTTTGAAGCACTAATCAAATTGTAAACCTTTTCAAACATTTCTGTACTAGGAGGAGGAAGGTTTCATGTACCATAAACGGTATGCCTATCCCCAAATTAATCTTCTAGCCTCTTCCTTTGCTATTTTAAAGAGACATCACAACTGCAGACATACTTTTTAGTTTTTAAAGGCTTTGACTTGAGCATGAGATTAATAGTTTGGGGAGTTTTAATCAGTGAAAAACAGAATTGGGGGAATTAAATCATATTGAAAAATGCTGACAGACAAAACATAGATTATTACACTAGAACTTGACCCTAGTCTTAAAAATAAATCTGTGTCAAATGTCAGTGCGAAGACTGAATATAATCTAAGTCAACTATAATATGGCCAACTGACCTGGCATTACCCCCCAGGCAAAAACTGTGTACTACCAACCAGGCTGGGAAACTTACTTGTTTTTCACTTTCAAAAGAAAATTGTCCATTTATCTCACTGAAAATTCTTTATGATTTAAACTTTCCAGCTAACAAAGGTTTGATCATGTTAAATCTGTCTAGACTATCCTAAGTGTTATTGCCAGCACAATCGACATGATTATTTTTCCTTTGTATCCTGAAGTTATTTTTAAAATGTTTTCAGTGAGACGGGTCAATTATTTCTGGAAGAATATCAGGGCTGCACTGTCTTCTTCGTGGTTCTCCCAGGCTCTCTGCAGTCCTGGAACTGAAGCAGAAGTTTGAATTATGGCCCACTCATGTTTTTGACAGATGCAGTTCATTTGATACATTAATGAATATTTTGGGATTAGTAGTCTATTTAAGGCAGCTGCTATTAAATTGTCATAATTTATCTTTGATTGTCACACAGTGTTATCTACAGTCTGGAAATATGTTCCAGCTTTGGAATTAAAGCTTAGATAATCACTGACCCTTTGACTCTGCCTTTAGCCTAAGACTTCAGGATATTTCCACCATTAAATTGCCAGCTTATCCCCACTGTTGCAGTGAAATGGACAGTGTTGGAATGGGATTTCTTCTGCCTAACTTAGCTACTTGAATTTAGACATCTAGTGAAATCCAGTCATCTGTTTCTCTCTAAAACTACATAGAGTTCAGAAACTCCAGTGAACAATCGACTGCTTCCCAATGCACTCGTGCTCACTGGGATGCCAAGTTACCTTGTGGAGCTACATGCCTAGGCTACGTGCCTTAGGCTGAGTACCTAAGTTCAAGGCACTGTTCTATGTGAGATCAATCACTTTTCTAATGGAGAGTGTCTTCCTGAACTTCAAATGCTGCAGCTGCAAAATTTAGAGACGTAATAGACAATTCTGTAAAGATACTTGCACTTGCTGTGCTGCAATACCTCACTTTCCATTGTCTTTCCCTACAGCAGAATGTCCAGGTTTGATGGACACTTCTGTTTTTTCTTTTGTGTGTTTGTTTTAGGAGCTAACTGAAGGTCAATCGAACCACCTACAACATGGAGCTTACACAAAGCAGAATGCTGAAGCTCACAAGAAGGTAAAATACTGGCCTGGCCATGAGATCTGATAAGCCCATGGAAATTCAAGTCTTTCATCCTATAAGACAGCAAAGGTTGGCAACACAGCATCATACACACCTGGGATTTTGTTTTTTCTGTTAATATTCTACAAAGAAACTTTCTAAAATAATATAATCACTATTCATTTTCTCTTCTTACAAACAAACTTCTGGTCAATTGATTTGGTTTATTTTAACCTGACCTCTCCTAAACAAGTGGGATTAGTGTTTACATCTGTACACATCAGATGCCTTTGAATGTACTGCACAAACAGAACAGACTGACATAGCCCACCTGGATATTTGTGAAAAGTGACTGGAGGTGTTAAAGGACATATTTATCATCCACTAGTCCTGTTATTTAAACAGTCTTTGCTCTTACATATCAAGCAGATTCAACAGATTTGCATGACAGAAAAAATAGACATCTCTTGCAAGGCCTGCAGACCACAGGAGGAAAATGTCTCTGTAATTGTAGTGCTGAAATCAGGGGGTCAGCAAGTTTAAATACAAGAAAATATGCAGATGAATGAGAATTCACACAAACTGGGTGCAACATAAATTTTTTGAGTGGTTATCTCTACAGAGACCTGTAGAGGCGACTGTGATGATCCTTATTCCATAGGAATGCTAAATATCCAACAGTACTTCCAGTCCTAAATTAATATTAGCTCTGAAATCACTGAACATACTCTTCCCCCGTCATTTCAAAATATGGAATATTAGTTTTGTGCCAGTGACTCTGCCCTGCCCCTGGCTCAAATGCTTCCCTCAGTGTATGTGAAAAAAGAGCAGCTGTCCTAAAAGTAAAGTATTATTTAGTTTTTAACTAAGTCTTAATGAAAAACTGCACATTGAAAGGCTAACACATATTTGAAACATAAATTAATATATCTCCAGCCTTCTACTCCTCGAATCTATTCTTCTGTGCCTCTTCAGCCAAAAGTTTTGTCAAGCTGCTTGGGTCTTTCTGAGGATATTTGTGTGGGACCAAGCCACTACAGGACAGCCCTGCTCCATGTAGTCATGTTTTGACAAGAGCAAGCTTCTTCCATGTGCCAGGTAGAACATGAACACCTTCAGAGACCACCATGTGTCTAACCCCAAGAATGCAAGCTGTACCTGCCACCAGCCTCCCAGTCCTGTCTCTCCTGCTGGAATTCCTAAAGTGCTTGGTAGAGCATACCTGCTGCTGTCCATCCCCTTCATCTTCACCCCTGGACTCTAAGGATGAAGCCTCTCCTGGCCCCTGGAGCACCCTCCTTTCTCTGCTCATTGCAGTGAGGATATGAGTCTGTAAGTGTCCCCAAAGGTTTTCTGTGACTCCTTGTCTTGCTATTCCCTCCTCCTTTCCCTTGGGAAAACTGAAATGCAGAACAACATAAACAAAATAATCTTGTTCTACAGCAAAAAATCAATCAACCAGTTACTGCCACCAAACATGTCAGTGTGTCACACACAGCTTTTGGTAATGGTAGGGAGAAATGCAGCTGTTTGAGAATGGCTTTGCATCAGACCTGCAGAAATGCTAATCAAAATAGCTACAGAGATAAAGGGAAGAAGGAGCACCTGTGCTCTCCGAATCACCAATAAAGTATCCCAGATTACAGCATTCACTGCAGCACAAATGAAGAGCCCAAGGGTCAAACAAAAGGAAGTCTTCCCAAGCTTCTTTCAGGGAAGGACCTTTAATAGTTGCACACATATCCAAGGCTGGCTGACTGCTGCTTCTGCCACCCAAGAGGAAAGTTTATGGAAACTAAAAGAGGCCCAAGTACAGAGAATAAGGGATGTTCAGTTTGTCTGTTAAGCACCAAAATGTTCCCCTGCAGTTCTGCAGAAATGGACCAAAAATGGAGCTGAGTGCCTTTGACATATGCCTAGGCAGGGTGCTAAATGAGAACACAGAGCAGAGTTTTCAGATATTTCTGCCAGGAAGGAGAAAATTAAGAATACAAAACCTGTGCTCTTCTACCCACTAAATAGTGCTCTATGATAGTTATTTCAGTTAATGTCTCTGTCCTTTCCTGCCCCTGGCAATCAGATTGCATCAGCAAAGAAAATAATGAAAAGGAATGCATAAATAATTGCCATAAATTACATATTTTTTTTTTCTATACAGAGGTATCCGACATTTTAAGTGCTTCTGTGAGGAGCACAAAACTCAATAAAAGTCTCAGGTTTGCACAATCTTAAAAAAGCAGTAAATGCATTAAATTTTTCAAAACTTGGATTGTACTCTCAGGCTAGAGATCGACTGATAACGTCCTGAGAATGGAAAAGAATCACCTTTACTAACCAGAGCTTTCCTCTGAGAAGGAAGGGTGTGTTTTTATCAGTTGCTATTCAGAGCTGTAGATCAGTATAAATGTTGTAGTTGAAACCATCATGGAATTATCTACCCGAAATATAACTGTGAAGGACAGTCATTCTCTGGGTGGGGATTTCCACGTTGAGAGAAGTTTAGGCTCCCAGCACAGTCTCTGTAGTTTACAGATGTATCCATCTGACCCAAGATATCATAGCCTAAACACAGCCAAATGCTGCCGCTTCTGACCCTGTGAGGGTATCCAGGGCAGGCAATCTCCCTGGGTCTCATTTATTTCTGCCAGCCCTTAGAGGACATTTTTGAAGATGAAGACATCTTAAACACCACCTGGTACCTAAATTTAGGCACCTTTCTTGTTTAGGATGAGCAGGCCAGGTCTCCAGGCTCCACTGACAGTATTGGATGGATGCCCACTGACCCGACGCTAGCTCACACACAAGCACCCACACATCACACACCTGAAGTCAGATACATTATTCCAAAACTAATTCCCTCCCCAATTTTAGATCACATCAAAACCCCATAGTTCATAGCAGGAACTGCACCTTAGATTCAGGTCAAGAGTAGCTGTGGCTCTTGAGTCTTCTTGCTGTAATGCCATTTCATTTAGTTTGACTTAATCTGCCTCCATGGCCTGCCAGGAGCAGAGCCGAGCTTTAGGGCCCACACTTCAGCATGAACACCAGCAAAAAGAGTGATATTTTTGCTGCTTTTGTAGCTTTCATAATACAGTATTTGAGAATCTTAGAGTCCTTTTTTACCAACATTTTCTTTAGAGGCAGTCTGCAAGGGAACAGCTACTGATTTTATTCCATTTTGGAGAAAAGCACGCAGCTCAGGGGTCATATTTTTAAGGTAACACCATCACTGTGGACACACATAGCCCAAGTGAAATTTTTAAAGCACTTCAGACTCTAATTTCAGATGAAAAATTGGGCTATTTGTGTCTAAGTGCTTCTGAAAATCCCACTAGGGTCCCATTTGCTGATTCATTGCCTAACTTGCTTGTAAATTCTGCTATGGCTTGTTCAAGGTGACATGCAACTTTTGGATGCTGTGTTTCATCTTGTTCTCTCCTCAGCCTGCTTTGGTTTTGCTCACTAATCTTTGACCTCCCTGACCCCAAACCCAAAATCATTCCTAAGGCCCATGTGGCAGGAATGCATCACAGTGGGATGGGGTCTGGATTTTCAGCTCCTTTCCTGTTTCCTCTGCCTACAAGACCCAAGGGGCTTTTCCCCATAGCCCTGCACTCACTTTGCATTTTTGCTATTAAAAATCTCCCCACAGTCTTAGTACTGTGCTATGGGTTATTTATATTTGGATTAGCCACTTAAATACACCCAATGAAACACACCTTTCCAGGTAGCTGCTATACCACAGTTTCACCAGAATGCTGAGAAAAAAAAAGTTTATTAATACCCAGCATAAATATTTGCTGCAAATACAAACAATTCCTATTTTCTTCTAGCAGTAGCAGACTTGGAAAATAATCTATCATTATTTCTTTTCTAACCACTTTTTCCAGACATGGAAACAGCGAAGAACATTTTTTTCTCTTAAGAAAATAAATCCATTTCCTCATAGTTTTAAGCTGATTTCTCTGTAACACGCAAAGTTGCTGTTATTTGACAAATCCCTGATTTAAAACAGGGGATGAATGAACATATAATAGAAGATGGCACTAATGAATCAGAAATTGTTTGATCCACCAGTTAGATACCTCTTTCTGCCAGGTTATCTCAGGAGATGCTGGCCTGGTGCCTGTGAGCCACTTCTCAAATACCTTGTACGCCTTCAACAATATATACAGAATATTGAAGCTTTCAAAGAGGAGATCTCTTCTGAATGTCAGAAGTGACTAATTTCCTAATCTTGAACAATTTTCCAAAGCTGTAAAGTAGTATACAGGAGAATTAGCTCTTGCTGTAAATTCAAGCCAGTAAATTCAAGCTCTATCTCTGCGTTTTAAAATGCTTTATAATAGGAAGTGAACTTGATAATTCATCATCCCTCTCTCACTTTATATGAGTTAAAAATTTTGCTCCTCATCTTCTGTGAGATAGATAAGAAACAGTGAAATTAAAATAGAATTTTTCACTATTTGTAAGAATTGCTGTATCCTTGGAAGGGTCATCCAAAAAACAAACAAAAGGGCTTGTGGGTAATGAATAGTTTAGAAAATATAATGTAATCCTCATATTCAAAAGAAAAGTGATATACCATATAAATGACAAATGTCTGTTGAGAGACTACTAAAGCTGGTGCAGCCAACTTTAGACACCAACAAGACACTTGCTGAAGAAAAAAAAAGCATATAAAAAACCTGCTGGATTGAAGGACTTGGAAGAAGTAGTAGAGATATGCTTCAGACAGTTTTTGCCGCTGCATCAGTATCATTGACTTTCTTTGGAACTGACAAGGATGAGAGGATATGTGGATTATTCATTTCATATTAACTGAGATGCAAATGTGTTTTTCTTGTGGAAAAAACAAAAAGCAGAAGAGCCATAAAGACAAAACATTTCTTTGTTTATGAACACAACTTTCAGAGCAAAATATCTGATCAAAACAGAAAATGAAAGAAAATTTCTGCATTTTGAAAAAATAAAAGTAAAAAAAAATATTTCCTGACCATCTGTGATTAATTCAGGTATACAGATACTGGTGAAAAAAGCAATATATGGCATTACTTTGTGGAATACATTGCTTTCAGGAATGATAGCAAGACCATGTTAAGCCTTTTTAACAGATCTTGAAAAAAATGTACATTATTATAGCATTTAATATTAGATATACCTTTTCTCTTTGTTGTATATTGTCATAAAAGTTCTATCTTAAAATGTACATTTTACCTGGTTTTCTTTAGGCTTAACAAAAGATTTGCCAACAATTACATTGAAGAAAACTAAAAAGAACAGTTAATCATCTGCAACATATGGGATCTCCCCAGTGGGTCTGCTGCTGAGAAAATGCAATTCTATCAAAATAAATCATAATGGCAAATTTGTACAACTGTATTTTTTATTTTTTCTGCATAAACTTCTTGTTTTTCCTGCACATTTACATCAAAGGACATTTCAAACTTTTAGGGCAGTTCAAGGGGAATGCAGAAAGCAGGAGTACCCAGTTTCTTCTGGAAACAAAGTTTTGCAAACCCTATCTACCAACCCTTCACCTTACCTCCCAAAACAAATTTAAACCCAGTTGTTTATTGAAAATTAAATGCTACAAGGTGGAATGGCAAGACCCATTAAAGCCTAAGATCATGGTGCTGCCATCTAGTAGGCACATAAACAACAGATATAATTTTTTTTATATATGGTCCCAAAATACTGTGAGATTTTTGTATGCACAAAATTCATAGTATTGCTATTAATATAAAGCTGAGTAGATCCAAATGGGTACTGTAGTCAGTAAGTGGAATCTACAGAATATGGCCAAAACAAAGTTGAACATGGAAAATGCTCTTCAGTTTATGTAAATTATATAGCTCCAACAACTCTAAAGAATTTACAAACTTATGTCAAATCCCACTTGTCAACCAACTGATCCATGAAGTTTAGCCATAATCTGTACATATCCTCTCAAGAGTAAAACATGGTGGTTGATGTGCAGAGAAAATGCACTAAGCAGTTTATAACTTCTATTGCTTGAAAGATGTTTTCTTGTTACACATAATATCCAAATAAATAGTTATATAAGAGTTTTATTTTCTCCAGGATTTTCCATGCAAATGTAAGAAAGTTATATGTCATTTGTGCTGTTCAGAACATCCGACAGTTCTGCAGTATGCCAGCAAAACCCAGCTCATATAGCTGATTCAGTGAGCATTAATATTCATTAAAAGCAATAATGAAGTGATATCGCCCTGATTTAGAGGTCTGGCAGGAGGATGGTGACAACAGTCAAAGCTGGCCCCAAATGCCCCGTCTTGCTCCCGACCCAAGCATGCACCAGCCCACAGCTCACTATGTCCTGCTGTTAAAGCACATCTGCTCCCCACGGAGAGCAACCAGGTAGGGCGAGATCCACTTCAGCCTTGACACCTTTGCACTGTAACATAAACTTGCATCTTGCCAGGGACTTGATAAGCTGCTTCATTGGCACACTGGGGCCAAAGTTTTAGGTACTGGGGAATGAGAGGCTGGAGACCAGAGCTGTTGAAAGGGAGGTCGTGGTCGATGGCAAGGTGAACAGGAGCCAGCAGATCCCTGGCAGCCAGGAGGGCCAGCCCTGTCCTGGGGGCATCAGGCACAGCATCGCCAGCCGGGTGAGGGAGGGGATTGTCCTGCTCTGCTCTGACCTGGGGCAGCCTCACCTCGAGTGTTGGGGGCAGTTTTGGGTGCCACAGTATAAGAAAGATATAAAGCTGTTAGAGAGTGTCCAAAGGAGGGTCATGAGGATGGTGAAGGACCTTGAGGGGAAGCCTTATGAGGAGCGACCAAGGACACTTGGTCTGTTCTGGAGAAGACTGAGTTGCAGTTGCAGTTACAACTTCCTCATGAAGGGAACAGGAGGGGCAGGCATGGATCTCTGCTCTGTGGTGACAGTGACAGGATTGAGGGAATGACCTGAAGTGTCATGGGAGGTTTAGGTTGGATTTAGGACAAACTTCTTTACCCAGAGGGTGGTTGGGCACTGGAACAGGCTCCTCAGGGCAGTGGTCATAGCATCAGCCTGAAAAAGTCTAAGAGGCATTTGGACAATGCTCTCAGGTGCAGGGTGTGACTCTTGGGGTGACCTGTGCAGGGCCAGGAGGTGGACTCGATGATCCTTGTGGGTCCCTTCCATCTGAGCATAAGGTGTGGGTCCTTGACTCTCAGCAAGCAAAGTTCAGCCTTGAGCTGGGCACAAAAGACCTTTATTACACACCAGGGGAGATTTGTTGGCCTGGGATATTGTTAAATCTCCATTTCCCAGCAAAGATTCTTAGATGGCAAGATAGATTTCTCTCTCAGGGTGTCCCGAATCTCTGCAGAAAAGAATTTAAGATTAGCTGGGCCATCTGTGACACCAAAGCTCTCTGCCTTGAAGATGAAGTCACAGATTCCAGTCCCATCTCTCCAGCATGTTTGTTTATTTTATTCACTGGCTATTTAATATTTGATATATAAACACTACTTAGGACAAGAACAGGAACACACAACTCACTCTTTTTAGGCAAATTTCCTGAGGTCATTATTAAATACTTTTGCTGTTCTTGTGTTTTCTGGCTGTTTTCAATGGCTCTTCATTTCTTTGCTGAACAACAAAAAAACTTCAAGGAAAAGGGGACATGTCTCATAGATGTCAAGATCATCTCTAGTTTGGATAGTTTCCTGATGAAAGGTTTTGAATTTCTTCAAAATAAAGAGCTTGTGTAGGGGTGTTGACTGTCCCTAGGGTAAATTACCCCTGACATCTGATCCAGGGGAACCACAATTCAGGTGATTTCTCTTTCTCTTTCCTGTTAATTAATAAAGTAGTCTCATAAAAGTATATTATACTTTTTTGCTCATTCCCACAGATACACCAGAGGTATATTTTGAATACTTTTGATTGAGTTTTTCAAAAAACTAGGTAGCAAAGCTAATCAGAAGATCTCAGTTTGGACTCAGGTAAGACACATAGCTGCAGAAAGGACCATTTGGAGTGATGAACTTTAGTTACCTTTGCAATTTCATCAGCGTTTGCAGACCTGAGGATTTCTGATTTTTTCTCCTCGGTTAGCATCCTAAATTCTAGCTACATTCATTTTTAAAATTCAATTGAGGAGTCTTCAACAATCCCATGTTTCTCTGTCTCAGTTTTTATTGTTGCATACAGTAGCACCATTTCCCTGCTTATGGGTGGGGGTTTTAAGAACATCTACTGAAAACTTGGAAGCTTTTGTGGTGTTAATCATTTCCTTGGATGTAATTTTCTTAAAGACTGCTGCAGTTCAACTCTTGCTGCTGCTAAATTAGATCAGTATCAGCGTAGACTCCCAGTGGGAAACTGGGTATGAAGTTTTCACTCAACCAGGAGAAAAGGATTGAATATGAAGCAAAGGACCAAGAATTAGAGAAAAAAGTAAAGGAAAAAGTGGGATAGCTTTGTCCTTCAGAGCCCTAGAAGCTCATGTCCACAGCAATAACTCATTATTACTATGTTTGATTTTAATAGATGGTAAAAAGTAGTTTCCTGCAAAACTTAGCTTTTCATGGTACTGCATCAAGTGGGGTCCTCAATTTCAATTTGAAGTGTAAACATTTATTTCCGTGATTGCATTGGAATGGTAAATCGGGATAAATACGAGATTGAAAAACCACAAAGCGTATGTTAAGGGTGCTCCGTTGAACTGAGAGAACAAGGTAGCATCCCTCCAGAACAGATCACCTATTGGTATCTTAGTCCTTACTGCTGGCAAGATACTAAAACGGTCTGAAAGCAAATTTCTCCAATTCATTCTAGCTGGGTGATGAAAGAAGGTTAGCCTGTATGGAAAGAGTATTTTACTAGTGCTTATTAAAGGCCTTGAAATTAAGAATAAGACTTTAGTCCTGCTTTTAAAAAACAAACTTGAGAAATGTTTCCCATATGGAAAGCAGGCTGAAGAAAAAAATCCCTCCTAAACTAAACTGGACCTGTCCAGTCCTGTTCTAACCTGATGTTAGATGAATATTTTGTGTGCTCCTCTGAGATATATTTCTTCTAGAATTCTTTCCCCATTTTAAGTAAGGAAGGCTGGAAGACAGTCCATCTGATTTAAGCTATTTTACTGGGAATTTCTGCCATATTTTGAGCATGTTCCAAGTAGAAGTTGAGATATAAATAGCAGAATAAACAAAGAGCTGCGCAAGCAAAGTTGAAAAGTCAGAGATCAACAAGATTATCAGTTGTTTCTGCAGTACTTCCAGCCTGCTCACATACCAAATGTGATATCATGTGACAAACAAATACTTTAGTGCCAGCAGCTAGATTTGGCATTTCTTCATTCCCTACTTACTCATTCTGAAGACTTTTTTCTGCATTTTCATTCCAAAAGTAGAGAAAATTATATTAAAACCACCAACAATGAAAGTCCCATGGTTTTTGTCAAAAATCCTGGATTATGCTTTACATTTCACTTGCTTTATGGTATCTTTATAAATATGAGAGCAGTTATATGTTGAAAAATTAAAGTACAGTGGTAAAATAAAGCGTTCCCTCCCTTCTAAACCTACTTTTATTCAAGACTCTGAAGTGGGGAGGTGCCTTTACACCCAACATTTGTGTGCAAATACTGTTCATGATAAAATAATGAGTAGGCATAAGACTCTCTGTATCCCGTATTTGATTGTGACTACTACTCATTTGGCATTACTTCCTGACTATAAACACAAAGAAATAGACAATCCTGCATACTGAAACAGCTAGAATAACAAGAATGCCAGACTTTTAATGCTCTCTACAAATGCAAATAAATTAAAATGTATTTACTGATTGCTGAATAAATGCCTGTCTTCACTGGGTTTCAATCTGAGTTTATGTCCTCTAGTTCACAGGATTTTTTTTTTTATTACACTGAGTCAAAACCTTTCATTTTTTAATGGGCTATAGGGTATGTGACCAAAATGTTTAGATCTGCTAACATTTTCCAGAGCGCTGGTGCAGAAAATGATTTATGATTTTTACCAACAAGGACCAAAGTTTCTGTTGAAAGTACTGTGAAGAATCACATTCACTTTAATGCCTGGAAATTAAGCATAAAATTGAACTTCTTTCATTTATTTTACTGCCAGTTTCAATAGTGTAGTAGCAGCATTTGAATGCATTGCATTGGTGTTTAGTCATTAATGTGCAAAGGAAGTTAAATGTATTTTAAAGACTCTCTGCCCAAAAGTAATTTTAAGCTGCTTTGAAATTCTTCTTAATGTTTTGACATTATTTATGTGTTTTGACTTATTTATTTCAGCAGAAATGGCCATTTGTCCTTTAAATGTGCCAGTCCTTTGTAGAATCCCAGTAGATAATTTTCGAACTTGGTCTGCTCTGATTCAGGTTCTGATGTCAGCATTGAAGCGATTCTTCTTAAACGCTGCTCTTTCATTGTTGTTTTCTTGAGTGATGGTGGCATTTGTGAATCCTGTAAGTATGACTGCAGTTTGAAATTGGAGAGAGTTAATCTAGGAACACTTATTCTGCAGCCATTAAACCACAGTCTCACGGGATCGGCTGAGAGGAAAGTACAGGATACCCAAAACATTTACTATATTGGACAAGAAATTGGAGCCCTCTGAGTTCTTTCCAAGTACTTGTGATGTTTGACCTATCCATTAGTCATATTTGGTCTATGATCTCTGGAGTATCTTTTATAGGAGGTGAGCTAATAGCTTCAAAAGATGGATAGTCAGCTAAAACATTTAAAGGGATACAGCCTGTCAAAACAGGATGGAGTTTCTCTACATTAATAGTTTAAGTAATACACTAATATACCAATTACCAATCTCAATATACTGGGAATGGATATCATTGTTCCTATCTGACAAAAATTATATCCAGCTTCCCAAGGTCACCCATGCAGTCTGCAGCAGAGTTAAGACTAAAACAAAGGTCTAAGAAAACATTGCTTGTGCTCAGCCAACAGCCTTTATAACAAACTACTTACTGTCTAAAGAGTTAAGGCATGGGGGAGGAGAGAAGCAGAGCAGTGTAGTAAAGGGACAGAGGAGAAGCAAAATGAGGAGACTTCCCCAAGGAAATTCAGTGACCAAGCCAAACTCATGGTCGTGTTTACCCCACTGTAGGATGTTCATGGTACAGTGCAGAAGAACGTGTTTCCCTGAGTGCTGATGTTAATGGCACTGAATATCAAGGCCACCAGATATTTTAGAGGACTCTCCTCAGACAGTGTCAGGCAAGAGCTGGAAGATGTTCCCATTACTTTAGTCAAGGTCCTGTAAATATAACTATTTATCCCAGTCTCTCTGTGCAAATTGCTACCCTCCTTTCACCGTCAAGAGCTTTCCTCTCTCCTCAGACAATAGTGTCAGTAAGTTCTCAGCTTAGTGTCCTTCAGATTGCTCCTGACATTTTTATTATGTAGAAATACTCTTATACAATCACAAAACTCCTCTCAAAGCTTTTCTTTGCCAGAACATTTTACAGTGGTTAACAAACAGCCTGCTACTTTTAAATCTTGCTGCACAAGTAAGAGAGTTTTAAAATACTTACCTTCTGTCTGTACCTAACTGTGGTCTCCAGATTTATAAACAAGGCAATCCAGGTTAAGCAGAAGGATATCCATGTACTATTGAAATACAAATATGCCTTTGTTCATGTTTCTCTCTCTTTAAGTCTGTTTAACCTAGAGCATGATTTTTGGATATAATCAGTCAGATATGAGAAGAGATTTATGTCAAAAACACTGACTCAGAATTGTTCCTCAGTCCTTACTGAGCAGGATATGTCCCTGAGAAATGAACAGAACTTCAAGAACAACCAGTTTCCTCAGGCAACAAAAACTTTGCAGAAAGAATCAGTATGGGGATCTGCTCAGACCTGTCAGGAGAGGATTGTTTATTTTTTGTAGACATGGTAAGATTAAAAGTAAATGTAGATTATTGCTGGTATGTTACCCCTGGTACTGGAATTAGCAACTGGTGGAATTATGAAGAAATTAAGCTTTCTTAGATATTTTTTTAATTATTTCAAATATTTTATTATTTTTATATAGCAGTATGCACCATGTTAGTTTATTCTATTTATAGCAGCTAAGATAATATATCTTCAAGATGATGATTCTTATTATAATGACATATGTCCCAGGACTTTTGTTTTGTAGCCAGAGATTAGGTTAAAATTTGTAAATGCAGAATTTTTTTGTTCTTCAGTGCATGATCTTGGTCCTAAATATTGAAAATATACACACACATTGACCTTAGTAAAAAAATAAAGTTACCAAACCAAAATTATAGTGGACCTCTTTCTCTAGAGATATGATTAATATAACCAGGCAGAGAAACTTTCTAATAGTGCAGAAACCTCGTGACTCTGGGATAGCTAAAGTCCATTTATAAAATTTTTCTTTCTTTTACAACAGGTACGACAGAATGGAGAATCTGACACCTAGTGTAAACTTTAAATGCTCATGTAGAAGTAGGGCAAAAATCTTGAGATTTACTTACAGAAAATTTTCTCATCTTCTGCAGTTTAAAATATTTATGACTGCAATTTTTTTTTCTCTTCCACCTGAATGTCTGAAGCTCACATATCTGTATGAGAGACAAAGTGAGGTACGTGATAAAAAAACAAAACTACATATTTCATTCAAAACAGAAGCATGTCATGTCTGGGAAAGGGAGCCTGACATTTTTTCTGCTAAACCTTTAGTATCATAACATTCACAGTAATGAACCACTTTACATAGCACTTTGATAACCCGGGGTGAGAAGGGGATGTAATGGTTGACATGAATATCTGTACATTGAGCTCTTCAGCTATTATTTCTTCCCATCAAATGTAAATCTCTACCCAGATTATGATTTTCTGTCTTTCTTTTTCTATATATTGCAGTAAATTGTCTGACACAGTTAAAGGAACCAGAATACTAGATTTTATTTCCTTTCGCTAATCTTGTGACATAAATTCAGCCCAGCTTAAATCAAGCACTCAAGCTGAGCTGCCTGTTTTGCATGCTGATCTGCCAGTTGTCAGCAGCGAGCTGAATGGAAATCAAAACCAGCATCTCAATATTTGAACAACTGTTATTGTAAATAATTGCAGGAGTGCAGCCTCTTAGAAAATGACTATATGTTGAAGATATGAATGCTGTGCCTCTAAAGTGCTTTCACTGCTGCTTGTAGACAAATGAAAGACAGAACACATCAATGCAACAAACAAGACAGAAAGAAGAAATGAGATGTAAAATTCTTACAGTTCACATAAATATTTAAATGCCACCTATAGTTAGAATTGTCAATAACAAAGTTAATATCAACAGCATTTCCAGGAAGATGCTCTGATAAATTTGAGAGGAAAAAGTCACCCTGTGTCTTGTCACTTGCTCAGGTTAATCTGAAGTCCTAAGATGAAACGCAACATAAAGAATTCCATCTTCTTGTTTTATACAATAGTAGGGCATTTTTGGGACTATAATTTGGACTCAGTTGACTTCCAGGCCACCATGAAGTGTTTAAAGTTGATAATACAAAATACACAAATTTTGCAATATCTGTTTCTCAATTTGATTTTTATGCTTAGTTCATTTTTCTCCATTCCCAGGTACTAACATGAACTTTGCAGTTCTGACAACACAATGTACCTTTTCAGGTTATAGCACCTAGTCCACAATAGTTCAGTCAAAATTCTTTTGAAAGAACTTCAGTTCTTCTATTATATTTCAAATAAGGAGGAATCTTTAGGGAAATAAGGAAGCACAGATAAAATGGGCTGTCTCCCCCATCTGTCTGAATAAGTGCAATTCAAAAGTAAAGCAGTGGTAATAAAACAGGAGAATGAAACATTAAAAAGGACCATTGAAGAGTGGAATAGAGAACAATAGCTTGGTTTTTTTAAAGTCAGCAAGGGACTTACATGTTGAAAGTGTATAATGTCAAATGAGCTAGATGAAATAAGTATTTGTCATAGGCTAGAACAGAGTGAATTCTGAATGGAAAGCAATTTTCAATTAACTGGTCATGCTACACTTAGCTGAGGTTATGTTGTAAAATCAACCATGAAGAAGTATTATTTGCCTACTGTTTATGAGCCAGATGGTTCTAATACTTATTTTAAAACTAAAATATGATTTAAAAAAGGAGGGGGCGCAATGACTAAACTTGACTACCACTGCAAAAAATTAATAAAAGAAGCCTGTTGACTCTGTTTTTGTATGATTTCAAAATACTTTGAAGATAAAAATTACAGATGTTGCCATCTGACTGCAGAGAGAAACATGGCATCATCCTTCTAAACCAATTCCTTGGCTACTTTTATAAAGAAAATTATTTCACTCTTGTTAATTACTGCAGGCTATGAAAGTGGAAACACGTAATTAAAGTAGTATATAAAGGGATGCCTGCAGACGGTCTGCATTCCCTCTTTGCATGCTGAAATATGGTCAACAGTCCCCTAAACTAGCATTTATATTGCATCATTTGGTGTCTTTTAGCATGTGTCTTGAAGTGGTTTCTCTCCTAGGGGAACCAAAATTTCACCCCTCTGCCACCTAAAACCCCTTTGCACTGCTGCTGCAAGGCTTTGTATCGCACAGCTCTCCACGAGCCAACAAACATCAAGTTTGTTGCCTGGAAAAAAAACAATAAACTTGATGAAGGGTCTGAAGCACAAATCTTATGAGGAGCAGCTGAGGGAGCTGGCAGTGTTTAGCCTGGAGAAAAAGCATCTTAGGAATGATCTTACCACTATTGACAACTGCTTGAAAGGAGGCTGTAGCCAGGTGGGGGTTGGTCTCTTCTCCCAAATAACAAGTGATAAGAGAGGAGGAAACACTCTCAAATTGTTCCAGAGGAGGTTTATATTGGATATTAGGAAAAATTTCTTCACTGAAAGGTCAGTCAAGCATTGGAACAGGCTGCCCAGGGAAGCAGAATCCACCACTGGATGTATTTGAAAGATACGTAGACGTGGCACTTAGGAACAGGGTTTAGTGGTGGACTTAGCAGGGTAAGGTTAACAGTTGAACTCAAGGGTCTCAGAGGTCTTCTCCACCCTAAAGGATTCTGTGGTTCTAAGATGGAAAGGCACTCATGGACAGCCATACATAAATCTTCTTTGCAGCAGCTTGCATGGCTGAGACCAGGAATGGTGCAGGCACCACTGATGGAAAAGATACAGAGGCTGCACTGTCCTGGTGCCACAGGGAATCACTCTGCACCCCAGGAGGTGCTCTCACACACAGACAGATGTAGCCTCAGGCACAGTACCACACATTCCTGAGCAACACGGGCACAGTAAATGTCCCATCCTGCATCTCCTTCCAGAGGGACATACTTGACCATGATAGAATCAAGATTTTTCAGAAGGGATCCGTTACTTTGGGTTCTTCTTGAACCTGTCACGTAACTATGCTAAGCTCGCTCCTACCCAAATTTGAAGTCCCTGCAGTACTGGGGTCAATGGCAAATTTCTCTTTGTCACTGAAGGTATGTATCATACCTGATTCCTTTATAGTCTCCCAAGCTTCTTTACTAGTCACCTTCAGAATTTCTGCCTATTGCCTACTTTTCATTAATTAAACATATTCTGTACTCAAGAGAACAGAACAAAATTTGTGCTGGTTTTACAGTTGCTTAGGGCAAAGAGTTTTTGTCTCCAAAAAGAGAACTCCTGAAACCTTTGTAATACAGACAAATATCAATAATGGTCATGTCTTGGAGCAGCCTACATTTCCCATGCCTAAGTATTCACTTAAAAATTGATATATGCATGAGGCAAGGGGAGATGATGTTCATAATAATTAAAAACAGTCTTAAAATTTAGCTTGCTTGAAGTAAAAAATAGAATAGATAATTGTATTAATTTGATTTAATAAATACATATATAAATGTACAAGTTACTGTATTTGTAAAATATCAAAGAGGGATTCTGTTTCCCACAAATACAAATGTACTTAGCAGAAAGCATGTGCACAAAGATCTGAGAAATGATTGCATAGTCAAAGGCATTATTTTCAGAAGGCAGGAAAGATTATTTTAAATAAAACCACTGAATCACCCTAGAATTTCAAGCATTTTATAAAAGCTAGTTAATTATATTTCATGTTTACTGAACTCTTAATCAGAAGAGCTGAGCATCTTTTGCAGTAATTATTTTTTTCGTCTGACACCACAGTGAGGTAGGAAAATATTATTGTTCCTTATAATTTGAGGGAAGTTATAAGCAGTGCCTCTTTCCAGGTCATATACTACCTCTAGCAGCCTGTGTCAGCTGCACACTGAACACTACTCACTTACTGTGTGCTTTTTGCAGATGTTGGATTTTTTTCAAGCATGACATGTAAGAAAATCAGAAATAGCAACTGACAGTGATGATTTTGAATCACTGAGCCAACCAGCAGGAGAACATTTTCATTAAAGAATGTTAACTAACTTTTAAGGCACTTCTATGTTCTCTTTTGCAACATCTTTATTAAAGTCAGCTTCAGACAGTTGCTGTGTTAACTGAGTGCGCATTGACGCCAAGGTGAACAGAAGGGTGGTGCTAACAGAGACAAGATGTTACAAAGGGAACTGAACCCTGTGAAACAGAGAAAACAATTCCCCAGGAAATGCTGAGGGGTGAAAGACATGTTTGCATCCCAGTACATCCTATGGTTGAAGTCCTCCTGCTAATTAATGTCGTGCTAATTAAATAATATGCACTAAGGTTACTCCCATGGTTATTATGTATCAGATACCACTTATCTCAAAACTTATGCAAGAATTTCAAAATAATGGTGAATGTGTAGTTGGCATACAAGCAGTACATGCAGTACACAGGAAATGCACAGTGTTGTGTTGGGCTGGAACAGTTTTTGTGGTAGAACAGGAATAGACATTCTCCTATTAGCCCTGCCTACACGTACCAAGGGTGTGAACAGCACACCTCAGTAGTGTTGCTCACTGTGTATCATTCTTCAGCTAGTGGGCAGCATATTAGTGATGTCTCTGCTGTAATTTACAGGGAATGTGTCTGGTAATCCAGTCACATCTCCTGGAATATCTTCAGGCAGGACTTATGGACCACTTTACAGAAACCAACTTGAGGACACTAATAATATCTTTCATTCCCACTTTGTCCTTTTGTGCACTTTTCTACAGCTACCACTAAGAAGTGCCTGCAGTATTTGGGAGATTGTGGTGGTTTTACTTGGCCCAGTTTTTGCTAGTGGGTAGGGAGGGGCACAAAGATGGCTCCTGTGTGTCCTGTGTGAAGGTTCTGGAAGGTTTTCACCCTGTCCAGCAAAGCCAATCCCTGATGGCTCTGAAGATGATGGACATGCTGCTGGCCAAACCTGGGCCAAGTAGAGACGTTAGTTACGCCTCTGTGAAAACATATTTAAGAAATCAAAACAATGGGTGCACGCACTTCTTTTTAGCCAGAGGAGGAGGTGAAAATATGTGAGGGAAAACAACATGGAGACACCAAGGTCAGTGGAGAAGGTGGGGGAGGAGGTGCTCCAGGTGCCGGAGCTGAAAACCCTCTGCTGGCCGTGGTGAAGACCATGGGGGAGCAGGTGGTCCCCCTGCAGCCCATGGAGTCCAGGGGGGTGCAGAGATCCACCCACAGCCCGTGGGGAGGTGCCCACGCCAGAGGAGCAGGTGGATGCCTGGAGGAAGCTGTGATCCAGTGGGAGTCCCAGCAGAGACTGAGAGTTGCAAAGGCTGTGGACGAGAGAGAAAGGCCTTGACCCCGGGATGGAAACAGCCTGGCCTCGGCTCGGGAGTCTGCACCTTATGGACAAAAATACTCATGCAGCAGCAGATTTTGGCCAGGCTGCTGCTCATGAGATTGGACCCACGCCAAAGAAGTTCTCAGAGGACTGTCTCTCGTGGGAGGGACCCCATGGCTGAGTAGAGGACTCTTCTCCCTGGTGGACTGACCCTGACCAAAGGGAGACCCCCATACCCTGCCCCCGCCCCGGAGCTGTTGGTTTGTGTGAAAGAGGGAGGGGGGTGAGCTGAGAAATGGTGTCTTAAGAGGGAAGGGGGGTGAGTGAAGAAATGGTATCTTAGGAGCTTATTTTTACCTCTCATTTATCCTCTGACTCTGTTAGGTTAATAAATCACTTTGCAACTTTAGTTTTTAATCTGTTTGCTCCCATTCTCTTGTGTGTCCGACCCCACCACTGCCTCATCTCATCTCATGAGTCCAGTGTGTTTGTGTTAGTTTGATTCCTCTCCTCTGCAGAGCTGCAACAGGAGAGAGCATAGAGAGCAGACATCGTAGGTCCCTGGCATTTGGCCAGGGTCAAACCTTCACAGAGATAAAAGAAAAAACAGTCTCTATATGCCTGATATTTCTGAAGACACTAGTCAGTCACTTGCTTATCTTCTGCTGTTTGCTGTCACCACAGCTTCTCATAGGAAACTTTGCAGGAAAAGGGCAGAAAATCTGACTTGGCTCACCTCATAAAATACCATGTCCTCATCTTCTAGCTTCTGTCTAAGGTCACAGACAGGGAATATTTGATAAGATTTAGCCAGTAATCCTCTCATAGATAAGGATTCCCTCCTGCAACTGGGCACTACAGGGGTTTCAGTGGCAGAAGAGGACCTCATCTGCTTTCCCTATCCTATTTTTCTATGTTCCAAAAATGGAGTCATAAAAATAGCTTTGGAAGCTTACAGAAATCCTTATACATGTCAACAGCTGACATGAATCAAGACTCTGAAGAAGACGGAAAGTGTTTCCTGGGGTGATGACAATCAAATACCTTTAGAAATAGTGGCTTTGGCTCATGGCCAAGGAGTCTTGGGCACAAAGACTGCATCAATGATCCACTTAGATGGGGTTCATTGTTCAAAGTCATCACATACCTTTCTCCACTCTTTTTTTAATCAAACCAACTCTGAAAAATTGATACACTTTTCTTGCAAATACAGAATGACATCTACTGTGGCGTCATTGATAAATGTAAGGGACTTCTTTCTCTTCACTTCCAAAGGTGTATAAAGCCATGATATAAAAAATTATGCTATAAATATTTAAAAAAAAAAATAGAAAATGCATTTGGGAAAAAATATCTATAAAACTGTTTTGGAGCTTGACCGTCACCAAGTTTAATCCTAGCTCTGCTGCAGAATTTCTTTTAGATCATGAAAAATTCTACAGTTCATGCTGAATGAAGAGTTTTATGACAACTCTCTTCTATCAAGCCATTTACATTAATTTCAGAGAATTAATTGAAAGGGTTCTTAAGAGTAGAAAATTATTTTATGTCATTGTACTAGGTCAATAAAATACACTCATGCAAAAAATATATATATAAATTTTGTGTATATGTACATGTATGTGTATATGTATAGGTATATGCAAATATACAATAGATATAATAAGTAAAAATCATCCCTGTATTTCATAATGGGTATTCCAGTCAGAATACACTGATACTCTGCCTTTCTTAAACTCTCCTCTTTCTATTCAAAGAGGAGAAATGGAATTGCATTTCTCTTCAATTGTAAAGCTTAATCAGCACTTTTGGTTGAGAGATGGGATTGGTACTTTGTCAGAGCAGTAATTTAATGCAGGCCCACACACAGAAGCTCAGACTAAAAATGCTTCATCAACAATGCAGTATTCAACCCTCCTGCAGTGTAACTGCTCTTCAATTTATTGAAACCTGAAGGTGATTCACTGGGAAAAGAGAAAAAGTCATCTTGTCCTGAAAGTTATTCATAACCCTAAAAATATAGAGACAAATCCAAATAGATCCTAAGGACCTAAAACAGTCATTTGAAGGACTGACCTACAAAGATACAAAAGTACTGCACTGTAGTCACTTAAACTGGAAACATCTACATCCCCTCTGTGGCAATAAGGACATGTAAGTGCATTGCAAGTCCACAACAGGCCTAATTGTGTATTCTTTGAACTTCACTGACTATATTAAACATTCAGATCCTCCTTCTAGAATTCACCTGGTTCCTAGTGCTGTATAGAAAACTAGCTTGTGATTAAAAATAAAATAAATACTCAATACACAAATTCAATATTATTACTCTACTACTCGTATTTAACCTGACAAGCTGTATGGTTTATTTGTCAGCCAGCAAAATTCATTATTTAACACAAAATATCTTTACAGAATTTACTGTTTCTACATCATCTGAGTATCTTGCTCCACAGTTCTTAGAGAAATGTGTGTACAAGCATAGATATCAGCCCGCAATTAATTAGTAAGGTTTTTTTTGTAGGATAAATCAAAAAATGCAGCCTAGTACAAAAGGCTATTTCAGGGCCTTGACTAAGGAAAGGTGCTTTAGTTTGTGTTTGTTCCACAACAGACTTGTGTAGCAGAGGAGCCACCCAAACAGCTCTTCCAGTAACATCCAAGCCTTTTCCTCAGCTGTGAGTAATTTCTATTTCCCTCACCACTCTTCTAATGTTCACCCTGCCTAAACATATCTGTAGCTGGATATAAACTCTAGATTGTGACACAACCTCTCAATAGGTTTTCTACAAGGAGCCCTTGTTCCTGCATTTGAATCCTCAGCCCATACAGCTCTCACTGGGTGTGTGCAGGTTGAGGCTCAAGATTGTTAAGTCCCAGGCTGAAGAGAATTTGTGTCTGGTTTACATCATTGCTCTTAGGGAAGCTTGAGCTCACACTCATTAGTTAGTCAACTCACTTTTTTCGCAGGCCTTTCCAAGGTCCTTCCAGCCTGAATCCCTTGCCTGACTCTCCTGCCCATCAATGATGCCCTCCAAGACATTGTTTTTAGGACATTCCTCAGCATCCATACTGAAAACACCAAGGAGGCATGAAGCCAGCTTCTGTTCTGCCACCTCTCATAACATGAAGCAGCAGCTCAGAGTTTGGAAGACACTCTATCCACGCACTTTATTCAGGGGCGAGAAACACGTGGCTTTGGGAAGGAAAGTTCTTCAGCTTGTCCTGTGCCCAGATCACCAGGTTTGGAAGGCAGCCACCCTATCTGCAGCAGGTTGGTGCAGCCAATGTTGTGGGCTGTGTCCAAGCCTCCTCTTCCCTCTACAGTGCACTGAATTCTTCTGGGGGAAAACTCAGCCCCTTATGGAAATACTGATCATCTGGGAAAAGGACTCAACAGGAAAACGCCCATACTCAGCGCTCTGCTGGAAATGTGTTACCTATTGAATAGAAGCTACTGCCAAAAGTTAACATTTTCTGAGGTTAGATGGCACAGCAGATGCTTGTCTGCACCTTCAGCTGAAAAGATGAATTAAGGGGCTTATGAAAAGGAGAATGACAGAAACATTGTGAGAGGTCCCAAACACAGGCAGTTTGGCAGCTCTGCAAACAGCACCTGATCAAAATCCTCTTTGAGTCTTGAAGTTTGCTCCTGTACTTGTAGTCTGAGAGTATATTCCAAACACCTCGCACAGCCTGAGTACCTACTTGACTCCACTTCCAGCCACCAGCCAAACTAGTACCACATTCATAAACTGGCTTTTTTTCTGTGACTTCTAGCTTTTAACCACAACAGAAATGTGCAATTCCAGAGAGTCACTGAGGAGTACTGGGGAGGCCAGCGTTGGCCAGATTGTTTTCAGGATGGGTCTGTTGTGTGTTGAAAGGAGTGATAATGCTGTTTGAGGATCTGTCTTTCTTTCCAAGACCTTCAGGCCACCTATTCTGCTATCACCACCAATAATTAGAAGACTGGTTTGAAAGACACAGGATGCACTGGCCTGCAGAGAATTGGTTGGCAGTGAGAGGACAGCACATGAGCAGCAGACTGAGAGGCTACAACACCACCAGGGACTGTAGCAAGCTTGTGGACAAGCCAATACAAACTGATCAAGTGCTGCTCATCTTTGATACCTTCAAGATGCCTACACGATCCTTCTGCTTGACTCAAACATCCTTTTTCTCACCTTTTTTTGCTGCCTATTGACAAGGTTTCAACAGAAGGATGAATTTCAGGTTAGTGGTGGTGTGGGAGCTAATTTTTGAAACCACTGTGGCTGAAGGGAAGGTCAGACTTGGTTCTCCTGCTTCCTAGGGGAGCACTGGAAGCATTAGGCTATTAGTTACAGTTAAATATGGCAGAGACTGCAGCTGGCTTCCCCCATTTTCCAGTCTTATCCACAAAGTGTGACTGAGCTGTCAGAAAGACTCCAATATAGTTCACAGAGTTTCAATGTGTCCTGTGAACTGAACTTCTTCAAGCATTTGGGAAAGACAGGCAGATCCATACTGGCTACAAGGTAGGCAAAAAATGTGGCTAGATATGAAATCCCTTTAAATCCCCTCAGAACATAAAATGTTACACAACTGCTACTAGAAGAAATTATCAGGTGAAGTTGAGTATCCTAGACACATACATTGGGAAAATTAAATCACCATAAGCCTATGAGAGAAGACAGTTTTAATGGTTTCACTACAGACAGTACAGCAGCTTTATTGATGTCACAAGCAGTTCACAAAACAAATTAAAGAAAAATGCTCTGTGAGCCACTGACCCTCCTGAAAATCCCATGCTGTGATCCTTCATTTTTAGTACTGTATTTATTGTCCCTAATATAAATAGATTTGCTTAATAAAGGTTGCAGAATTTGGCCTGGAATAACACTGTTGTAGACCAAATAACAAGGTTGGTTTTAGCTCAAGCAATGACATTAAAGATGGACGATTCACTAAAAAACACATGGGAAAATACACAAAGTAATATCAATATTTTATTTGTGCTGAGGTAGCTTGCCTTATTGTGGAATAGTCAGCTGAGATATTTGCAGTTTGAATAGTGGCATTTTTCAGTTTTATTGAAATTTTAAACAGTAGGAACAAGGAAATAGCAAGCAGCATCATTTACATGTCACAGCATATCCAGATTACACAAAGGCAGCAGCAAATGCCAGCAGTTGCAGTTTGAGCAGCTGCACAGAACCCAGAAGCTCCATCAGTCACGCGAGCACCGCGAGTCGTGCAAGCATCAGGAACGTGATGTTAAAAAGGTGACTGGGAGGGGGAAGTGTGGGATTTAAAGTGAGCCCTCTCCTAACAAAGGAGAAGGATGCTTGCCAGTAGTGAAAGTTGGATTATTAGGTGGAGAAGTAGGTATTGGCAATAGGATCTACAGGTGAATGGATCTTATCTGTCACTGCTGCCCCCCTCACACAGCAGATGGACTGTGATTTTGGCCATCAAAGATGGGTTACACAGGTCTGCTGACCACTGGAATGGGACTGTGCTGCTGGGTCTCTTCAGGTGCTAAGGAAGATTTTGCCTGACTGAGTTTATGGTCATGGCAGGTTCAGTCACAGATGGGCCCTAAAAGAGACTAATTATGTTCTATGAGGAAACAAAACAAACACACTTCTTTTAAAATGGAGCAATGACATCTAAAAAATTAAGAACCCAATGTATCTTGCAGCTTCTATGACTTACTGGAGGAAGAGAAAACTGAAGGTGAAAGAAAACAAATTTAAAAAAAGCAACCAAATTTCAACTTCTAGGTTTTATGGTTTGTACAAAGGAAATAATGCAGTTTATGTTAATTTAGTAAAATTAGCATCCACAGTGTCAAAGAATATGCAATTATATCTGACTGCAGAATAAGAGCACACAATTGTTTTTTCATCTCTTCTTTATGTTAAAGAAACAGCTGCAATTTTTTTTTTTTTTTTTTTTTTTTGTGCAAGTGCATTTTTGCTGTTTGGAAAACTAAGTAAATGGTTATAAATGAGCCATAACATAACCTTTTTCTCACATTAAGTGACAAAGAATAAATATTTAAATGTTCTTTAGCCTTCCGGTAGTAATTCTGAGTAAGACAGATGGAGACGGTAAAGTTCAGTTTCAAAATTTAGATGTAAGCACTGCCATGTGTCTAAAACCTCTTGTTGTCTTTCTCCACTCTTGACAAACATCTCTTCATTCAGGTGCATCACAAAAAATAACTTGCTTATTCATGTAGATATGCATCAAACAGCTCACAGGATTATTGCTGTAGAACAGCTACTGGGTTTAATTTGCACATTACAGCCATAAATTAAGATGAATTTTTAAAAAGAGTTATTAACATTCCCTACTGCTAATTCTGAAATAAATAAAATAATAAGTACTGGATCAATTTTTGAAAGGTTAAGTAGTCTGGTTTGATTAATTGTTTGAAAATCCACACTTAGACTCCTGCTTTGGAAACTGAGTGGGGAATTTCCCTAAACTTACAGTAATTACTGATTGCTTTTAAACTACAACTAATACAGAAGTAGTACTTTTTGGTATTTTTGAACATATGCTTTTGATCCCTATCTGAATGAAGAAATTCTTTGATGAGGAACAATGGAGCAAAGATGCAACGTGGCCAGACTTTTAAACCTCATCATTTATTCCACTTATTAGTAACTCTTATCCTACAATATCCATTCCTCTGAGAGCAATGACACTTTGAGAACTCAGACAAATTTTAAAGCTCTGGATGTAGTCAGTGGGTTTTGCATGGGAATTGCCTGAAGTACACCAAAGGAAAGAGGATATTCATTGTACTGGTGAGTGTAACAAAGTGCTGAGTAACTTTTCAACCTACCCAAAAGCATCCAGTCCATCGCCATCCCTGCAGGACAAGGTTTTGTGAATTACAGAGTGCTCAATTCAGATTTCAAGATCAAAAGTACCATCAGTATCCACACACACATCCCCCATAGCTGCTGTCATTACTTGTTTTGTTATTGCACTCAATACTAGGGGGGAAAAAAAAACAGTTAGGAATTGTATGACTTACCAAGTTGGCAGAACACTACTCATAGGTGCACTGCCATCTTCTGGGAGATTTTATCCAGCTTTTTAGTCAGATGAATTTGTCACTTAGTCCAGTCTCTATCCAGTTAGTGAAGATGTTGATTTCCAGCTACCCACCAGTGCAGCTAAAAGCTTTGCATTTAGATTTGATGATCTCTTTCTTGACTCAACACCAAGAAATAATCATAGTCACAAACCAGAGTTAGGAGCACTAATGCATCAGACTGCTTAGAAAACTCTCTCTCATGGCTACAGAAGGCAAGAGATCGCTCTAAAACTATTTCCAAACAAAGTGTTTAGGATTTTTAACCAGTGGATCTCCTACTCACTAAACCAAAGGAAAATATAAGAAAGTATTTGGATTTCACATCCAGTCAGAGACTTATTATGAGTTTGAGATATATTAGCCGATCTTAAAATAATTGATGTTATTTTTGTATCTGTTTTATCTTGACGATGCACACTGATCCTCTGGAGCAGGGTGTTAATAAACATTCTTGGACATATCAGTTGGAAATCAGCTTCATGAAGGGGTGTGTGCCTCTAAAAATATCTTAATACTGCTAGTAAAAAGCCTGGATGTCTCAGATGAAAAGCAAACACTCCAATCTTTTGAAACATTTTTTCTCAAAATAATTCTGTTCTCTTTAATAGAGAACATGGAAAAACACTGCCCAAAATCTCTTGCAGAAATCACATTAATCTGTAAAATTTTTTAAGTTCATGTATACCAAGTTTCCACTGCACTTTACTGGGCAGGCTACAGAAGGTCAATCTGTCAGTCCTGCAGTGCAGATGTAAGGAAATAGAGAAAATTTTACTCCATCCTATTAGGTAAGTAAATGTTATTAAGTGAAACAACCTATTAAACAAACTTAAAATATCCATTTTACTGAGCCTCAAATCCCTTTAGCAACAATATATTCTGCTGCTTATATTGACAAGCAATGGACATGCCAGTTACTATCAGCAGTACCAAAGAAAAAGAAAAAATGCATTACAGCATAATTCATTTATGATCACCAAACTCAGCAGATTTCTTAACTCATACTCTTTCTATTCTATCTCCTTTTGTCATAGGCTGGACTTATGTCAGGCTGAGCAGTTGGAAGGATTTCCATTAGCTAGTGCTGAATTTCCTATCTGCTCTTTAGGCTAACGAGCCATTCCCAAGGCAGTTTATCAGTTAATGCACTCAGACTCTCAGACACTCCACCAGGAATTGCACTCATCAAAACAATTTTTAAAGCAAATGCCTTGTCTTGAAATGAAATTAAATTAAATGTAGCAGCTACTACAGCTGATAAATGCTGGTAAGGATGCAAAGATTCTAGAGAGGTCAGTGACTCCTCCTCTGCCACCACCTTGTCACAGCTCAGGCTCTGACAAAGAGCAAGGTTACATTTTTTTAGTGGCTGTCTGCTACCAGCTGCTTTTTCCTTGTCTCCACTAGCTCTGCTTCCAGAGAAACTCAGCTGGGGTCTCAGCCCTGTGCTTTAAGGGCAAGGGTTAATTAAAATCAATTAGGCTAGAATGATGGCATCTAATGAACTCAGCCAAGGCATGAACCTTCAGACTTTATGTGACCAAGAATATCTGCAACATTCAGAGATGTCAGCTAGAGGTATGTTCCATTCACTCTTTACTCAGCAACTTAGTTTGATGATTTTGATGGGAGCTTCTGGGAAGCTCACAAGTATGAGTGTTAACCAATGGAAAAGGCTGCCAAATCCAAATAGCAAACTCTTGTAAAATGCCTTCTTATTCTCCTACTATTATCTACCCAGTCAAAAGGACCTTGCAAAGAATGGCAGCCACTGGGCATAAAGAGAAGTTTACTGATAATATCAGGAATTAAATCCACCGTCAGTGTATCCAAGGAAAGATTATGTGGACAAATAGGAATTCACTGAAAGAGGCACGTTTCCCTGAACAGTTATTTTGTGCCATAAATACCCTCCAGAAAATTTAGAACTGAAAGACAGAAACAGCTGAGAGGTACCAAAGTTTGTCTTGGGGATGGGAGAGAACTGGGAGGAATGGATTGTGATGTGCAGAAACAAAATTATGATTTAAGTGTCCATGCTCACTCAAGTCAAATAAAAATGAGACAATTCAATTTGAAACTGGGACCAGACGCATTTCCAAGATTCAAGCAGGTTCCCAGGGCTGTAGATGAATGGAAATAATTTGCTGACCAGATAAAATCAATCCATGGTTTTCTCAAAGCCAGATGTCGCAAAGTAACAAAGTAAACAAAAATAGTATTTTTTTAATGCTGATAGAGCGCTGCTATCCACACTCTCAGGAAAGAAAAAAAAAAAAGAAAAACAACAGGAAAAAAAATGATTAAAAGTATTTAGACACAAATTTCATTAAAAGAGGGATATAAAAGTCCAGCAGACCTGTTTTTGTTTTCCAGACAGTATTACAGTAAGCCATAACACCCTTCCTCTGGAAAGGCCAATGTGCCCTGTGGGACAGTTTTAATATTCTCCTCTGTTGAGAGAAGATGCAGAAACCATGGTGGCCTAGAATACAGGACCTTTCCAAAACCAAATTTACAAATACTTCTCATCCACAGGGATCAGAAACAAAAGGACTGGAGACGTCTGTAGTATAGGGATTAATTAAAACCCACTGAGCAAAGCTGTGACTCCTTGGGCTCCTCGGCCCTCTTGGTTTCAGCTGTAAATCTGTGATGATCTGTACCCACAGTGAAATGCAGGCAGTTTTTCTAATGTAGATGGCAGCTAACAAGGAAAGTTCTGAAAAGACTGCATTTTGGATAATTGTAAATTTATTTTCTTGTCCATGCAGACAATTAACTCATGATATCACTCTTTGGCTCCAGACTACATGTGACACTCCAAAGACTTTAGAGAGGAAGAAGTGCTTGAACAGCTTCCATCACCTCACTCCAGAACTGTGCCCTTGCTCTTTGCCCTCCTCCCAGCTTCAGCCTGGCAGAGGCTTTACCCTGGGCTTCCCAAACCCACCCACCCGCTTTCCAGCGAGACTTCCTCTGAAGGGGAACCACACAGACACCCTTGTTTGACAGCGACCTCCAAAGAGGAAACACACAGCTCATTCCCAGGCTGGGAGGAGAACTCCTTCCCCCCTCACCATGTCAGAGGGCTCAGACTGGGCTGTAAATTCTGTTTTTCTTTCAGCCCAAGTCCATTTGAAGTCCATAGACTTGTGTTGCTGAGAGCAGCACATCTGTCACAGCCACCACAGCTTCAGCTTCCTACTGTGCTCCTAACAATATTCTTACAGAAGGGTCAGGAAGAAATAAAGATATTTTGATACAAAGTACTTTGAATTATTCCAATGCCTACAGTATTTATTAAGGATGCACATTCACTTGGGACACAATTCTTAAACCCCAGAATTTTCACTATTTGAGCACCACCTACCTGAATATGTTGAGATGAAAATAAAGCATCAAAAATTATTAGATACTTAAGCAAAAGCAGCAATATATTTTTTGTTGACATTTGACTTTATAATGTAAGTGGCTTTCCTACATTCATCAAGGATAAATTTTTTGACTGAGTAGGGATAGATGCTGGAAAAAATAATTATTTCTTTACACCTTCAAAAACTGGAAATGTTATTTTAAATGCTTACAAAGGCATGGACTGGAATACAGTTTCACAGTTTCTAGTGAGCTAGAGCAAAAATGATTGCTCACTTTCCCACAGGAAGAAATCCTTATGCTTCACCCATGCTCCCTTTCCTGCATGATTAACAGATACTGCTGAACCAACAACAGATGACCTCCAGTAACCATTCACAAGGGGCTAAAGACATAAATAGATACAGTCATAAAAATATTTATCTAAAAGCAAAACAACTCTCAAATCAGCTGAACGACATGATAGGTTTGCTTGGCACATATTAAGATATAAGGATTGATTCTTCCCACAACTTAGAGCCTGTGCAGTTTTCTCAGATAATCCATGTAAGAAAAGCAACAAAAGATCTAACAACTAAGAAAAACAGATCAGAGATAGTTATAAATATCTGTGCTGGTAATGAATAAAAGCTGGTTATATTTCACTGAGAGCAAAAAATAAAATTGCAGAGCAGCTTTATCATGACTTTCAAACAATAGTGCAGAGCGTATTATTAAGCTCAGATGTCAACATTAACAGAAAATTCATTTGTATCAGCATCAACAAAGTCTATATAATACAAATATCTATTAATAATAAGCAACTATACCAAAGGCATAGATAAATATAGCAAAAACCTATAAATAAAATAGACTGCATACAACTGCCCAAACAGGCAATGATGGAAGTTAAATTTTATTGCTTTAATGAAATGAAAGTTACCTTCTGTCAGCACTATGTTCTATAAAAATTAGGAAGCACCTGAAATGCCTATTGTGGGTACCAGCTGCCCTCAGAAGAGGCAATCTATCCCCAGAAGCTGTATTCCAAGAGTATCACGGTTTTTTCAGTTTTTTCCTTAAGTTCTACAACTGTTGTGATGGCAAAGCAGAGTTAAAAGGTTTGCACTGCCCCATTAATTCACTCTGGGCTTTATTCTGTTGCCAGTAATTCACGTCAGGTTTGTTGGCTCTTTTCTCCTTTATCAAAGCAAGGAAGGATGTAGATCTGCACAGACAGGTGCTATGAGTGTTGACTTAGTTTGGTTTTACAGAAAAGGGAGAAAGAGTAAGGGGAGGTTTGGGGACCTATTAGAAATAGTTCCTCTCCAATCAAAGAGCATGCATGTATTCCAGCTCAGCTGGAGAGGAAAGAAGCAAGAAAACCAGCCAGGTTCAGAGAAGTGCAACAGCATTTACAGTACGATTCACAGATTAAATACTTGCTGGTAGGACAGAGATGGAATTTATTTCACTGATGCTTGTGGAAGGAGTTAAACAGGTAGACAAAGCACAGAAAAATAAGACTGTCATGTCCCTGATTTTCTTCTTTTCACCCTTCACATTCAAACTTTAGAGGCTGCTTGAATTTAACCCATGTATCTCGAAGTCTTCTAGCACTTAAGATAATTTGGTGGCACATGTGACGTCAGATGTTAAATACACTGAGATTTCATCATCAGTGAATGATGCAGCTTTGCAAACCACAGATGTCTGGCATCTATTCAGGAATTAATTGAAGTATTTTGCTCGAAATCGCAGGAGACTCAGTGTAAAGTTCAGTGATTATGTGGCTGGCATTCTGCAAGCACACTCAGGGACTGGCTGATGAACATGTCAAATGATGTAAGATACATGAATGTAAGCAAAACATAACAAAAAAGGTTAGGTCCTGACCTTAAAATTATAGTGGTTATATTCTACAACCTTGAAACCAGATTTGGAGTAAGTTTAGTGCCTGGAAGTAACTTAAAAAGTAATAATGCCACTAAGGAAAGAATGGAACTTCTAAGTATAAAATGTGGCTATATTTCTGCTATCAACACACTGAATCAAATTATATCTGAAAAATAAAGAAAGTATGGGAAAAAACTGTCTGTCCTGACTAAAGAGAGATTGAATTTCACAGAACTAAATGGAGTCAAGGGGTTAAGGACAGGGATTCAAAACACTTGGGATAAAAATGTAAACTGATGCATTCAAAAGAGCCCAGGGAAATTAGACTTTTGTATTCAAAGACTGTCAGAAAAAAAAATTTTCTGCTGCCATAGAAATTGAAACAAAACCAAAACCCATTCAGAATCACAATGGAAGGGTAGGATTTTGAAATTTCCTCTGGAAGAAAATTTTTTCCAGGGGAAAGAATAGATTAATTCAGAGCCATAAAAACGCATTGCTTCTGGCAGATGAATGGCTTTGTACAGGTAAGGATCATTATTTCCTTTGAGTAATACAGTTCACCTCTATTTATATAATTAAAATGTTAATAGCTATATGATAACAAATAAACTATAAAAACTTTCTCAGTACTACATGCAAATATGTGCACGATAAATCAAACAGGTCACAAAGAAGGTGACTGCACTTTGACTTTTAAAATCAGAGAGGAAATATAGTTATTAGCAATTCCTGTGCTGATGGCAAAACAAATCATGTGTGTATAGTGTTCACATACCAAAACCATCTATACCAAGAAAAATTAGGCAAATACATCAGACTGGTAGTAGCCATGGAATTTGCTCTCATGGCAAACTTCCCCTGTGTGTCCATCATGCTCCCTTTTACTGAGTAAAAAATTATTTCACTTTTTATTGACTTGTATTCCCAGTTTTCTCCTCAAAAGTCCTTCTTCCTTTTCCATGGGAAAATACTGGCCAACTCCACCAAGGACATGAACACCTCCCCTTGAGTCCAAGACAGAGTCCCCACAGGGTCCCATCATCCAAGTCTTTTATCCTCAGCACAACCCAAGTTCCCAGACCAGGGACACCTCTGGACACAGGCAAGGTAGCCCAGTAAAGTCCTTACTGAAGCCACCAAGTCAGAACCTCAGTGGAGCATGTTTTCCCACCCCCAGCAAACTGACAAATGATGCACGTCATAGGTCGGACTCGATGATCCTGATCAGACGTCTCTTCCAACCTCACTGATTTTGTGATTCTGTGATTTGGACTGCTGACATGAGTATGGAGTCACTGAAAAAAGAGTTGGGTCTCCATCAAGAAGACAGTGATCCAGGGTTTCTTCAACTTTTCAGGCTCACATCTCCCATCATTCTCAGCAGAGAATCATTATTATTCTAATCCTGGGTCATTGGAGCAATCTGCTCTACCTTTACACAGATTTGGATCAGCATGACTGAGATAGTGAGCAGTTGGAGCTGGGGCTGAGCAAGGGGCCACAGGCAAACAGGAGGAGTTCTTGAACCACGTCTACCATCAGCCTTTGATCTTCACTCTCCTTGGCTTGAGCTTTGTGTCCTAAACAGTACAGGAAGAAAACCAAACCTATGCTTTTCTTGCAAAAGGCTTTCATCTACAATAAGATTTCCCTATCTGCCCAAGTCTTCTCTTCTGTAAACAGCATGAATATTAAACAATAATATTATAACATTCCCTCTTTTGAGCCAGCCTATCCATTTAAGAACACTACGGCTTACCAGCCACTAAGCAGCTATTGGTTGATGCAACTTTATTTACTGAATACTCTATTCAAAACGTATTTGCTAATTATTGCAGAAGAACACACATATCCATTTGTAATTATTACTTAAAAGAAACAATTACATTTTCTCTCTGATCAGCCTTCGGTTAGATTCCTATCAAAGGAATCACATAAACAGATGGGGTCCAACAGGCTTTTCATGTGTTTTCATTTTTTGTGCTTCATAACAAAGCTCTCTGTCAAAAACTTGTTAAAGTGGACCCATTTCCTTTACCAGGATGTGATTTTCTCGTAACTGCTTTTCATTTTCTGTCTTGAGCAAAGTAGATGATTTATTTCTCTTTACCAATCACCTGAGCTATTAGTAAAGTGTCACACACATCAACAGATCCATGACAGCAACCACAGAAATGGCAAAGATTTTTTTTTTTCCCTCTATCTGACTTATCCAAGGAAAATAAGCATTTTCCAAAGAATACAGCTGAAACCGGATGAGAACAAATTTTTTGTGAATAGAAAATTCATTGAAAAAAGCTGTGACAGAGAAAGAAATTTTATATCTGAATCCAGCCCACATTTGGTGGGAATCTTCTACAAAACAAACAAACTGAAGAAAAACAAAACAAAAAAGAAAGGAGGGATTTTGGAACAGTGCATATTTCATTGTGAAATTTTCTGAGAGCTTTTTTGTTTCCAAAGATGCTGAAATGTTGCATTTCAACATATTCTAAAAAAATTTTTTTTCATTGTGAAGCTTTTAATTAGGTGCAAAAGAATTAGCTCCCCCAATCAAACGAAACACTGAGTCAAAGTAAAAAAGTTCAAGGGGTCCTAAATTGCAGATTTTTAAAAAACAATTTGGTCCAGCAACCAAATAGAAAAACCTATTGTTTGGTGTAATAAATTACACTATTTTTTTATAACTATGACAGGACAGCATGGGGGACAATTACTTGTCTTCCCTCTCCAACCAATGTCTTCCTCTTTTTTCTTAGACATTTAATTGAAGACAGTTCATGTTAAATAACTTGGCCAAAGCTAAAACCAATTCTTCCAATAAGCCCTCAACTTTTTCCACTTCTCTACAGTTAAGTCACCATTTTCCCAGTAAGGAGAACTTCAAGATCACCGCCCCACTTTTGACTACCACACCCCTGCTAGGGAAGGAACACAGACTGACAGACCACTGCTGTCCTATGTAGCTTAAATGTCAGAAAGAGAGGCAAAAGACGTGATGGAGACCAGAAGGGCTGGATGACAGAATGGCTGGCACAGGATCACAGGGAACTTCAGACAGGGCCACAATGTTTTGTAGCCCCAAGCTGCAGCACCATGGGAAGCAATCCTTGACCCAGCCCAGATCTGTCCCGATGTTCTACTGCCCGGCAACACCCACAGCTGTCTCCTCCTGGTAGATGCAGGATTGGCGGCTGATCCCTTCAGTACTCTTGTTCCCAAAGGACTACAACAAAATGCTTAGTGTCCACTTTCCCAGTGCTTGAGCTGCCTTCATGCTGCCAAAGATAACTTTTAATTAAGGTGTCAAAACATGACAAGATTGATCACAGAAGTGGTTTCCTCCATGCTGAGCTGTCTCAGATTCCAAACTCTTTTTTCAACTATATTTTTCAACCACTTAATTAACAAGTGGTTCATCATCTGGCTTGCCAAGAAAACAGTATCTCAGTCTCCACAAAAGGAGTCAGAGATAGAAAAGAGCCAGCAATTTTTTTTTTACTTGCTCTTGAGTGCATGTTCAAATGTCTATATAGCTTCCTTTTTGATGATTTCACCCAACAATGATCACTTTGATAACTGTGGAATTATTTGGCCATGAGAATTACTATTCAAATATTTTTGCTTGCCTTTTTTCACCACACAAAAAATCAAGCATTTTTCTTCTCTTTTTCACCATCATCCAAAAATAAACAATCAGTCAGCCCATGTAAGGTCTATTCCAAATGCGGATTTTTTTGTATGGTGAACTAGATTTGTGATGGGGAAGTCATCTGCATTTTAAAGGAACTGGATACTGAAATTATATGCACAAGAACAGGATTTTAGCAATACAAAGCATTTCTTCTGACCTTATTCCTTTCACCCTTCTTTTAGTTTGCTGAATAGCTGGGAACATTGGATGGATTACATAGCCTGACACATGCTGCATGAGAAGAAGGGAAGTGTGCATTGTCAAAGACCACTTGGATGCAATGAAGTACAGAATCAAAAGGAAAATAAAGACCAAAAAGTGAGCTAGAATGTTCCCTTCCCAAAACAAGGTTATCTCCATGGTTATATTCCACAGCGGTTTATCCATTCCAAAATGACCACAAGAAGGGAGAATGCACTTCACAAAAGCTATGCTAAGACACACAGTCCTTTTACTTCCAAGCACAAGTACAGGCTGGGCAGAGACTGGATTTAGAACAACCCCAAGTAGAAGGACTTGGGAGTGTTGTAACCACTTGGGAAATGTTGTAACCATCTTGGGAAGATGTAACCAGAAGTATATATTTTATTACCATCTCCATATGCTGTTAAGATAGGTGGGGCAGTGTTCTTTATCCTCTCTGTGACTCAGCCCTGACAACACCCTCTGGGGAAGCAGCAGCCACT
>VZTX01051095.1:459779-487840 GCA_013400915.1 Pardalotus punctatus | reverse complement strand
GACGCCAGGGGGGGGGGGGGGGGCCGGCATTACCGCTAATGGTCCATCGAGGTCTCCTGGAATGATTCATAGAATTGCATCATCCCATTGTGGGATGCCCTGCCCAGAGGGGAGGAACTGAACATTCCAATTTGTATATAATCTGAGGTTGGAACACCATGGGGACACTACCACAAGATTCCCAGAGGACAAGCCTTCAAGAACCACTTGGACCTCCAGACCATTCTACAGGATCACCACTTCAACAAGACCACATTCATCACTCCAACGGGACTGCAGCCACTACTAAATTGGACTGCTACCACCACACTGACCAACAGAGTGGCAGGCCATATTCTGATTTTGTCAGTTTAAGTCAGTGTTTCTCTGCTAATGTCTTTATTTTAATTTTCCTATTAAATTGTAGTTCTGACCTGGAATTTTTCTCAACATATTTGTATAGGGTTAATTCCCCTCCTGCTTTGCNGGGGGGGGGGGGGGGGGGCGGGCATTACCGCTAATGGTCCATCGAGGTCTCCTGGAATGATTCATAGAATTGCATCATCCCATTGTGGGATGCCCTGCCCAGAGGGGAGGAACTGAACATTCCAATTTGTATATAATCTGAGGTTGGAACACCATGGGGACACTACCACAAGATTCCCAGAGGACAAGCCTTCAAGAACCACTTGGACCTCCAGACCATTCTACAGGATCACCACTTCAACAAGACCACATTCATCACTCCAACGGGACTGCAGCCACTACTAAATTGGACTGCTACCACCACACTGACCAACAGAGTGGCAGGCCATATTCTGATTTTGTCAGTTTAAGTCAGTGTTTCTCTGCTAATGTCTTTATTTTAATTTTCCTATTAAATTGTAGTTCTGACCTGGAATTTTTCTCAACATATTTGTATAGGGTTAATTCCCCTCCTGCTTTGCTTTCAAACTAGCACAATGGATGAAAAGCTCAGTGTGACTCAGCAATGTGCCCTTGCAGCCCAAAAAGCCAACGGCCTCCTGGGCTGCATCCAAAGCAGCGTGGGCAGCAGACGAGAGAGGGGATTCTGCCCCTCTCCTCTGCTCTGGTGAGACTGCACCTGAAGAGCTGCATCAGCTCTGGGGTCCCCAGCACAGGAAGGACATGGAGCTACTGGAGCGTGTTCAGAAGATTCCACAAGGGTAATGAGAGGGCTGGAGCACCTCTCCTATGAAGACAGAGTGACAGAGCTGGGGTTATTCAGCCTGGAGAAAAGAAGGCTCAAATGTGACCTTATCTATGGCCTTAAGTAGCCAAAAGGGAGTTACAAGAGAGCTGGAGAGGGACATTTTACCAGGGCATGCAACGACAGGACCTGGGGAATGGCTTTAAACTGACAGAGGGTGGATTTAGATTGGATATTAGGAATAAATTATTTACTATGAGGGTGGTGAAACACTGGCACAGGTTGCCCAGAGAAGCTGTGACTGCTCCATTAGTGGAAATGTTCAAGGCGAGGTTGGATGGATCTTTGAGCAATCTGGTCTAGTGGAAGGTGTCCCTGTCCATAGCAGGGAGTTGGAACTGGATGGTCTTTAAGGTTTCTTCCAACCCAAACCACTGTTTGGTTCTCTATAGGAGTTGAGGAGAGGAAAACCTTCAAGACATGGAAGATAAGGTTTTCCAATAAAGCAACTTTGTAGCATGTTCTCTACAGGCATGGCTCTTGCCATCAGCCCCTCTTTTCTACTCCATTACCTCCTCCTGGTTGCTCTCATTACATCTCTTGTCTGTTTTCAGGTCTGAAGAAGCATTTAACACTTGCAGAAACAGACATTGGACTGAGAAGGACCTTGTGGAGAGGACACAGAAGGCTGCAGTCAGTGCCACCTAAGCAGCAGAAAACCACTGGTGCAGAGACATCTTCTTTCCACCCATAACCTGGAGCACAGAGCATGTAACAGCTGTGTGGTGCATCCAGCATGCAGATCCCCTACCCCAGTCCCCAGATTCCTTCAATGCTTATTTCCATAGGGATTCTCAGTGGTCCTAAAGATTTTCTGAACTCTAAAGTTTGTTATGCCACTCCCATTCTTGCCCTGTCATTATTCCTGTCACAAGGCAGAAAAGCCAGGGCAAAAAAATTTTGAGCCACCTCTCCAGCCTCATCCCAGTATTTGCTTTCAAGGAACACTTGTGTTTTATAAACCCTTTCCAGATACCATAAATCTTCTTGGGATTAATTAACACATAAAGCAGAGAACACAGATGTTTTCAGCAGGTGACAATACAATGAAAGCAGGTCAACAAAACCCAGAAGTTCTGCTTCAAGTGCCTTTGGCAGAATTCCCCAGTCCCACTTGCCCTGCACATCTCCGGAATGCAGCAGCTCCTGGGCAGATTTAGTGGCAGACAGCTAAAAGCCTGCACAATAACACTCTGACAGCTGTCCAGTCAGTGTGTATATGTCTAGATATATGAAATTCCAGAAGCACTAGACTCCCACTTACAGAGGCAGACTAAGAGCCAAGAGTACATTACTGCACCAGAAAATGCAACTAGAACAGAACCAGATTAACAGCTGAATTTTTATTAAACTTTTCATTCACTGAACACTGCCAGAACTTTAGTTCTGTGGCTTGAGATACCTCAAATGTATCACACCTATGCATAAATTCATATGTTGCTTAGGAATGCTTCTGACAAGTTTTTAATTTACTGTCAAAACTGAAATGCTGAAACCTAAATTTTTCTTCACATTCAACTGCCTAAAAGAAATCTGCACATAAAGATTTTCTATTATTTATTTTAATTCTTCAATCAATATTAAAAAATCCAATGTAAAAGTGTGGGATGCCAAAGGCAAAAGCATAGAATATAAAAATAAATTATAAAATCTCCACACACCACCCCCTCCCCATCCTAACCACTAGCTTGTTCTCTTTCCACACCTCCAACTGGATCTAATTTAACCTTTAAAATACCCAGCAAGGAGAAACAGTGCTGTGGGTTTGGTACATTATATTTTTGCCTTTAAAAAAAAGCTTGGAACAACATGAAAATTGTTGTCCTAAGGGAAGCAGGGTGCTTACAAAGAAGTCATGTTCCTTTTTAACTGCCTTAACTTCATTGTGCCCTTCATTTCCTTCAACACTCTCCATCACCACAGAACAGCAAAATTGTTACGCCCTCTCCCTGAAATACTTAGAGAAACAAGAAAAAAAGTGTTTTGCTTTCCACAGAAAAGGCTTATAAAGCCATGCTGTCTGACACTAGCATCATTCTGGTTCATAAGGAATTTGCTCAATGAACATTCAACCAGCTTTTTTGCACCTGGAATTATTTACTTACCACTTTTTTTCCCAAAGATACACAATCCAAATATACAAGATTGCAATTGCATAAACTGAAGAAATGGATATTCAGTTGTGTACTTGGGGTTACACTGCCTAGAATAAAATTAGGTCTCAGGACCTAAGCTGCTCTGCAAATAATTGATTTTAAAATAGACCCAAAGTCCTAAAGTTCATGAGTGAAGAGCAGGGAAAATCTCTTTCCATGAATGCATGTCATTTGATGCTGTCAAAAAATAATACTGAGCTAGAAACTGCTTTGAACTCTTTCACAATTAGTTTCCAGGTTTCTAGGAAATGGGGTAGAAGCTGCAAAGATGATTTATAGCATGTGCAATGCTTCAGGAAGATCCAAAGTCCAGTCAGCCTGAAAGGCAGCAACAGCATCACATCTAGAAACTGGCTCAGAGAAAAGCACATATTGTAGCTGTAACTCAAAGCCTGTGGGAAGACAACACATTATTCCACCTCATGGAATGGGTTCAAGGCTAAATACAGATCCCCACCTGTGATTCAGTAAGAGCTGTTGGATTAACAAACACAAGGTAGCCTTCAATCTAAATATCTGACCCTTCAACTTCTTCCTCACTTCTGCTTTTTCTCCCAGGTCTCAGATATGTGTAGGAGGGTGGCAACACCAAATTCAGTGATACTATTTTACCTCCCCAAAGGCTATTTCATACAGAACTCATTATTTTCCTGCATAACCACATCCCTCTCTAGGCACCACTGGCTCCACACCTAATTGCCCCAGGAAGGGTCTGCTGAGCAGCCCTCGAGGCTATAGGGGTCCCTGAGCCTGCATGGTCAGAATTAAATATGCAAAGGAAGAAAGGAAAGCCTGCATACCATTGCTTGTGCAAGGTCCCTTGCTCCTCACCACAGAGGCAACTGCAACAATAAAACAGCAGTGGCAGCTAAACAATATTTCTGCAATTTCATCAAGTCAATATATCTTTTTTTCCATCTCTTATGCTGTAATTCCAGGACTTGGCTACACTATTCTATTTGTATTAATGCACAGGGGCAGATTTTACAGCACATGACAGAGTAAGAATATTTTATATGGCTTACAAGCCAAGAAACAATGCAAATTTGGGTTATAAAAGTACTGTCAGCATATTGCACCTGCCTCTTTGCCAACACTAGTTTGCCCCCTCTCATATTTTATTATGTGTTTTTTAAAATTACTACAGGAGGCTGTAATTCCACTTGCAGGTCATTACAGACTCTTAACAGACAGCTCTCAAGGCTTTTTGGGGAAGTCTAAATGAATCGACATAGTATTGGTTCTCCCTCCTCTCTACCTTATCCTGGGAATCCAAATCCTTGGCCTAAAGGTTCATGGATCTGTTGGGGATGCTGCAAAGCCTCCCCCTCTCCCTGACATATGTGATTTGGAGAAAACTGATGGGTGTGTGGATGAAAGAACACTTGAGCCACAGCCTTTGACCAGATAAAAACATGAGCAAAAGCTGCTCCCTGCAATATATTCATTAAAAATATATGAGATGTAGGTGTTTTTTCAGCAAAAGTGTCGTATCTTATCTGACCATATTATATACCTAAAAGAGCTCTGTCCAGAGGGCAGATATACAATTACATACAAATTATATCCATCCCCAAGGGGCTCTGCCTTTACTCCTTACCCACCTGTAACAGCCATCAGCCCATTCCACTGTGAATTGCCACTCTGTGCACCACCCGAGTTGTGCCAGTGAGGTGGGTGGGCAGTGCCCTGAACTGAAGTTAGTAACGTCTTGTAACTTGTCTAGAGACACACAGTGACCTTTTCTTCTGCCAGACTGTGCTTGGACCACAGGCTCATCAGGAAGAATTAACTACAACTACGCACGAAATTAAAAGAGGTCTCAGCAAGCCATGACATTTTGCTGTGTTCAGAAGAGAGGCTGCAGTTCTTGTGAAGATGGAAAGTATGGAGATGGCTTTAATGGCATCTGCTGTCTCTTGATTGACAGAGCATAAACATTTCAGAAATACAGGCAACAGCATTGCAGCCACACAGCACCAGACAGCATTATTTACTGACTGCGACCGAGCTACTGCAATCAGCCACGAACTGCACATTTAGCACAGGGTTATTCTGATTTTGTTTGAGAAATGTCCTCTCCTGGATGAAGAGGTATTAGCAGCTTCACAATCACTGTCAGCTAATCAAAAAATATTAGAAAAGCTCTCCACAGTTTAGTGGTTTTTTGTCACTTGCTCTAGAGGTTAGGAATATGTGGAAATGAATAAATGTATAAATACACAGCAGCCTGTCAGGAGCCCTTGGCATGCTGTGAGCCTGTGTACTGCATTTGCCAGTCAAATCTGCCTGAGACTCACCACTCCTGACAGCAACCCATTCACATGGGAATCAACAAGGAGTCTGCTTTTAAATGGCAATATCTGGCATTATCACAGAATCACAGAATACGCTGAGTTGGAAGAGATCCACAAGGACCATCAAGTCCAACTCCCAGCCCTGCACAGGACACCCCAGGAATCACACCATGCACCTGAGAGCATTGTCCAAACACTTCATGAACTCTGTCAGGTGTGTCTTGGTGCTGTGACCACTTCCCTGGAGAACCTGTTCCAGTGCCCAGCCATCCTCTGGGTGAAGAACCTTTTCCTAATATCCAATCTAAACGTCCCCAACACAACTTCAGGACAGTCCCTCTGGTCACCACAGAGAAGAGATCAGTGTCTGCTCCTCCTCTTCCCTTCATGAGGAAGTCGTAGACCATGATTTTCTACCTAAGCAGTAAGTGGTATTTCATTTACAGGCCTGACACAGATGCGATGTTTACTTACCCCACATTTATGTTCAATAATCTGAGCAACACCGTGACTTTTCTTACAAAAAGCACTGCCTGTGCTCACTAATTTCATCCCTACTAAGTTTTGCTTGCTGCTACCCAGGTGGATGGAAGATGCCTTTCTAGATTCAGAAAGACCCTCGCTCTGGGACATAAACAGACTGCTGGATCACAGAATGGTTGGGAAGGGGGGAGACAGTAGGAACAGGAGGGGATGTGAGGGAAAAGAGGGGAAAAGCAAGAAAAGCGCTAGCAGAAAATAACCCAGAAAACAAATGAAGAAAAGTGAGGACTCTTTCTGTCAACTTCTTTTCCTTTCTTCTGAGGTCCTCTCAGGCTTCTCCACCATCCCTTTTGACTGACAGCATCCTGCCATCTCCCATTTCTCTCTTTTGATTCCTTTGCACTGGACTTTTCCCTCTACAAACACCCCAAAAAACGGTGCCAGTGACAGAGGCTGCTCCCAGCAAGGCAGGAGCTGTGGGCAGCGGGGTGATTTCCCTGGTAGCTGGAAGCCTCTCAAACAGGGAGCTGCAACGCAGTGCAGTGCTGCCTTCCCATTATACTCTAGGGAAAACTACGCAAGGATGGATGCTCCTGTGGAAATACTGGATATCAAAAGGGAAGAGTTTGGCATCAAGACAAAGAAAGCAACAACATGCCAGTAAATTGTTTTGTATAAAAACAAACCAATCTCTCCCATACAAAATGGGATGCATGCCTGAATGGTAATCTCTGTGCTTTGGTGTCTGGAACAGAGCAGCTGGGTGGTGAGAATTTAGGAAGCATTTTTAAAGAGAAAAACAAAATAAATTTCCAATATACCTTCTATTGACACTGATAGCACAAATCAACAATATGCCACTGAAAACCAAAGAAGAAGACAAATTCAATACGAAACAATCCCCTAGAAGGTGCAGTGCCTCAGTCTTTGCTCTCATCTACTTCCTTCTGGCACTCTCTAGCACCTGTGCATGTCACAGCACTGCAGTTCTGCCTTGAGAGGAGTTATATTTTGGCACAGAACACAGTTCACATCCCACTCCCAGTTATGCCTGTGTGAAACCAAGGTGCTGGATTTATTCCAGCAAAGGGATAAGGATACAAGAAAGGCATTTTTAAGATACAACTGATTTTAAAATAGGCCTTTAAAAGGCCAAGTTCTCATCACATAAATCAAAATAACACACACTGAATGATACATGGATACGTACTTCACGTTCTAATGTGTTCCAAAAGATAAATCCCACTTTGCTGCAAGCTGTGTCAATACATAAAAGAAGACAGACGAACTTAAACAGTGTAACAGCCCTAAGACTGATTCATGTGTTCGATCAAAACAATTTTATCAATTATCAATTCTATCAGTTATCAATTTTATGGAAAATTACCAGTCAGTAACATTTAATCCACAAAGTTGTATATTCTGTGATCCTTGAGTAATGCCTGATACACAAAACAAAATTTTTCAGTAGTACTTTTTCAAATATTTAATGCAAATTTCTTTCAGGTTTTGTTGCATTATAATATTTTTCATTGTTTTTGATTTTCAATGGCAATGTAATATATCTTTATATGGAGACCACTAAGAGATTTTCTTTGGACAGAGAGTAACCCTTTTGCTGTTATTCTGCTGGTTCCTATTAGATTCATATGAACATGCATATTTAATATTTTGTATCATTGCATCTTTCTACTGTTAATTGCTCAGTAAGAACAGATCACATTTAGGCTAATTTTCCCTTTTGGTATTCCTACACTAACTATGGGAAGAATTATCTTTAGTTGTCTGCGAAGCATCACATATATTTACAACAGTCAGCAATTAACAAGCCAAATTTTGAGATTTCTCCAATGCTCAAAATATTTTCTTTAAGTCCCACCTCACTATATTGATGCACAGCAGTCCTGAGGGACACATCTTTAAAATGTATAGGCTGATCCTGTTCTTTTTTGTTTCTCCATCTCAGAAAGAGGTTAGAGCTCAGTGCCTCAGTAAATTTAAGTGCACCTCAGCTACTCCCTTAATGTATTTTGCAATAGAAAATCTGGCAGACACATGAAAAACTAAGCTTCTGCAGTGGCTAAAATCAATTGCCACCTTCTGGCATCTTACTCAGTTCTGAAGTCAATTCTTATGCAGTTTGATCTTCCTGAATAGAAATTCAGTACAGGCTTCTCTATTTGACCCAATAATATGAAAAATTTAAAAAAAAATAGTCAAACCTCTCTTGAAGGAAAGTATTAACATCACAGTGTCTTCGATTCTCCATTGCCCAGCACCTAATTTAGTCACTGGACAAATGAAAGAAAATGAGTTCTCAGATACAGTATGGACTATAAGGTCCACTTAACACTATAAGGTCCATGAGCTTCTCCAGCACTGCTTTATGCTAAGCTCAAGGACTGGCTTTCCTTTTAAATAGCCCTAGAAGATCCTGTTTGAAACAGAACCGAATTAGCTGGCTGCTTAAGAAATCCCTGGAGACGAGGGGAATGCACAGAGCTGCAGGACTCTGCCAAGCAATGAGCACTGCTCCAGCCCACAGCACACACCAGGAAAGCTGCCACCACCAGCAAATGAGCTTTAGAAAAATGAGCTGAAATTGTTTCAATACAGGTGCCCACTCTCAGTGACCACCCTACATCTCTGGTGGGCAACATATGGCAGAGAAGAGCATGTCCTCACATCTCCACTGCTTGTCACTACAGCCCTGGACAGAGACCCAGCGCAGCCGAGGCGCTGCTCACAGCACTCCCACCACTGAGGCAGCCACCTCCAGCAAGGAGCAGCGCTGGCAGTAGGGAGCAAGAACATCTAAAGACCACCACAGATGTTTGCTTCAGTGCCCACAAATCAAAGTCTCCGGGGAAGCCACCGGGGTGGCCTTAATCACAGCAGGATCCCCTCCAGGCACCGGAATTGCTCAGGGGCACAACGGCAGAAGAGGTGGCTAAATGGCACAAGAAGCTCCTATCCTGCCTACACCAGACACTTCATCCTGGGACTTATGATTTAAACCCTTTAGGACCTGATAGAGCTTGGCCATGGCTGGATCCTAGGCAAAATATAGGCACAATGGGAATCATTTATTTTAACAAACTAAAAATGCATTGTGCTTTTGGAAAGAAGTTAATAAATATTATGCTTCCATGGAGTAAAAACCAGATGTACCAATGTATTTTCTGCCCCAACTTAGGAAATGGGTCCCCAACTCTAAAATTACATAAATGTTAGTGAGCACAGTTTTACGTGAACAATTCCTTCTTTTATCTAATGTATTTGCAGGTAAAAACTTTACTAACTTGTGCAATAGTTCTTATCTGTTTGCAATATATCTCTACCCGAAGAGCAGCAAATTATAAAAGCAAATTCTGTGTAAGATATCAGACTGCTGCAAGGGAAAAAACAACGAACAAATCAAACAACAATACTAACAAAACAAAAGAAACACTTATCTCACATTTTAAACTGTTTTCCCAACTTTTTGTCCCCAAAAATGCATAACATTAGTTGTGTAAAAACTAAACCACTATATGAGGCATATTCCAAAGCCTCATATAAACAATGAAGCTTTTATGGCATCCTCAGAGCAAAGAATGTCCAAATATGGCTGAGAGTTAAGTACCCTGAGAATCAACTGCTCTTAATGAATTCACTGAACTTTGTAAGTCCACATTTACCAAGAATCAGAAGAGAAATAAAGAGAAGTGAACATTATTCAATTCATTTTCCTGTACCATTCTCTAAAGAGACTGTGTTATAAACATCCTCCATATCTTGGATACTGGAGGCATCTGTTGAATCTTGGTCACTGACTACAATTCCAACTGAAGAAAGGCTAGAAATGAAGGAGTGCATCTTTTTTGCATAAATATCCCTAATGTTAAAATAGGGTACGTCATTGTTTTTCTCTTTGCGATCATTGTTGCACTGGTCTCTATCCATTGCTTTTTGCTTTTGGTAGTACTTAGAAAACTTATTGAAAATAATGGTGATTGGAAGTGCAACCACCAGTATCCCACAGATAATGCAGAGGGTGCCGAGCAGCTTTCCAGCAAGTGTGACCGGGTAGGTGTCCCCATAACCAACAGTGGTCATGCTGATGGTTGCCCACCACCAGCAAATAGGGATGCTCTGCAGTTCTGAAGAGTCATCATCTTTCTCCACTGAGTAGACAAGCACTGAAAAAATAGAAATCCCAACTGACAAAAACAAAAGCAGAAGTCCAACTTCTTGATAGCTGTGTCTCAAAGTGGCGCCCAAAGACCTCAGTCCTACAGAGTGCCTGGCCAGTTTCAGAATGCGAAATATCCTCATTAACCGCAGGATCTGAACCACCTTCCCCATGTTTTCAATATCTTCACTTTCTTCTTCCTTTGTGTCCACAGCCAGTGTGGCATAAAATGGGATAATAGAGACGAAATCAATGATGTTCAGTGGTTTCTTCCAGAACTTCTTTTGACTTGGAGCAGTGAAGAGCCTGATCACTAGCTCAGCAGTAAACCAGATGATGCACGTAATCTCCACAGCTTCCAGCACAGGGTCTCCAATCTCCCTGTCATTGGCGTCCAGCCTTTGAAATTCTGGCATGCTGTGAATGCACATGGCCACAATTGATGCCAGGACAACACTCAGGGATGACACGGCAATTAACTTGGCAGACAAGCAGTATGCAGGATTTTCCATTCTGACCCAGATCTTCTTTCTTATTTCACCAAAACACAGATTGTCAAACTTTTCTAGCTCTTTATCAAATATAGATGACTCTTCATTGGAGGAGTCCATACTGTCGTTGCTCTTCTGGTCCCAGTCTTTATCAGGGCCTTCTTCTTTCCGTTCTTGGTACCGATTGCTGCAGCAGGAATCAATAAACAGCTCATTTATCCCCCAGTACTCTATTTCCTGGCAGAAGGAAAAGACACAAAGTTCTTCCATAACATGAAGTTTGCCCGTATAGTAAAAATTCAGAACATATCGGAATAAGGAAGGATTCCTGTCAAAGTAATATTCCTTGTCTGCCACACTATAATCATCACACAGTTCTAGAATAGCCTCTTCTGAATGGCATTTGAGAAGTTTTCCAAGTCTGGTATGGGGAAATCGGAGCAAGGTGCTTTGATCCACTGATTGCTTAAAGCCACCCACATTCAAATGGATAAGTTCTGCATCTTTGCCAGGTCTGCGGAAAAATTCACCATAAACCATTTTGGACAGACGAGTTCTACTGCTGTTGCCCAATGAGATTACATTGAACCTGAAAAGAACATAAGATATTGTTACAGCATTTAATTCAGTTTTGCTCTTGTGACACATTCTTTTTCCCATCTCTGTTTACTGTGAAATGTTGTCAGAAAACAAAAACAAACTAAATGATGAATACCTTTATTCAGCATTTCACAGGTGTAGTTTTAAATCAGTTTGATTTGCAGCTTTAGCAAATTTGAAAGCAGTAGGTTCTGGTTTAGGTCTCCTTTTTTCCAGGGTGAAGGAAGAATGCTGAATTCATCTACAAACTAGTCTCTGTTCCACTATCACACTGAAATTAATAGTCATGAAATCCAAGTACTTCTATGACGCAAAAAATCTTTCATTTAAAGAGAAAACTTGTCAATCAAGCAAAACATTTAGGACAAAACTTTTGAGCAGGTTTATCTCAATTACAGTTTCAGTAGAGTTATACTAATTTAAAATCGACTACTTCCGATGTTATTTGCTTGAATGTGGACTGCAATTACTTCTGTGGACATATCAATTAATTTACTTCTAGAGTAATCCACACAAGAGCATTCTGTGTTCTTGAAAACATATCAAAACTACATTTGAAGCTTTCCAATTCCTGACTTCAGAACACTGCAGTACATATTTGGGTATCTACACTCCCTCAGGTATTTTTCTATCTCCCTTCCTACTCACCTGAAGTGTCACAATGCTCTTAGGACCCTGGTCAGCTCCAGAAGCAATTCCTATTCTGCCATACCATAGCTACAAACACTACAGCAATACTGAGAAGTTGGTGTTGAAGTGTCATTTCTGGAAAAATGAGCTTTCAGACATGGGACTTCGGCAGTAATTTTTCCTCAATAACTAACTGTGGATACCTGCAGATGGACAGAAGGATGTTTAAATATTTCAGTATTTTACTGTAAGTTCAGCTGAAACTGAATTCAAAAGGCAGTTATAGTCATTAGTGAGTAAGATAATTCTTACAGAACTACTTCCTTGCTTTCCTTCCAAGGAGACACTGTTGTCAAGCAAAACAGGCAGTTCTTACACTTTTCATAAGATTATATATAACTTCCGATCATGAGGAGAGCAAATTTTTTGATCTCTGACACTTAAACACTAATTGATGTACATTAAGCTAATTTATTTCAATTTAATATGGAAATCAATTCATTTAAAATGTGACAAGACAGCATCAAAATTCTCCTGTCCTAAGAGATGACAGCATATAGTGTCATGCCCAGCATGCAGAGCTAGGGGAAGAACAGGGAAAGGGGAGGGACACTGAGAGTGATGGTGTTTGTCTCCCCAAGTTACTATCACATGTGATGGAGCCCTGCTTTCCTGGGGATGGCTGAACACCTGCCTGCCCATGGGAAGGGTGAATGAATTCCTTGTTTTGCTTTGCTTGTGTGTGTGGCTTGTGCTTTACCTACTAATTGTTTCTTATCTCAACCCAAAGGTTTTCTCATTTTACCTCTCTAATTCCCTGCCCCATCCCACTCAGAGGGAGTGAGTGAGCGGGGCTGAGTTGCCAGCTGGGGTTAAACCACGACAGCATAGAAATGATTTTGTACCTTAAGATTTAGTTTGAAGATAGGTATTTGCTAGCGAATAGAATGGTTGTAAGACACAGTTGCTCCAGGCATTTCCCAAGGCTTCAGTTTTTAGGAATCACTAAGATGTAAAACAAGGGCACTGATCTCTCTTCACATAAGAAGGGCAGCAAGACTCATCTGATAAAAATTACCACACTTTACTCATGATCTTGAGCCAAGCTCTGTTTTATAGCACTATAAATTTTAAAAACCTCATAAATCTGGGCTGGGGTGACTGAAAGTCAAAGTATATTCAGACTCAAAAAACCTCTAATTATTGATTCATTTTAGTCAATAAAATCTCCACTTCTAGCAATTCATTAACATGAGAACACTGGCAATGTAGGTGAGCACTATAAAAACCAGACAAGATCTCAGATCATAGAGTCACACAATAGAATCGTTAGGGTCAGAAGGCCTTACAGATAATCTCATTCCAACCCCCCTGCCATGGGCAGGGACACCTTCCACTAGACTGGGTTGCCCAAAGCCCCATCCAACCTGGCCTTGAACAATTCCAGCGATAGGGCAGCCACAGCTCCTCTGGACAACCTGTTCCAGCATCTTGCCACCCTCACAGTAAAGAATTTCTTCTAAATCCAATCTAAATCTACTTCTATCTAAATCAAAAATCTACTTCAATCTAAATCTTCTAATCCAATCTAAATCTACCCTCATTCAGCTTAAAGTCATTAACCTTTGTCCCATCTGGTGGCACTTCTGACCATGAAAAATAATGACAAGTACAAAGCAAGTTTTACTCAGAAATAACTAAAGCAAGAATTTAGTGCCCAGCAAATCCTTAGTACACTAGACTGACTTATGGTTGAGACAGCAATATAAAACCATATCGATTATGCAGATGATATTCATAATGGTGCCTCCATGAAACTGCTCTGTATAATAAATTCAGTGAGCAATAATTTACTGCTTTATTTTGAGGGTACCGTAGTCATAATCTGTGCAAGATATAGAGAGAAAGTGGATCTTGCTTAGAAAGACCATGATCTGGAACCTGCTTAATGTATTACTACTATTAAGTGATTTTTAGATTACAGAAAGAATGTAAAGGAGACAAGATCTTGACATGATAACTATGTCAAGAAGAGCTTCATCATCTGAAGAATGTCTTGACTTGCAGAGACCTTGATTCCCGAGCCATGGACCACAACATTGTTGTGCCAGGTACCATCAGAGCAATTTGTGCCATTTTAACAAGTGACTCAAGTCACAGAGCAATGACCACAGACGACAACTTCTGTCTCAGCACAACATGCTCTCTACTCAAGGAAACCTTTTACTTACTCAGGAAACTTTTTTCCCTCAAGGGTAAAAGTGTGCTCAGCTGGAAGGATGTTTTCCTGGAGTGCCAAGGCCTGTGTCATGAACATCCTAAGAACACAGAGCAAGCACAAACTTTGCAAATCTCAACCTGAAGTGCAACACTAGCCTCTTTGATCTTCTTCAAACACAGACAACACAATAAACTGGTACCCATTCCAAATCACACAATTCTTGCCCTGGAGAGAGTATAAGACAGCAGTTAAACACATACCAGATGTTAGTTACTTGTTTGCTTTAATTGCTTCAGTTTCTTCAATGAGCTACTGGGTAAGAAGTCATATAGAATACAAAATGAAACAAGACACAGAAGAAAGATGCTTATTGGAATAATGAACATTATTTTCCAAGATAATGAAAAAAACCCAACAAACAGAAGTTCCAAATGTTAAGCTTCAGGGCTAAATAAAAGCCAATCATAAGGAAAGCTGTGTGAAAAGGATACAAATATTAGAATAAAAAACAAAATGACAGGATCTAACTCTTCCCAGTCCAGTTTGGAGATGGGCTCTAGCCAGTGCTTCTGCAGTCACACATTGTTGGTGAGGCCACAGGCCCATTGCCTGGCTTGAAAGGGGAGTGGCAAATTTTGGGGCTTTTAGAATGCTGTGAAATTCCCAAAGTTCTCAAATGGGGAGTCATGGACACAGTTTGCATATACAACCCCTTTGAGACAGCTGTGCCACAGATGTACAACATACTCCAAAGTGCTGTGGTTTCCAACCTCCTCTGGAACAAACCACTAAGGGATGTTTAGTGACCATGTGGACACCCCCTACTACACATTTATTTGTCAACCAAGTTCCTTTTTCCCAGTTATGTTTTGCACAGTATCTACACAAAATCCCCATTCTCTGTGAGGTCCTACACCACAAGCTCCAGAATATCTTTTTTGACATGTTGCATCTTTGAGTATGATACCACCTTGCCTACTGCTAACCCCAAATTGGGGCAATTTAATCTTCTGTTAGCATTAATCTGTGATTATCCAGGCACAATAGAAAGAAAGTTGAACTGGTTTACTTAAAATACTCAAAGACAGCACACGCTTACAGATTTTCTACCAATTTCCTTCATGGCTATGTTGCCTTAGCTCCACCTCCTGAGCACAGTTTACTCCATAAACCTCTCAAGACTAAGTTCATATTTTGGCACGGTTTCCTCTAAATTGAAGGAACATAAATAAAAGGGCCTAGTCCTCCTCACATTGAAGTCACAAAGGGATGCAGCCCTGATATGAACCTGAAAGGGCACACAAATCTCTGTAACTCACAAAGTATTTCCAGAGCCCAAAGGTATTTTTTCCCAAGGAATCTGACAGTCTTGGTAGATTTCTATTTTAGGGTTCCCAATTCAGAAAATTCAATTCTGAGCAAATTCCCTCTAAAGAATCTTGTTTAGGCACTCAGCCATGCCCAGGAACCAGATTTTGTCTCCTAACGATGCAAACACCTGGACTATAACTTCTGCTAATTTCCTGACAGTTAAGAGCTTCTACAAATCATCCAAGCTACACACATGCATCTTTAGACACCTAAGTACTTCTAAAATGCTGTGCATAACAAACCCTAACAACCTTCAGCTCAGGATCAATGCTGCACTGATTTTTTAAGTGTTTGAACTTCTCCACTCACCACAGGGCAAATACTTGTCTAATGCTCCACCTACAAGCACTGTCTATGCTTTCTGACTCACTGAGCAGAGAAAAATATTTTAAATGCATGTATAATTTACTTGATCAATCACAATTAGGGACTTGGGCTGAAATCCAGTTAGCATGACTTAAGCTGTTGTCCGTCAGCTGGGCAGTAGTAACTGCTTTAGCACATGCAATTAAGCCTGGAAAAATGTAAGGTTATATTACTTGGCTTAGCCTCTTTCACTGTGATATAATCTACATTCAACTCTCCTTTGTAATACTTGACAGAGTTAAGTTAATTGTAAAGTCATTCACAGACTATGGAGGCAGAGGTTAACTTTAAAAAGTCATCTAGCACAAACAGAAAGACCATCTGAAGAAACCACTCTGTGGTTATGGACATCCTGTGAGGCAAAGAGGATGAATTCATCAAGTAAATTATTTTCTCAGCTGTAAGTTATTTTTTGTATTCTATTGGCAGTAACAGCCTTTATCCAGAATATAGCATTAAAATGCCATGAAAATAATAGAATCATACACCTGCATCTATTTTTTTTTTTAAATGGATTCAGTACAACCTCCCAGAAAACCTCAGGTAAGTAAAGTTTGAGTTGAAATATCCAGGCCAAATTTTGTTCTGATGTTACTCCCATGTAAGCCTACTTGGCTACATTCACCCCAGTACAATTCTACTGTCACCAGGCTGTTTTAGAAACTGAACTTGTGCCAATGTTTGTGCATCTTTGCATTACAATGAAGATCAGAAAGAAATTATCATCATTTGGAAAAAACAATAGCTGCCAGAAGCACTGCTGACACTCAAACATAAAATTATTTAAATATTCATACCTGTGGGAGAACGGTCTTCAAATATAGGGGTTTAAAAAAAAAAAAATCACCTCCTCCAAAAGACTGATAAGGAAGAATGAAGCTGTTATAACTGAGAGTAAAAGAACACAAGCAGGAATAGAAGAACAAGCACCTCCAGCCTGTGGTTCACACCACTTAGCTTAGGCACAGGTTTTCAGGGTGAATCACCAGAGGTGGGGTCCAGCTCTGCACTGACCACATAAGCAGCCTATATGAGTAGTGCCATACGGGACTAATACAAGGTGAAATGGATCCTCCCAAAGTGAAATTCTGCTACTTCCACCATGAGGATGCTGGTGAGGACAGAGTAAATGCCAAGGGCTGGAGATGAGAAACAGGCAAGGGAAAAACACACCAGCTGTAGTCTCCACATGACAAAAGCTTCTTTGAGAATGCAGTCTGTGATCTGAACTGCTTTCTTATACACCTAAAGAACAAGGAGCAGCATCTAATACCACCCAGTTATCAGAATGTCACCTTGCAAAATGATTAAAGTTAAAAAAAAAAAAAAAAAAGTTATTCTCTCTCTGACTTGAAAAGCCCCTGGAGAGAACACATATTATGAGAGTTAACAAGGCTTGCACCTTGCAACGCTCCCAAAGGCTCTGCAATTTATATTCTGTTCATATAAATTAAAAGATCATTATCCACAACTAAGTGGAAGTGACAAATTAAAACGTGCTCGCTTGAAAAGCTACCTGTAAATCCCCACCACTTAAGCACAGTTACAATGCTGCAGTTACAGCACCTGCTCCACAGACGGCTCAGACAGACAGCTGACCACACGAAGCACTTCCTTGAGTTCTGTTGTCCCAATGGCTGAAGTTCACAGAAATACTTAAGATGCCGAAGGCATTGTTACAAGCAGGTCAGCATTGCTGTGGTTTGATGGCAAAATAAATCGTTTCTCTCCAGGTTATTTTGGCAATAATCTTGTTGGACAGTTCATCTTAATGGCACCCATCAAGAGCACAGGTTCAAAACATGAAGTATGATCTGAAGTGGACATTGTAACTTGTAGGCCTAGGTATCTCTGCAATGAGGGCAATTTCTATAGATCCCTTCCCCAAATTAATATTTTGTACCCCTTTTTCCACTGAGTTCCCCATTGTTTCCATTCAAGTACTTCTCCAGTGATCACAATGAACATAAAATCCTATTCTTACACTTACTGTGGTAATTTGTAGTACCACTAGTTGTCAAAAACATCTGACACATGATCCCAACATCAGATACTTCCCTAAGGAAAAAAAATATATCAATATGCTTCTCAAAAATAATTCTGCATTCTTCTTTCATCATTGATAAGTCTAGAATCTAAGATCATTGGTGAAACTGTATTTCACTTATAGAGGCAGTTTGGTTTTGAAAGGTTACCTACCTAAGCAGGTAAAATGAGGCAGACACCCAGACACAGAGAGCAGTGTCCCTGAAGTCACATCAGATCAGCTGCCCACAAACAAGTCCCCATCCCTCCCACACCATTACCCCTTCACAGTCTCCTCAACAGCTATCACACACCACTCCAGGTACTGCCACCCTGAGATGTCTGGGCCCAGAGTCAGCAGTCAAGTGCCTTCTGATAGACCAGCCCTATAGCAGCTAATTAAAACAAACAAACAAACAAACAAACAAACAAACAAACCCAAACAAACAAACAAACAAACAAAAAAGCACATATTTCACTAGCACGGAAAATCTAAATACCATTCCTGTATTTATAATGCAGTTCCAATGCCAGTGGTTGTATCAAGGGGCTAAGATAGCAGAGGTGAGAAACTGCCCCATCTATCCCAGCACTACACCCCCTCCAGGCCTAACATAAAGGGAGGAATGATTACATTTTCTATAATACACAGGTCCATGAACCACTGAAGACTTTCCTGAGTTTTTAAGGAGGGTGTTAATGGTTCACAAGTATTAATGGTTCACTCTGCACAGTGGCAAATTACACCAACATTGAGCCAGAACTCTTCCATGTTTAGGAAAGGAATACAGACCTTGGGGAAATTCAGAATATTCCTATCTCTTGTGGAAGGGGTACAGAGTGTTAAAATGAAGATTTTTCAAAATTTTCCAATCATTAGTCCACCCTACATTTCCTGACTGCAAAGTAAAACTAGTTGTTCGCATTTCTCACTTTGGAGTCTGAGGAATTGTCTTCCAATTCCTAGTATTCCTAGCACCGATGACAGAACTGTTGAACATTTCTGCTCCTAGATTATCTCTTCCCACTCCTAATCTCTTTTTTTTTTTTTTCATTTTTGGAAACAAAGTAATATATTTAAAGGACAAAAAGTCCAATCACAACAGTCAGTTTCACTGGGTGAAAAAGTTCTTCTGAACATCTAAAATCTATGCACCCCATAAAGTAGGATTTTTCCTCCTTAAACTGGGAAGAGATATATGAACATAAACACCAGGATTATGTTCTAACACGTTATGGCAAAAAAAACTGTTATGAGACCTGAGATCAGTCCTGCCTGTGCTACCAGTCACACCTTCATTTGCAGCAGCCACAGGAGCAGAAGAGCTCAAAGGGAAATTCAGCTGCAGAGCACAGGGCTAAACCACTCACCTGGTTATACACAACTTTTGAATCCACTACAGCTTTTTTCTGCAAAGTCCTGGATTTGGGATAAGCTGCTTGAAAAAAAAAATTCTCTCCCCATATACTGTTCTGGGTGTACCTCAGTGTGTTTGTTGGAGGGCTTTTATTTATTTAGAAGTAAGATGCTTATATTAGTAATATACTATTGAGTACAGAAAACAGGTTTAGAATGGACCTTGAAGAGTAATATTCAATTCCTCCCCCACCTCGAGGCAGGATCAGCTAATTCTAGACAATTTTTGGCAGATATTTATTTAATGTCCCATAACAAAGCCTCTCCAGGGTGGCTATGGAATCTGGTCCACTGCTTGAATGCCCTTGTTCTCTCACAATTATCTTTTTAACATCTACTTGAGCATACTTTGCTGCAGTTCAGGCCCATGGATGTGTACACTTAGAGCAGATTTGGAATGGGATGGAATCACTGAGGATGGACGGCAGAAACTGGCTATCTACAAATTCTTCACAACAATTTAGTTCCTTCTTTTGCTATATATTTAATTTTACTTGGCAGTCTGAGAAGATAAAGTTACATTGTATTTATTTTTTTATGTTTTGAAAAAATTCTATTAATGTCAGAGATAAACAAAGGTTTCCTTTACCACAGTGAAGTTCTCCAAGATCTTCAGAGTCTCTTAGGCAACAAGAACACAAGCAATCATTATTGTGGATATTTTGAGTGAAACCTTCAACTGAAAATCTGTAAAAACATTTGTGTTTGCAGCACGTTAATCTCACTAAAGGAGTCTGCATTGTTCAAAATAAATTCCCTTGACCCCAGACAACTCTGAAACAGAGCTCCAAACGTCACTTAAGTTCTGCAGTCTGCCATGCTCCAACATTCACTTTCAAAGCAGCCAAGTAACTTTTACCATGCACTAGTATGCATGACATGAGACCACAGGCTAAGGAAGGATATCTCCAGGCAGCTGGAGAAAATACCTGCAAGAGATGTACGGTTCAGAGCCACAGTGCAAACCTTACCCACTCGGAGGCCTCCAGAAGCCTCCATTTCTTGGAGCACTCAGATTTTGGTGTCTGCTCACTGATCCTACACTGGACATTGTTTACTTAGACCACCCCTCTTGATTTTCCAGGTAGTATCACAAACTCATTTGTGGTGAAAAGATCCTTTTGAGGTCATCTTGTCCCACCCAGTGTTCAAAGCTGATTCAGTTAAAGAAGGCTGTTCAGGGACAATTGATTTTTTTAACAGCTCCAAAACTTCCCAAACTCTCCGGTAACCTGGTCCAGTCAGACCCCTCTTATGGTGAAAATATTTCTCCTGAAGTCTGGTTAGGCACTCTTTTGTTCCAGTTTGGGTGCAGTGAGTCTTTTTGTGGACCTGCTGGCTATAGCCTTGCTACCAAAACCCAGGATGTTTTCCCTATGAGGGCACAATGCTCACTCACTTCTGCTCTCCGTGCTGCCTGCCATGATGCCCATGTCCTTCTCTACAGAGCTGCTTCCCATTCAATCAGCCCCCAAACTGTTGCACTGGGCTACTTCATCCCAGATGGAGTTTCTCCAGAATGCTGGCATCCCTTTTAACAGCATCTCATCAGCATATCAGTGTATGATTAGCCATCTCAGTCCTTAAAAAACAAAGGTATTTTCCCTGTTTATTTCAACTTGGCTGTCCCCACAAAGCATTCAGCAGAAAGGACATTTGCCAGAAAACGTGTGAAGCAAATACATGACAGGCTAAGATATAAAACTGCATCATTGCACCACTGTTCAATTGAATATTCATACGAGAAGCTGAGGCATTGTCATTGCACACAAAAAGGAACTGCCAGTAAATAAGTTTTTCACAAAATAAGCATCAGTCCTAACCAGTGCAATTCATTTCAGCACTTGTCATTATTATTAGCCATTGTTTTCTCAGGAAGTGTTGAGTAGACTCTATCACCTGGATTTACATATGTAAATTATCACCACGCATTGGCACACTTTGTAAGGTACTAGAAGCGCTGTACGTGGACTGGATTCTGGCAATACATGTTTGCACAGCCCATAACGATACAGACATTTAATCAATTCAATGTCAAACCTTATGAAGTTACTCTGGTGCAATTTTCACTATTTTCTTCCAATGACAGAAAGCTTGGAATAGATATAAAGCCCAACCAGATTAGAAGAAACTTCAGAAGTTAGAATCCAGCCCTTTCTCTCCTTACTTCTCCCATCTTATTTTTACAAACATATTTTTCTAACGTCTAAGATGACCTACACAAATGTCCTCAGAAGAACAACCAAGATGTGCAGCTGCATAAATCCTAATGCCACAAAATCAGCAGATGTTTTATGGAAGACTTTAACAGGACAAGGGATTTTTTAGGATTTTTCCTGGGCTAAACTTCAGCTAGATAGATTCATAAACTCCCACAAGTCCCAAGGATTTTGAGGGCACCACATACCAAGAGGTCCAGAGGAAGACCTGAGATGCTGACTACACTTCTTCCAAGAAAGAATTAGACTTAATTAAGCACATGCAGTGCATTGGAAGAAACTCAGAGCAACACATATTTGGGTGTAGTTGGTAGTTTGCCTTTGTAAGCTGCTGTTTGAAGCAAAGTACCACTGAACATCACTGTAAACAAAAACCTGTTTGGCTTTAAGGGCAGTGCTAACCTACAACTCTCTAGAAGGAAAAAGAAGATGCCTGAAATAGTATTCTTTTCTTTCTGTCTACTTTCAAATTAAGTACTTCAATATGTGCTCAGTAAAACTCTGGAGAGAAAAATGACAACTTCTGCCTCTCACTTCATTATTGAGGCAGTTTTCCCACAGTCCCCAGACTTTGTATCTGAATACAGAAACCCTTGATATCATCTGAAATCAGTAAGATTTATCACTAAGAGAAACATGTCTGATTGCCTAAGATCCAAGTCTCAGGACCACGAGCTTTTAGAAGTGCCAGCTGAGACTCGGTCCAAATTTTTCAGAGACCTGGTCCAAAGTTTTCAGATAGAGTTGAATGCACACAAGCAAAAAGAGTCTTTTCAAGTCACATTGGACTTCTTACAAGCCAATGAATAAAATTCTGCTCGAGTATTGCCTCAAACCAGGGCTTTTGCTCAGCTCCAAGGACAAGTGACAGCTTAAGAAGGCTGAAACACATCCCCTGCCTCTGGCAGTTAAGATTTCAGAAAAGGCTGCGATTCATGGCCAGGAAATGGATGGAGCATCCCAGAGACCCAGGAACAAGCACTTTGCCCAGCAGCAAGCTCTTGCAGATTAAGCTTTTCTCATTTTCAAGATTCACAGGTTTCAATGTGAATCCACAATAACTCTCATTAGAATGCCAAACATACTATGAGCTAATTTGTCTTTGTTTTGTTCTTTTCTGTCATTGTAACAAATTAATCAGAGTAAGTGGGAAAAACTTCTCTCTGCCTGGCCTAATATACAGCAAACTGTAAAACAAAATCATGACTCCCTGAAAAGAAGAGCTTACAATGAGAACATAAACACCATTGCTGTTTCCAGACCAACAGCACTGAGCTTAAATATCACCAAGAACTCATTTTATCCCCCTTGTCAAGCTCAAGCTTTTACCAATTTCATGGGTAAATTAAAAGAGCAGTATTGATCCATGCTGGCTGTCCTTTTCAGAGCAAACATTGCACTGGACAGGGAGACACACAGATCTTCTTAGCTTAAGAAGAATATACAAGGCAGCATCATTTTCAGAGGCTTATTTAAGAGAAAAGGTGTCTGCCCCTAAAATGTCATGCTGAAACCATCGTTCAGTGCTTGTCACTAGCTACAGCTAAACCATGGAGGACTGATTTACATTTGTACTGCAGCAATGAGTGAACTGCTTTCAAAATGAAAACATAACTTATGGCTCTATTTGCTTTTCTCTCAACTGGCAATAAATGGAGTTCATAAAATTATGAGGCAGCTTTGGAGTCATAATCTAATTAAATCAACAGCAGTTGACTGAAATAAATGAAGAATTTCATATATATATGATAATAAAGCCTTCAAAAAAAGAAGTCTTCTTTGAGACATACCCAATCTTCCACCACCCCTGTTTAAAACATCCTGATTGACAGCAATTGTCAAAAAATTAATATTGCAGATTTATAATTGCATGTCACAAACTATGAGGTTGATTCTTCTCTCTCTGAAGTCAGGAGTGAGAATCCCCTTGCTCTCTGCAACACACCCCACTGTAGTACCAAGAAGGTTTTAGAGCTGAAGCCTTCACAGCAGTTAAGACTGTTGGAAACAGCAACAGCTCTTGTCTGAAGGAGAGGAGGTAGAAGAGAAGCAAGGAGCACAGCAGAGCAATCAGAAGGGCTTCTAATTTTTATGAAACTACCCAGGCTGTGCCTTAACTCCTCCATGCAAATCAAAGCTGCCATAGATTTTTCCTGAGCTATCAGCCTCCCACAGGTAACCTGCCTGTACTTACATGAACATCAGAAATCAATACGTTAGGCTTGAGGAACAAAAACCAGATAAATATTAAATGCCTCCTATACGGGGCAGAAAACTGCCAATATTAAGTTTTGCGAGATTGACATACAAGATAGTTTTTGTCCATAAATCTCACAGCACTTTATTAACTTGTAAGTGCTATGAGGCAGATGCCTTGAGCTCCCTGCTTTGGAAGCTGAACCTGAGACTTGAGATGTGACCTTTTCAATGTCACGTAGCAGGTCAACATGCTCTACTTCAACATTCCCAAAATAGGTAAGACATCTTAGTGTGAAGGGCAAGAAAACGAGCTGGAGAGTTTGTGGATAAAAAGATGGAGATCAAAAATTTATGCTATGACCAGGGATATCAGGAATACCCAGCAGGCAGGCATCAGTGAGAGAAACAATTTAAGGAGGGCAAAATGAGTGAACCCTTCCATGAACCTTTGTATCGACATCACCAACACACAGAGACCACCATGTTTACTCCAGACTTACCCAAGCTCTTTGCTGAACAGTGCACGAGAATCAAGGTCTCAGGCTTTACCGGTAACACAGCAAATGGCCCAAAACCCACAGCAAACTAAGCAGAACAAGTGACCACAATGGGAACTTCTAATATAAATTATAAAGCACATCTTCCCAGAAGACAGATGTCTCTTGAAAATTACTGTGGAACGAGGTCCCCCAGAAACTAAGGACCAACATGGTCAACACCATCTCCCACTGCAAGAAAGATAAATATTCTAGAAGTCATCTCTTCTAAAAAAGAATGAAAAACAAAAGAAAACCATTACAAGCAACTGTCACATACAGAGCTCCCTTGTAAGAAAAATGAGCCAGTTATCCACAAATGACAGATGACAGCAGTTTAACACACTGCTGTTAGGACTTCAGGTACATTATGAATGAGACAAGATGAGCAGAACATATGCACATAAAATGGAAAGTATAGTGTTAAGGAAAGACGCACCAGTAAAATATGTGAAAATGGAAAGGATCAGAAGGAAATGAGGTATAAAAAAGAAAAAACGGTAAAGAATGGAGCAACTTACTGAGGTAGTACCTTGAAGCAGAAGATCCCCTGGCATTAAATGGTGCAGAACCATTGACTGGAACAGGTCAAGGACAGTTTCTGTCAGCTGAGGATTTGGTCCTCCACACAGAACCAGGCAATGGCAATGACAGCATCCTCCCTGGTTATCTTGGGGTGTTTTTCCCCTCAGAAAGTAAAGAGGAAACACAGGAAGAAAAGAAGACAATGCCTAAATTAACAGGCAAGGCTTAACAGAAATAAAAAAAATAGATGAAGAGCGAGAAATAAAAACAAAGAGATGGGGCAAAAGCAAGATAAAAAGAAAATATCCACAAATTAGTGGAATATGTTTTATTTATTCATGAGCTCTGTTTTATTATGTGCCCTTGGCAGATGTCCCACAACTGAAAATTTGCAAGACAGAGAATCATGTGAGTTTAGAGACTTGAGCCTTGTTTCTAGTCATTAGCCTTGGGCAGATCTTTTTAATATATGTGCCCCAATAGGAAGTAAACAAGTTCCTTAAATCAAGAGCTTTTGGATGGGAGACATGCTGCAAACAAATGGGCTTAGACAGACAGGGATTCCAGGAGATGAGACAGAAAGCACAGTCTCAACCTGTGTTCAAGTAAGCAAGTGGAAGGTCAGGCTGCGGATACTGCCCAACAGGATTTGGTCTGCTTCTCCCTCTGACCCCGACTCACACCAGACCCTGCCTTTCACATGCCCTCCTTGTTAAGCAGCACTTATTCCACCTGAGAAATGTGGGCTCTGCTTGCCCAGCTGGCAGGGACAGGGATGCCAACAGCAGGCAGCCACGGGAGCGGTGGCAGCATCTCTGGCAGAAATCCCAGCACTGAGGCAGTGGACACGTGTCCAACACCAGCCTCGCTGGGGGCTCAGCCAGAACTAAATGCACACCTCTGACAGATGCAGCAGTGCTGAGTGGGGACAGCCCGGCTGTCTCCTCTCCTCATCCAGGTTTAAGGTGCCTCTGCAGCTGCGCTTAGTCACTGCTGAACCTTGTTTTGCACTGAGGCTGAATGGTCTTGGCACGGAGTGTTAATAGTTGATTTTATCCTACCTGTGGCTGCAATTGCACAATGAAGGTGACGCTAGTGGCTAAACACCGATTTATCATCTTTTCAGGTTTAAGGTGGTTTTATTCTTCTTGCCCTGGGAAAGTTGCTAAGTCCTAGAGAGGTTGAGCAGAGAATTGCTTCTCCTTAAGGACTTCTCTATTTCTACAAAGGACATGTTAGTAAAACACCCGACTTCACCTGCCCCAGGAATAATGCTACGGGTCACTTTGGAGTTTGCATCAGCTCAGCTGAAAGCTGTTCATTGATTTTCTTTTGCCCACACTCACAAATAGGAAGTTGAAGGACTGCTACAATTTTTGTGGGTTGCCTTAGTGCTGAGACAGGTAACAAGACATAGACATTTATAGACAAGGAAGAAGGTCTCTTGAAAAAGAGCTTTAATGTCCTCTGCTATGAATATGTATAGGTTTTTTTTTTATTGCAATAGCCACTGTCCAGACTGTACAAAGCAAATCTAACAGCCAAGTAAAGAATTGTAAGTAAAGCCAAATAAAGAAATCTGATCTTTATGGACCTTCCCCACACTTTAATTCCTGAAATTGAAAAAAAACCAAAAAAACGATACTGCACCTCTTTATAAAAAGAACTGTTTTGAAATCTACAGCTAAGAAGCACCCTTGTAAAAGCTAGGTATGATTACCGCCAGTTAAAATTCTTTTATCATTATTTATCCACCTACACACATTCAAATAATTTACACAATTTCAGAACACAAAATAATTTTTGTCTACCCACAGTGCTATCTCAGCAGAAATTTAGATACAGAAACTAAAAAGTTTCTTCCTTATAAGTCAATTTTCTTTCATTCCCTCAAATCATTATTGACTTCAACACTGCTGGATTGGGCAGCTTCCCCACAGCAGCAGATATTAAATACACCTTGCAAAGTTGAAAAGCCACTTCTACTTCCGGACTTAGGATATCAACTCAAATCAAATCCTACCACACCTGTGGGTGATTTAACCCTAACTGATTAGAGCAGAGAAGGATTTTGGGAAATGCTGCAGTTGTGACTGGTGAGAATGAGTCGTCTAGGACGCGTCTTTGAAAATGAGATCTGCCCAAGGTATCCCAAGTCAGACACGCAGAACTTGATTCAAACATCCCCTCTGAAATTTCTGGCTCCTGTACAAAAGGTGTTCTTGCTCCCTCTGTCCCCTTAGGACGTTAGCCTGAGTGCCTTATGCCATCTATTGGCCTAGACCAGCGACAGGCGCTCAGAGAACTTTAATTCTGGGAAAGTGACTGTGTTAAAAGGAATCTGTCGGTAGATCTGTAAATTCCGCTAATGGAATCAATACACTGCCGCTGCTCAGATCTTGAGGTCTACCTTGTCCAGCAGACATTCTGAGTTCAGCTCCCAGAATAACCAGCAGTTGTACTTTGCATCAGGCAAATGAAAAATAGTACTGACAAAGAACAATCTCGCAGGCAAGAAAATCCAGAAAATAAACCAAGAGAGAGTTTTCGCAGTCCTACAGATGCACATAAAAGAATTAATTTACAAAAAGAGAAGTAATTTATAAAAAGAGAAAGCTCCTTTAAAATCCACCTGGTTCTACAATCTGGTTAACTATCCCTAACTTAGTAAGTCTACTTTAAACCGGACACGCAGAGTGAAGAAACTTCTCCCACAGTTCCTTAGCCATAGAGGTTACTAAAGCCATTCACGGCTGCTTAAACCTAGTTAACTTTCTAATCTAAGCGAGTTTCTAAAAGAGAAGGCAGAGCTCTGCAATGCGAAAGGACTCAGAGACATTGCTATTGATCTGCTCCCGCGCAGGCCATTACAAAGCAGCCGCGGAGAGCTCGGCAGGACACGGCCCCTCCGAGGTCCATAGCGGTGCCCGCGCCCCCTCGTCGGAGCCGCCTCCCTTGGGGGAGCCGAGAGCGGGGAGCGGCTGCACGTCCCGAGCCGGACAGCTCAGGGCAACACTTCGGCGGGGCAGCGAAGCCCGCCGAGGCTGCCCCTGCCCCAGGCGGCATCCCCTGCACCCCCTCTTATTCTTCCTCCTTCTCCCTGGACTGTTTGCCCCGCAAAACATATGGAGAAGACACCGC
>VZTX01051095.1:351871-456445 GCA_013400915.1 Pardalotus punctatus | reverse complement strand
CCCCCAATAAAATGGCTTACATCCTTTTTATGGCTCTTTAAAGCACACAGTGGGCCTATCCAAAGTCAAGCTGCCACTGGCCAATCTAAACTGGAAACAACAATGCCCTGCCTGAGCACTGTTGTGCATGTGTTTGCTGTGTTTGTGTAACATTTACATCCCTAGGGGCTGGCCATTATCCCCCCTATTTGTTTTCTTCCCTGAATTGCCTTCATCCTACCAAGTTCTGTCAGCACTTTCACCAGGGGCACCCTATTAAAGGCAAATGGACTCAATGCTCTTCCTGAAGAAATGCTCATAATTTAGGCTGCACAGCTGTGGGACAAATTTAGAGTAGCTCTGTCTTAGGTACTTCCTTGGGGAAAAGAGAAAAAAAAAAGGTGATTAGAATGGCAATTCCTGTCAGTGAGAGCTGAATCTGCTCTGATCTGCTTGCTGTAATCCCACCCATTCCAGCCTGCAAGAGGACACATGGGACAGGGACTGCAACACCATCTCCAGCCCCTGCAGTACTTGCTGGTGACCATCCATGGCCATGACAGCAGCCAGCACAGGGGTTTCCACTTGCTGCACAACAACGCATACAAATCACAGCTTCTCACACTCCCACTGACCTACATGTGCCTCAGTGCAGGACTCTGGGTTTCATTTGCACCCTGGCTGGATGAAAACTCTCTCATTCAATTGAGTTTTACATGGGGTTTGCACTACATCCAAACACTCAGTGCTGCCTCTCATAAAAATCAGAGGAACTACTGTTGCAGTATTATGTCTTTGTATTGTCACAGGTGAGAGGTAGATTGGAAACTGAGGTCTCTTGTACTTGCTTTTTTATTCCAGACCTGGGGACTGTCTTATGCTCTTTTGATTTAAGAAAGTCAGTGTGAATTTCCAATTCTTTTTATTGAGTTCAAGAAGATAAAATTTATCTCTGACTGTCAGGGCCTCTCCTTAATTATCCTGAGAAAATAACTTCATATAATAATGCAACATAGTGCCTTTAATTCACTAAACAGAATATTTCTAATAATAAAAAAGTATTACCAGAAGAAAGTCAAAGGCTTTTAAAGGGTTTGTGAGACAGCATGATGCAATAACTTGAGGAAATACTGCATTTGCTGCAGAGCCAGGAACAGAACTTAGAGCTCTGGAGTATTTTTTAATGCTGAGTTTGGTAGTAAAGTATGAGTAGTCAGAGGAGAATATCACGTTTGAATTTAAAAGCATGTGCAAAGGTTGCTAGGAACATGTGAACCATAACAGATCTTCAATTAAGCAGAAGGTAATAAATTTATCAGTGTCAATTCCCTGGTTACTAGGCGATAGACACAGTTCTTAGAAAGAGATGTCAAATGTACTTGTGCATCAAGGATTTTGCATTTCTGAAAATTATGTTTTCCATTAATTATAAAACATATTAACACAGAACCTTGTTTAACTGAAGATGGACAGTAAATTACTGAATCATTAATCAGCAAAGTAGGTAGGAAATTCCTGGTACTTTTTCTAACTCAGACCAATCTGAAATTACAATGTGACCTGTAGCAGGATGTGTCTAAAGTAGGGCCTTGTAAGCCCAATATATAAATGACAGCTCCTGTGGAAATATTGAAAGCAGCAGCTGTCATTACACAGGCTACCAATACAGTAATTACACTTTGGATATATGATCTGGCTTGCCTATCACAGCTGAATTCTTGTTAACAACAAATACACTGGGGTTTACAGAGATGTGCCTTAAAAAAAATAAAAAATGGGAAAACATAGTTCCTAAAGTAAAAGAAGACAAGGTCTTTCAATGGCAAAAGGATGTCTATGAAGAATGGTGAAAATGGCTTGTATGTAATATTTTAATTTCTTTTACAAGTTTATGGAAGGGGAAGGAGGGTGTGTGTGCTTAGGAAGCTGAAGCAGAAGGTGGGGCCTTTTTTCTTCAACCTTCTTTCTCTTTCTTTTTTCATTTCTCCTTTGCTGTTTTTCTTCTCCATTTTCAACTCCATTACTATTCAGTATTACTAAGGTAATCCCTTAGGAACCTCAGTGCAGGCACACAGTTTCATTTGGGTAGCTGGGATGCAGTCAAATACAAAGGAAAAAATTCTGAAGATTGAATAAGACAGGGCTATAAAAGAAACTGAAGATCAGGGTTTGGAAGGCAAGATAATACTAAAATGAATAGAGCAATATTAAAGTTACAGCAGTGTTTCAATTTTCCTTAATTCTTTTCTTCTATTTATCTTCAAATCGATATACTTTTCCGGCTAGTTCTAGTTTCTTTTCATTCCTTTTGGGGATTTTTCATTATTTTGCATTTCTGTTCAGCTCCAAAGTCCTTGACGTGTCCATTTCTCTGACTTTCCATCACCACCTGTGTGGGTGAAAAATAGGATTGCAAAGATTTTCTTCAGTACTTCTGAGAAAAATGGGCCAGGAATCAATATTGCTATACTGGCATTAAGCAATGATTATTGAGATGTAAGGGTATTTACATCTGAAAGCATTCTACCTTGCTTTTCTCATGAATAATGAAAGAAATCATGGCATTCTTGTGGGGCCAAGTTAGCCAAAGAAAAATCTTTGGAGCACATGAAGGGACTACTACATTTTCACTTCCATCCTGTGTTTACTTACTGTGTTCTGGAAAAAAAATAGAGCACAAAAAGGAAAGAATTTTGTCCCCAGTTTTGAAAGTCTATATTCTGAAGAATCTATGGATGCAGACCATTATATATATTCCAAAGAGGTTCAATACTAAAGTCTTTCAGTTCTAGAGATACTGCATTTTAGTAAAATTATAAGAAGTTCATCTATTTGCATCCCTTCAAAGATTAAATCTTCAGCCTAAGATAAACAGGACCTTTTTTTATCAGTGACAAGGGGTTTGATGTATTCTATGTATCTTAAACATGCACCTGATAAGAAGAATTATTTTTCTGGGTGAATGCCCATAGTCACGTGATTGAGTACAGGACAAGCTTAAGCCTAATGGCTTGGGCTAGGAATCTAAAATCAAAGGATTAAAAGCAATGTAAAGGGAATCATGTTCTATGTGATTAAATAACAGGGATATCTATTTCTGGTTAAGACAAAGGATATTTACATTACTTTTTTTTTTAAATGATTTAACAGTTGAGCAAGAAGCACTCTCCAAAAAAGGCAGCATCAACAAAATGCACAGTTCGTTGCAGATGAGACACTAACATGTTCTTGATGACAAAAGAAGAAACACTGGCATTCAAGAAGGAATGCTTGTTCTTCCTTCAAAAGAATTGATAACCATCCTCATCACTATATCTATAAATTGGCTAAAAATGTAGATGCTGAGTGGAGAAAGTGGATTAAATGAGCTGTCTTACTCTGCTTTGCCAGTCTTCTTTGGCTGCTATGTACTTTTCCATCAAACAGCAGTATATTCTGTTGCATTATGCTCCATAGTCTCCCCAAAAATCTCCCTGAACCCAGAACATTTACATCTCTGAAATCCCAGCTTTAAACTCATGTCAAGTCCAATTCCCAGCAAAGAATGATGAAGCAGGACACAGGCCGTACCGGTGGTCAATAGTGCATATGATTTACTTGCTTTTCACATGATTCTTTTGTCCCTTTTGAATGTAAATAAGCCACACTTCATCCAGCTTTATTTGCAGAGCATATAACATGATACAGTTTTGTGCTGCTTGAAGGTGGGAGCTATTTCACATCCAGCAGTTCAAATGCAGTAAGGAGAAAGGCCTTTTAGGGAACCCATCTGCTCAGAGTTTAGACTCTAAAGAGTAGAGAAAGGTGTCAGTAAGGTGACTGGTCACCACATGGCTGTGAGCCATCAAAAACAGAACATGACCATAAAAAACCCATGGTATCTTCAGCAGAGATAAACTTCCCTATCATTACGCATAGTGCTGGTGAAACTGCATCTGTGTTCTAGTCATCTGTATTACAGAGAAATATGCTACTATGTTTGGATGGATGGAGAATCAAGTATAAAACAGGATGAGAAAGACTAGGTGCTTCAGTTCACAAAATGAAGAGTTAACGGTATGAATTTTCGTTTTGAAAATTAGGCAAAAACCAGAAGGTGAGTAAGAATAAATTGGACTCACGAGCTGTAGTGGTACAAGAACAGATCAATATAACTGCTCAAGAGCTCAAGAGCCCAGTCTGGAGGAAAATAAGAACATCTCCAAATGCCAATGAAAGAAGGGTCTGGAACATTCTTCCATTAGAGAGTTTGGGGAAAGCAAAAAATTTTAATGGTTTTCGGAGTGGGTTTTTTGGAGCTGGTGAAAATTATTGTCTAGAGGATTGTCTAGAATAGTGGGGTACTAAGTACAGGGATTTATGGACTTATAAACTGCTGAGATTTTTAAGGATACCACTGGAAGCAAATGTGGAAAACCTCCAATTTAAAGTAGCACCATTTAACATTTGCACAAAGGAAGCTGTGATTTGTTACCATGATCAAAAGCACTTCTAAAGCTATATCCAATTTATTATATTGATTAGAATCAGGTACTAAAGAACTGCTTCCTTCAGCAACAAACATCTATTTATATGCCCAGTTTGAATGTGGAAGCACTAGATAAACATAGATGCAAGCAATGCATCTGATGAGACTGGTCCTAACAAAGTCAAAAAAGGTAGGCCAACAATAGATCAGCTATGGAGCAGCCTGATTCCTTAATGGAAAGATAGACGAGTTCCACAGTGAGCTTAAGTTTAATGTCACTGTAGCACCCCCCTGTAGAAATGAAATAAATAGTAAAGAACTCAGTAAAATATTTATCTGGATGAATTATGAGGGTTCTAACACTGTATCAAAATATGAGCTTTCATACCCTACAAGTGTGTGAAAAATTTTTGGGTGATCTCCACAACACTTGGATTTTTCCAGGTGTCTGAGTTAAAGCAGTTGCTGCAGAATCTGTTATTTTATTAATACTTTCTTGAACACCAGCCACTGCTCTTTGACTGCATGAGGTAAAAGAACCACTTATCACCTTAACGAGATGAAGGCATTCAAAGCACATTGAAAGAAAGTAAACATCAGTGTTGCTTCCCAGTGCTGAGCTATAAAGGGACTGAAAAGGAATTTAAAGCAAACTGCTTTGCAAACGTACAGGATTCAGTTGCTCCACACAGAAGCTCTAAAATCTGTCCTGGGACATCTGTTGGATTAACATGCAATATTATCAGGCTGATTGATAGTTTTGAAAGGTCCATCATTACTCCTATACTGATGTAAGAGTGCTGCTCTTTAATTTAACCATAACATTTGAAAGGGGATCCCTTCACCTTATGTAAAATGAAGTCAAATCACTAACTGTAACATGATTTTATTTTATAGTAGTGGTCTTGCTTCTAATATATATAAAATCTAGAACAGCATATTTGTATGTTGTTTAAGGCATGGCAGTGGTACCATAAAAAAGCCAGTACTCCCCAACTGGAGCCTTCCCTGGGCTGGCAGGTGGTCAGGCCATCGCTGCTCTTTCCATGCTGCTGTAATGAACAGCCTGGCGATCCAGTGTGAATTTGAGCTGAAGGGACTGTGACACGAATGAGTCCACGATGGAGCAGACATACACCTGCAGTCCATGGAGAGTTCCCCAGCAGAGCAGGTGGATATCTGGAGACTGTCACACTCAAAGGGTTAGATGGGGGGTGAGTAATGAAGTTGTGTTGAACAGTGGGTATGATGCAAGTGGTATGGAATAAGGGGTGCAATGTGCTAGTTTGGTCTGGAGTAGAGTTAATTTTCTTTGCAGTGGCTGATACAGGGCTGTATTTTGGATTTGTGCTGAACACAGATTTGATAATGTAGTGTTTTCATTATTGCTGAGCAGGGCTTACACAGACCCGGGCCTTTCCTATTTTTTGTACTGCCATGTCTGCAAGGGGGCCAGGGGTACATGGGAGGGTGGGGGGAGACACAGCCAGGACAGGTGACCCAAACTGACCAACTACTCATGCTCAGTATATAAAGTGGGGACAAGAAGGAGGAAAGGGGGGGATGTTTGGGGTGATGGAGTTTGTATTCCCAAGTCGCTGCTACCATGACTGGGCCCTGCTCTCCTGGGGATTGTTGAACACCTGCCTGCCCATGGGAAACAGCAAATTAATTCCTTGTTTTGCTTTGTTTGTGCACGTGGCTTTTTTTTTACCTATTAAACTGGTTTTATCTCAATCCACAAGTTTTTCAGATTTATCCTTCTGATTCTCTCAGCAGTCTCACTGATGGGGGAGTGAACAAGCAGCTGCAGGGAGCTTGGCTGCTGGCTGGGGTGAAACCATGACAGGGCTACTGCATGAACAATCTCCTGTTTAGTTTGTTCAAAAGCTTGTTGTTGTTCAGCATCCTACTTAAAATTTTTCTCCCATGTCACATGATAGAGAGGGCTTACAATCTGACTCTGGAATATACATCCTCCAAAAACCCACATCACCTAGGAAAGCTTGTGTTTCCTATTTGCTGATGGTGAGGACATAGCTGCTATTTCATTGACCATGCCATTTGGAATCTGGTGACATCCATCTTGCCATTTTACTCCTAAAAACTGAATTTCCTGGGGAAGTCCCTTGACCTTACTTTGCTTTATGGCAAAACCAGCCTTCAAGAGAATCTGGATTGTCTTCTCCCCTTTCTCAAAACCTTCCTCTGATGTGTTGCCCCATATGATGGTGTCATCAGTGCACTGCAATTGTTCTGGAGCTTCCCCCTTTCCTGCTGCATCCTGACTGACCGCAGCAACACTCCCCCGGCTGATCCCTCCACCTCAGAACCGGTGTTACCCCAAAGCTCCCCCTGCCCACATTTACTGGGCCAGAAGGAGCCCCTTCTCCCAGGAATAGACTCCCTTTCCCTGCTCCCAGCAGTGACATGAAATGATTTGAAACAACCTCTGAGTCCTGGCCATGCTCCCTACTGGCTACTGCAAAAATTAACCCTGTCCTGGCCAGAACCAGGGCACTGCCAAACTACTAAGTGCCCATGGAATTCCAAAAAGATTGGTATTTGCATTCTGTTATCAGCTACCATGGTACCCGTGGGAGCTGTGGTTCAGTTGCTGAATATCTTCAGTTTCTCTCCATGGAGAGGAGTCTCTTGCCATGCAACAACTTCCAGGATGAAGGACAATCTGTTACACATCAAGAGCAGAGAATATTGCAGCTGGGGAAGTCTGGCAAGGGAATTTGGCTTACTGTGGAAAGAGAGGAGATCAGTGAGTCAGAACAATTTAGATTGGAAAATACCTTTATGATCAGCAAGTCCAATCCTAAAGACATTTAGTCTATAATCTCCAAATGATATCCAGAACCTCAAGAGATTTTGGCATAGTATCAAAGAAACCTGAAGAAAAGCCCCTAGATTCTTCTAGATTTAATTTCTTCTGAATTCTTTTTCTCTCCACACTGTACTTCTGTTTTTTCTAACTTTCACTTCTGTTAAGTATTTCATTATTTCTGCTCTTTATCTCTATTTTGGAATGAAACAAATGTCAAACTTACTACCAAGACATAATGCCATTTTTGACTGAAACTAATGAACGTTCAATGACATTTATTGTGGAATCAATAGGAGTATATTAAACACAGAGCAGATGAGACCAGTATCTCATTAGGCCACAAACTTTTCTCTTTCCTGTAAAATACATACTCTAGAGCAAATTTTCCCTGTAGTCAACCAACAGCAGTGTAAATCTAGTTTAATTTAATTTAAAATAATGATGTTCCTGTAGAATACAAATGATTTTCCATACTTACCTAGATATTGTGGTGCACATATTTTGCAGTGTATGAGCAGTTCACAAACTCTTTTTGTATCTTGCCTAACAATACTGTGAAACATTATTAACCCTGTCTTATAAATGGGGGATGTAGGTACTGGTGTCTAATGAGACTTCCAAGATCACTTAGAAAATCCGAAACAGAATGCCCAAATCTCATTATAATGTTCTAATTCAGTGCAATGATTCCTGGTTTGTCTTACTGCTCAAGACGACGAGGGGAAAAAAAAAATGGAAAAATAATTTGGAAGACCAAACACAGCTTTTTCATTAGCACAGTCTTTCCCATATTCTGTGGAGTTCAGTTGGAGGTTAAGACCAGTTTGCCATTCTGGCCTTATCCATAGGGTAGTCTCCATATATGAGACCGGTTGCTTACCTTATCCATTGGACAAGATGGGGATATTCCCAGACTTTTTCCATGTGTTTGTTCCGTGGGACTGCATAAAGGTCATTTATCGTGTGGCTTTTTATTATTAGAATCTGCTTCCACAGAAGAAGAAAGATTGTCAAAAAGCCAGAATTGTTTCCTAACCATCATGAGAAAATGCTGTGAAACCTTTAACTTAACCCTGAACAGCTGCCATTTCCAGGGACAGAAGATGCATCATCTGAATTTAGACTTATCTTCTTCCCCACAAGAAATACGGAACTCTATCAGCATGGCAGTACAGATGATCACTGATGAAATTGAATACCGTTCCAAATTTCAAAATAAATCAGTCATTAAAAAGAAGTTTTTCACCAATTACAGCATGCTGGGAAGAGATCCTCCAAACTTTGAGAGCCTAATCCAAAACTCACCAAAATCAGAGGATCATATTGTTGTTCATTCAAGACTGCAGCATTAACCATTAGACTTCAATAAATAAGCATGAAAGTATATTTAAATAAATTACAATTAGACTTAAAAGTTAAATTTTATTAAGATACTCTTGGAAGATTACTCTTCTCTTGCTTCTATATTGCTTCATTTGGACTGCTAAGAAGAAATGGAATTACTTGAACAGATGGAACAAATCTGTTTATTTGCAGGTGATTACATACTATTTTCACTTGCTATCTCTGTTGCTACAAAGTCTAATTATTACTGGTGTATGGTTGCACACAAAAGAAAATTTCCTACCTTCTTACAGCAGCAAAGACTTACTCACTAGATAAGTAAACAATATTGCAAGGTCTCCAAGACTTTACATAAATAAAGACAAGATTCCAAATCAGTGAAATATAAATCCAGAGAAGTATTGATAGTCACCAAGGAAAAGCAATCAGTCTGAAGAGAAAGATTGAAGATGAGCTAAAAATACAAAAATATTCTCTCTGTGTGACCCATCTGTATGACAGGAGCTACTTTATGTGTCCATTACTTTGAGGGATACAAATGTGCAATAGCATCTTTAAATGCAGACAAAGAGAGGGAATGGGAGGGAAAAGTAAAATGTGTTTGTCTATATTTGAAATAGAACTAGATCATAGATTGTATTTTCAATTTAAGAACGAGTCATTCTTTCCTTGTTTATTACCAACATCAAATAACCATATATAACTACATATAGACAAAGAGTGGGTTGTATGGGGGCAGCAATTATTAATGGACATTACTGAATGATAAATAAAGAGCTAGTTCAGAACTGGTATTCATTGCACACAGATGTCTGGACCATGGGCAGATGTCTTAAATAGTCCACACAAAGCGCTTTTGTGCTATCACAGTAATCTAAATTGCTTTGCATTTGGTTCCAGGCATTTCCACACACTGCTCTCCACCACACATAAATTCCTATTCTCAAATCCCATCTAGGCTTCAAGGGCCAAATTACTTCCTGGTGTAACTCTCTGGCTTAATTTGCCTCAGATTTTTTGATGCAGAAAAACTCTGGTATTCTCAGTTACAGGAGAACTCGTAGATAAGTCCTTAGGTTATGGTGCTAGTTCTGGAGAGGGCATCCCCTGCTGCTGGAGCACCATGCTGAAGGAGATGAAAGCACAGGCAGGACAAAGGAGGGGTGATGCCATGGCTTCATGTGCACTCTGTGTGCAAACCATGATGCGCTTCACAGGACAACATGGTCGTGATCAGTGCTCTTGAGGGGAAGCTTGCTTCATGCATCCTATTGTGTCCTCTGTTCAGAGAAGAAAGGACTGACAGAGACCACCTTCTAAAGCTTTACCTCAGGACCTCTGTCTTTTTAGATGCTGTCAATCATCATACCTACTGCCCTTGGCTACAGGGGAGCTCAAAGAAAACCACCCATAACTCTGAGACAGGCACTTTCCTGACTCTCTGAGGTCTTAGAACTACTGCACTCCCACAGCAGGACTGTGCTTCACTGCAAATCAAGTCAGTGATGATTTAGGAAATCATTCCTATCCCCGGAGGAGGCATATCTTGCAGCAGAGACAGCCCAGCATAAGCTGCTGAGTTTTAGTTAATGGCCTCATTCTATCTAATGTGTCTGCTCTTGCAGATATCACTTACAGATGAACTCTGTGTTTTGTGTCTCCCCATGTTTTGTTTTTTTTTACATGGAAAGTATTTGAATTAGGCTAGCACGTAAACACCACTGTCTAGGAACAGATTTGTGGGAGGAGGAGTTAACAGAGAGAGACAGATGAAGTAGTAGTTTGAATATCTTATTTTGCATTGCAACCCTATGGAGAAAATGAGTGATGCATTTCCTGGTGGACATTTTACAAGGGTCACTTTATAAAGGTGAGATTTCAAAATCCCTCTCACTTTTATTATTCCTATTAGCATAGAATTATCTTTGATGTTAATTTAGTATGCATTTTGGCATGCAGTCAAAATAGCTTTCAACGTGTATTTAACAGCCATATTAGATTGTACAAACCTCCCTTTTTTCCTTCTTGCTCACCTGCTTGCTGTGGGAGAGCTATCAGTTGTCAGCTGAAAGGCTGGTAACAGTAAGATACCCTGCACATAGTTGTTAGCACTGAGAGTGTACACAGTACCACATTCTTTCTTCCTCTTCTTGCCCTGATACTGATTGAAAGACCAAAAGGAATTCTTCTGATATACTGGACATTTTGGCCACAGAGTTTGAGTAAAGCCTTTTAGATTTCACTTAATCTTTAGCCATTAAAACTGTGACAGACAAGACCCCTTGCTTTTTTCTACAACCCAGAAACATAAATGTATATGGAAATTAAGCTACAAATGATGGGGGGAAAAAAGAAAACCAAAAAAAAGAGTGACTGTGAGGGTAAACTAGATGGATAATGCTTTCAATAACACTGATAAGACTGTGTTGTAGCAGAACTACTGCAATTTTCTTTCATTCCAGTAAATGGTTGTTAATTGTGATACTGTTTAAACTGCAAGGAGCGAATAAGACACCTCTAGATTCCATTTTGCCCTATACCCTCAGCCTGCATGTGAGGACTGGCAGATTGAAGAATTAATGGAAACATGGCTGGAATCTGTTTGGGACAGAAAAGCATAAGCAACCTTGACACTGCCATGAACTATGGCTATCATTACATGCTGATGTGCTCATCAACATTGCAGATCTTCAAATGTCAAATGGATTTCATGCAAACTAGATGAAATCTCAGGCAGTTGCTTAGTGGTACCTAACATCAAGCTCTGGAAAAAAATCCTTTTGTAATATTATAAAAGTGCACTGCCAGTTGAAATAAATCCATAATTCAAATGGTCTCAGCTCCAGCAATAATAAACAGGGTCATGCTATCCCATATTTAAGCCCTGACTGCCTGATCATGGGCTTATTTATTACTAGAACTCATTATTAATATAATATCCTTGGTGGATAGTGCTTCTCAGGAAAACTTGCTCTAAAGGTAAAAATGTATCATATAGGGAATTTTAGAAGGAAACAACTGCAACACAAACCAGTTGGGAATAACACATTTCTGGAGTAAAATCCAACACTTCGAAGCATGGCAAAGTTTGGGTTTCACTTTCAATTAATTTTTTTTATACTCTTGAAGACGTGGGAGGGGTTCAGTGAGGTTACCCGTGACATCAGCACAAATACGTGTCAGTTTAAAACGATGCTGTGCAATCTCTGTTGGGTTTAAGAACGAGCCCTGAGCAGCAGCCGCCGCCCGGGCCGCGCTCCCGGGAAGGTGCCGGGAACCGAGGGAGCAGCTGGGCGATCCTGCGGCTCCCTCTCCAGGACATCGGGCTTAAGTGCAGATAAATCCTCCAGCTATGCGGCTCCTGCAGCCTGCTCATGGGCAGCGGAAGGGGCAAACCCCAAATGTCACCGGCACAAGCCTAGGACGGAAGAATCCCCAGTGTAAGGCTCGTTTCGATGTGAAACGCAGTGGGAGCAGTGCGGGCAGTTCTGAGCGCTCCTTAGGAAACACTGCCAAGCACCAACAGCTCTCAGCACTTACAGACGACTTGAATAGACAACAAAACAACCCCTTTGCTCACCGTGTGACCTGGCCACCCTCTGAGCATCAGCAGCTCAGCTCAGCAGTGTTTCAGGCCGGGCTGCTGCTTGTGGCTCAGGGAAAGCGTAGCGCTCTCTTCCTGCTGCCGTCCTGCCCTGCCTGGCTTTGGCCCGATCTGCTGTCGTGGGGTTCGATGCCCGCACGAACCAGCGACGGTGTTTTAGGGAACTGAGGTTCCGTGCCTCAGTTTCCCTGTCTGATCCGAGGGCCGTTAGCATCAGGCAGTTTTTTACACAGAGACGAAGATAAGGAGGAAAGAGTGGACTCCTGCCAGCTGCAGTCCAAGATTTATTACTCTGCCCGGAGGAGTAAGGCGATTCTATCTTGAAGGGAAGCTGAACAGAGAGACCCTTTGCTGCTCTCTGGTTGTTGCTTTTAAGGGGTTACAACTTCGGGGATGGTACAATATAATTATCCAATCAGGAATTGATGACACATGACATGAAACCAATAGGAACATCTCAGGTGAGGTACAAAATCAAACTGGCTGATAACAGTACAGCTGGAGGGAATTTCCAATCACACAGGCCTGCCACAGGGCCTGAGGCAGCGTGATGGACAGGCGAGGAGTAGATGTAGCTGTGCTGCAGACCCTTCTTTGGATCCGCCCTCAGGGAGAGAATCTTGTGAAGGGAAATCAACCCATCCAGAGCTGTTTACCCCGAACATGGGCTGCACCATAGCAACACAGCAGCCCCAGGAGCATCCCGCTCCCACACATCACTCTCCGTTAACTAGAGTGCCCTCCTACTCATGTGGTGGGAAATGATCACCAAGCCAGACTCAGGGCCCAAGGTGTAACTGCTCTGCCTTCAGCATATAGCAAAGGCAGGGTCCTTTTCTTGGATGTATTTATGATCAGACTCACTCCTCCACAGTTTTTGGGTTAATTCTCTCCAAATTTGAGGATAATTTCTGCTCTAGGTGTCCTACAGATCAGCCAAAAAGACAGTTCTTCATTTAATTTGTGACACCCATCAGTCTCCAGCTATGTTCCCTTTTACTGTTAGGTTTGACCTCTTAGCTTAAAAGGCTTAAAAGTTCCTTTCTATTTTTTTTTTATCCAAGTGTCTTAAACTGCATTTTATAAATTTTATTCTTGCAGACTTCAGCTGTCTAGGGAAAGCTATACAAAATCCTTCACAGAATATGGAGGGTGAATTGGCTGTGGGTGGCAAGATTTTCATAGCAGGAGACTACAGGGGTGGCTTCTGTGCGAAGTTGCCAGAAGCTTCCCCCATGTCCAACAGCCGATACCAGCCAGCTCCAGGACAGACCTGCCACTGACCTAGGCTGAGCCCATCAGGGATGATGACAGCATATCTGGGAGTTAAGAAGGGGGAAAAAAGCCCTATGCAACTGCAGCCAGGAGACAGGATGGAGAATATGTGAGAGCAGCAGTCCTGCAGAGCCAAGGTCAGTGCAGGAGGTGCTCCAAGCGCCTGAGCAGAGATTCCACTGCAGCCCCTTTTGCAGGCCATGGTGAGGTAGATGTGCCCTTGGAGGTCCATGAGATCACAGAAATCTGCCTGCAGCCCATGGAGAGCCCTACGCTGGAGCAGGTGGATGCCCAAAGGAGGCTGTGACTCTGTGGGAAGCCTACACTGAAGAAGGCTCCTGGCAGGATCTGTGGCCCCTGGAGAGAGGAGCCCACACAGGACAGGTTTGCTGGCAGGACTTGTGACACTGTGTGGGACCCACACTGGAAGAATCTCTTCCTGAAGGATTGCATCCCATGGGAGGGATGCACATTGGAGCTGTTTATGAAGAACTGCAGCCTGTGGGAAGGATTCACCTTGGAAAAGGTCAAGAAGGACAGATTTCTATGGGAGGGACTCCATGCTGGAGCAAGAGAAGACTGTGAGGAGTCGTCCTCCTGAGAGCGAAGGAGTGGCTGCAGCCACCATTCTCTGTTGCCTTGTGCTGCTGGTGGGGAGGGAGAAAAATTGGGAGTGGAGTGCAGGAAGAAGGAAAGGGTAGGAAGAAAGTGCTTTTAAGATCTAGTTTTTATTTTTCATTATCTTACATTGATTTGATTGGCAATAAATTAGACCAGTTTTCCCCAGTCAAGTGTTTTGGCCATGATAGTCACTGGTGACTGATCTATCCCTGTCCTTACCTCAACTCATGAGCCTTTCCTTTTATTTTCTTCCCCCTATCCAGCTGAAGAGGTCACTTGGCATCTAGCCAGCATCAACCCACCATACAAGGGCGCAGTAGCTGCAAAACAATGGATTACCTCATGCTTTACCAGAGCAGCACCAGTTTCACAGAATCATAGAATACTCTGAGTTGGAAGGCACCCACAAGGATCATCAAGTCCAACTCATAAGTAAATGGCCCATACAGGGATCAAACCCACAACCCTAGCATTATTAGCACCCTGTTCTAACCAAATGAGCCTTGAGAACCTGACAGTTAGGAGCTGACAGACTTAAAAACAGAGACCTAGGAACCAAAGTGGGAGCAGATTTAATCAGTAAAGCAAATGATCAGGTGATGTGAATTACAGGTTCATAATTAGGAGGATAAACAGCTGAAAAACAGTTTCATCAGTATAAAGGTGGCAGCTTTTCTATTTAACCCAATGCTAAGAAGAAAGGCTTTGATTTCCATGCAAACCAAGAAAGGAGTTTTTTGGGGTTTTTTGTTGGTTTGTGTGAAACTATAAAGGAAAAAGCACCAGTCATAGAGGCTGAGCCAATTCATGATGGAGCTGAGTCTGGTGCAGAGGTGAGANAATTTGAGGATAATTTCTGCTCTAGGTGTCCTACAGATCAGCCAAAAAGACAGTTCTTCATTTAATTTGTGACACCCATCAGTCTCCAGCTATGTTCCCTTTTACTGTTAGGTTTGACCTCTTAGCTTAAAAGGCTTAAAAGTTCCTTTCTATTTTTTTTTTATCCAAGTGTCTTAAACTGCATTTTATAAATTTTATTCTTGCAGACTTCAGCTGTCTAGGGAAAGCTATACAAAATCCTTCACAGAATATGGAGGGTGAATTGGCTGTGGGTGGCAAGATTTTCATAGCAGGAGACTACAGGGGTGGCTTCTGTGCGAAGTTGCCAGAAGCTTCCCCCATGTCCAACAGCCGATACCAGCCAGCTCCAGGACAGACCTGCCACTGACCTAGGCTGAGCCCATCAGGGATGATGACAGCATATCTGGGAGTTAAGAAGGGGGAAAAAAGCCCTATGCAACTGCAGCCAGGAGACAGGACGGAGAATATGTGAGAGCAGCAGTCCTGCAGAGCCAAGGTCAGTGCAGGAGGGGCAGGAGGTGCTCCAAGCGCCTGAGCAGAGATTCCACTGCAGCCCCTTTTGCAGGCCATGGTGAGGTAGATGTGCCCTTGGAGGTCCATGAGATCACAGAAATCTGCCTGCAGCCCATGGAGAGCCCTACGCTGGAGCAGGTGGATGCCCAAAGGAGGCTGTGACTCTGTGGGAAGCCTACACTGAAGAAGGCTCCTGGCAGGATCTGTGGCCCCTGGAGAGAGGAGCCCACACAGGACAGGTTTGCTGGCAGGACTTGTGACACTGTGTGGGACCCACACTGGAAGAATCTCTTCCTGAAGGATTGCATCCCATGGGAGGGATGCACATTGGAGCTGTTTATGAAGAACTGCAGCCTGTGGGAAGGATTCACCTTGGAAAAGGTCAAGAAGGACAGATTTCTATGGGAGGGACTCCATGCTGGAGCAAGAGAAGACTGTGAGGAGTCGTCCTCCTGAGAGCGAAGGAGTGGCTGCAGCCACCATTCTCTGTTGCCTTGTGCTGCTGGTGGGGAGGGAGGAAAATTGGGAGTGGAGGNTTGTGCTGCTGGTGGGGAGGGAGAAAAATTGGGAGTGGAGTGCAGGAAGAAGGAAAGGGTAGGAAGAAAGTGCTTTTAAGATCTAGTTTTTATTTTTCATTATCTTACATTGATTTGATTGGCAATAAATTAGACCAGTTTTCCCCAGTCAAGTGTTTTGGCCATGATAGTCACTGGTGACTGATCTATCCCTGTCCTTACCTCAACTCATGAGCCTTTCCTTTTATTTTCTTCCCCCTATCCAGCTGAAGAGGGCACTTGGCATCTAGCCAGCATCAACCCACCATACAAGGGCGCAGTAGCTGCAAAACAATGGATTACCTCATGCTTTACCAGAGCAGCACCAGTTTCACAGAATCATAGAATACTCTGAGTTGGAAGGCACCCACAAGGATCATCAAGTCCAACTCATAAGTAAATGGCCCATACAGGGATCAAACCCACAACCCTGGCATTATTAGCACCCTGTTCTAACCAAATGAGCCTTGAGAACCTGACAGTTAGGAGCTGACAGACTTAAAAACAGAGACCTAGGAACCAAAGTGGGAGCAGATTTAATCAGTAAAGCAAATGATCAGGTGATGTGAATTACAGGTTCATAATTAGGAGGATAAACAGCTGAAAAACAGTTTCATCAGTATAAAGGTGGCAGCTTTTCTATTTAACCCAATGCTAAGAAGAAAGGCTTTGATTTCCATGCAAACCAAGAAAGGAGTTTTTTGGGGTTTTTTGTTGGTTTGTGTGAAACTATAAAGGAAAAAGCACCAGTCATAGAGGCTGAGCCAATTCATGATGGAGCTGAGTCTGGTGCAGAGGTGAGATGTCTATGGCTGCCAAATATACATGGTCTTACTTAAAGTGTTAAATGTATTAACCTTCCTGCATTACCTTCCCTAATTTTCAAGTGATGACTAAGGAAATCCCATTTTCTAATTTCCTAGTCTAGAACAGTTGCTCTAAATTTAAAACTAATTTAATATTCTGAGGAGAACTTTCTGAGTAAAAACTTGTTAGCAAGTTGCTGTCCCAGCTGAGACTGCTGCTAATCCCTGTCTTCTCTTACAGATTGTTACTAACAGGGATATTATCCTCTGGAGTATGGACTCAAGAGAGACCAGGTAATGCTCCTATAAACCGATTTTGTATCGGTTTCCAGGTTTTTCCATAGTTGAAATCTAGACTCATGTGTGTTTCAGGAGAGTCACAAGCTCTTTTGGCAGCCTGGCATGTTTTTCTAAGAGACTTTAAACATACGGGGATTTGTTATAAATTACACTCCTTAGTTTTTGTGTCACCATATTTAACAAATTTTTCTACCTTTCCTCACTCTGGTAACAAGTACTGATGAATTAATAAGAATTTTATTCTTATTTTCTTGAGTGTAGTTGTTGTTAGTCACCATACAATATGTAAGGTCTTTCTTCATAGTATAACCCAGCTGGTAGCTAAGTACCAGGCAGGTGTTTGCTTATTCCTCCTCCCCTCCCACCCCAATGGGGAGGGGAAGCAGGAAAAAACCTATGGATTGAGAGCAATACTTTAATAATTAGAACCAATTTTAAAATATGATAATATTAATTACAATCTTAATTTTCATTTTTAAAGTTATAAAACCTAAGAAAAATTTGTGATGCACAATACAGCTGCTCATCATCTGCTGACTGATTCCCGGTCTGTCCCTGAGCAGTGATCGGTGCCTCCCAGCCAACTCTCCCAGTTTATATGTTGGTCATGACACTACTGTATGGAATGCACATTTGGCCAATCCAGGTCATTTGTCCCCCCTGTGCTACCTCCTGGCTTCTTGTGCACCTCCTCCCCGGAGCATGAGCCACTTGAAAAGTCTTTGACTTGTTGCTAAATGCTGCTCAGCAACAACTATAACTTCAGTGTGTTAGCAGTATAATTCTTGCACTAAATGCAAAATACAGCTCTATACCAGCTACTAGGAAGATGATGAATTCTATGCCAGCCAAAACCAGGACTAAATATTATAAAGATATCAGTGATTTGCCTCAGAGGAACCAGTTTTCTTAGCCAAAAGTTCTTCCTTACGAAACAGCTGGTCCTGGAGCAGCAGATGCAGAGAGCTGTGTCTGGGACTGTCTGCCCTACCCACTGTGGGTCCAATATAAAACATATTGGCAATCCCCAAAGATCAAAGTAAATAGATACTGGAGAAGGTTTTATTCATCTTGGAGCAATTATATAGTTTCTACACTGAATCCAGTTGGTATCTTTGAGTATGAGTGGAATAAGGCCATGTTCACCAGCATCTGTGTGCTGTTCCTTAGTGTGACCATCTCTGACATGGGAATTGTATCACTAGTTAACTTCAGGCCGTGGTGCTGAACCTTCTAGGAAAAAGAATCCTCTCAGCTCTTAAAATGCACCATTATTGTAAAATGTCTAGTTGGTGTCCGCTCATGTTGCCATAGAAGCTCCTGTTTGAAGCAACAAATCCCCATTTATTAGAAGTGCATGTCAAATGAGAAGTCTCTGCTCTCTAGCCCTACACTTAGAGCAGTTTGTACCTCTCTCCTGCCTGGGAGAGGTTTGGGAACCATGGCCTGGTTTACGCTGTGGTGATAGCCTGAGATGGGAACTTCTCAAGCCATCATCTTTGCTCCTGTGTGGTCCTTTCCCAGTACGAGCCAGCTGGCTTTTGGTACTGGTACTTGGGCAAGTGACCTGGGTGGGCTGATGGACAGATAATGTGGCTGCTCCCCACACAAACTGGTTTGTTGCTCTTCGTGTGGATAGAGGAATATAGGTGGAGGTTTCTGGTTATTTTGTGGTTTGTTTATGGGGTTTTGTTGGTTGGGTTATTTGTTTTAGGAGTTGGGTTTCTTTCTCTTTTCAGGAGTGTGTGGGCCTTTCTATTCTATTTCATCTAAGGTGCTCATATTTGAATGGTCAATCTAGTACCTTTTTGACCCTGTTCCAAAATCCTGCTTCCATGACTGGCTGTTGCAGGTAACATTGCCAAATCATCAGACACCATTACTATTAGGATACTAATTTTGGGGCTAGCTTTTCTCCTGGAATTACTGCCAGTATAAACACAGCCTCTAACCCTTCCTGACCAGAGATGTATGACTGTTGTAAGACTGACTTTATCGAGTAATCTGGGAAGTAGCAGATTTGTTTGTATCTTATCTTGAATCCCCTACTTAGCAGCTTTTCAATACATTTGACACAGGACCCATGAGTTCAGAGTGCTTGGGGAGCCTTCTGAGGATAACACTGAGGGCAGAATACTTTGAGGACGAATACTTGTCTCTTTCTATTGTTGGTAAGTTGATATAGAAGAATTTAGTGAGAGAATTACACATGGTGAAATGTTTAAAATTTGGATGTCCTTCTATACTAAAATTCTCTAGATTGTTCTGCTCTTATAGAGCTTAGTAGGTTGGATCTCATTGTAAGTAAAGCCAACTACTACCTTGATTTCTGTATAACCTATGCTGTAGACTTGGGTTGGTTTTTTTTATTATATTTTTTGGTAACTTAGCTATGATTAGACTTGATTTTGATGTTGTTTTACTCAAATTGAAATGCACATGGTAGTTTCTAGGTGTGTTAAAATGGTGGATTTCCATTGTGATAAGAATGTTCTCCCGTAACAGCACATACTACTTTGAAAATTCTCTAGCTGAAGCTGGCACTACATTACTTATTTTTGCGCTAGTGGCTTTTCACCTTCTTTGCTTCAGCTTGGTGGAGGCAAATTCTTAAAGTTTAAGAAAAATTATCTGGGCCCTCTAGCTATGGACTTAGTAGTCAGCAAGTAGTGCATTTCAGTGGAAAAGCACCACAGAATTACCTGGAAGGGCACAGTGATATAAGTATTTTACTATAAACACCTGCTGTAAGAGTACATGTATAAAATGTAAATTTGGCTTTGAAAAAGCTCTTCATGCCATACATTTTTCTAGAAGGTTAAACTTGCGTCAGAACCCACAGTGCAGCTGGGATACATACATCTTAAAAGCATAAAGCAATGATTTTTGGAAGGAAAAGCCCAAAACAACTAAAACACAAAACAATAAAAAGCTCAAACCCATAAAAACAGTTTTGTAGGCTTAAAACATTCAAGCTAATTTTTAGTGTGTTCATCATCCTGGTGGATTGTCTCCTGAAGAGACTCTGCTGGGCAGGATCAGAGAAACATGGTCCTGCCCCAGGCACAGGTCAGCCTCCTGCTGTTGCTGTTGTCATCTGTCAATCCTCTCAGCCTTGACACTGATGACCCATCTGACTGTTCTGTGCTTTCTGGAGGTTTCACGCCTTTAGGATTTAATATCTTTCCATGTTGGTGGTTATAGGTTTTTTCCATCTACAGTCCTTAAACTGCAAGTGTTCCCTGTCCCAGTGGGCCTGTAATTTTACCTTTCTGTAGACTTTGTCACAGCTGTCTTTCACCACTTTGCAGTTCTCTGAGACCAGGGGATGCCGCTGGGCTGTATCAGAGCAGGTTCAGCTGAACCCTGGGGCCAGAGCAGGCTTCTCAAGGAGTTTGCAGGGCAGGAGTTACACTTGTTAATATAGCTCTTTGCTGTTTGCCTGTAGATCACTCTGGCACAGCCTGGGAGCTTGATGCAGCCATGGCAGCACAGTGTGGCTACACAGTCACCTACAGCACCAGCAGCAGCATTGAGTTCCGTGCTTCTGCACTGAGCTGCCATTCTCACTTAGAGGTAAGTCTGTTACAGACATCTTGACTACAGTGCTCTTGTACACTAACTTTATGTGAGAAATGACCAAATTATTGATGGCCATTAACTGAGGTGTCATAATGTCCTGATTATCTATTAGCAGAAAATCATTTAATTCTCTTCAAATGTACCCAGAATTCTGAGACTATTCCATGGTACTGCCATTTGGATCACATGTATATGACCTGTGTAACTGTCTTCCCTGGATAACAGTAGGGAATTCCATCTGGCAGACATATTGCACTTTGCCCTAGTAATATTTAATGTCTGGAGACACATCAGGGTAAGAACTCAAGCTTTGGTTGCTAGCTCACTGCTACTATGTCATAAAACACAAAATGAGCTACAGTTTAGGTTTGTTTGATTTGTTTTTTCTTATTGTCCATTTCTGGGAGTATGCAGAATGAAAAAACCTGCCGCCCAAAGTATTTATGTTGCTGTGTAGCTGAACACCGATATGCATATTTCTTATGTAGTTAGTGAAGCTGAAAGTGATAATGATTCAGTATGGAGGTGCTCTTCAGTGCAGAGGCTGGTGGGTGTGTTTTGTAATTTACTTTTGGGTCACAAGGGTAGGTGGTGCCTAACTAGGGAAAAACAGTCTAACAAGCAAATGCTCCCTTTGCCCATGCAGAAAGATGTGTTCACACTAACTATACAAATCAAAGCAGCTCATACACCTGATATGAAAAATGCTACAACTCATCTGAAAAGTACAAGTTGCCATTATGGTCCGTGGAGTCCCAGAGAGTTAACATGCGAAAGTAATTACATGGAGGTAAGTACTAATGGGACAGTGATAAAAGTAAAGAGGTAAATACAGCAAGATGCTTTCTTGGATTCTGTTTCCAATACATATTCCTAGACTCTAATCAGCTTCAGACTGCCCCACCATGAGCAGCTCGCTAGTGAGTGCACACCATGCATCTTGAGCTAAGTGATACATTTATATTCTTGTATCACCTATATTAGCACTAATAGCTAATAAAATTGTGAAGTGGTATTTAAAGAGTACTCACTGAATGTTCCTCCAACAAATCTTGAGACAGCAGAGTTTTATGCTTCCCGAAGGAAGTTTCCCTGCTGAATGTGTTGGGATGGAGTGCAGAAGGGGAAATAGACTCCTCTTAGAAGAGGACATGGGAGTCAAGAACAAACTCCTGGTCTTAAGTGGAAATATAAAGTAGAAGACCAGTGGAAAATAAAGAGAAACTGAAATCAAGCAGACTATAGATAATACAACAGACATGGTGGCATCTCTGCCCAAGAAATGCTGGTTTCCCTTGAAAAAGGCTTGTAGGGTGTTGAAGGCAAGGAAAAAAGTGCTATCAGAAAACCCCTCACGAATTATTTTTTTTCCCTTCAGGTTTCTGTCAGGAGGGAGATTCCACAGACTATAAAAGACCTCATTCAAGATAAACTTGAGAATTGGGCCCTTGTCTTTCCAGAAGTAAAACTACAGGTTTTCTTCCTAGTAAAAGCTAGTGCTACCTCTGGCACAACCTTCTATTCTATAACTACACAGTTCTTTCAAAAAGTACTTAAGTAGGAATAGCAGAGCTTCTGTACCAAGTGGTTTTAGTATGTTTTTATAGATCAGAAATACGGACAGCTATCTGTAAGCTATGTCTCCAAGGAAGAAATCAAGTCTTCCCCAGGCAAGAGACTGTGCAAAAATTTAAAAAAAAAAAAAAAAAAAAAATTAAGACCCTATGGCCCTAAGACCCTATTCTGCCCCTCTGTGCAGAATCTGCAGCAGTGCAGTTAGTGCCATTAGTTGGTCTCTGATGTCCTTAATATGGAAAGCTTTCTCTTTCTGTCAGGTGGGGAAAGCTGGATGGGTAACCCACTAGCAAAATTTAAAGTAAGGCAACAAAACTGCTGGGCAATTCAATACAGTAAATCATTCAATGTAGTAAGCCTGTTACTTAAGTGTTTAAACTATTGATGAATTTCTCTGGGTAGGCAAAAGCAGAAGCCTCAATATGGCAAACAGTATTTCATCAGCCAGAAGAAAAAAAGGCTCTGCTTGTGAGCAATGCTTGGAGTGCAGGCTATGGACTCAATGCCACAGACTCCAGGGTTCTGCTGCGAGTGCCATACACTGCTGCCCAAGTTCAGCTGGTCAAGGTTGGTGTGCTTCTTCTGGCCCAACAAGCTGCCAGACTGTGCCAGTCTGGTCTAACCAGATCTCTTCCTTCAGGATCAGGGGATTACGTTTTCTGTGCTGAGATCAAGTACATTTTACAAACACCAGTGGGTGATCCTGACGGTGGATACTGCTGTGGCGTGTCCTGTTGGTAAGGAGTGTGGTACCCTGCTCCAATGCCAAAATGGACAGGGACAGAGTCACAACTAATGAGCTGACAGCTTTCATGTCTTGTCCCTAAGATGGTGTGGACTACATGAACAAAACAATTACCTGGACTGTTCCAAAGTATATTCCACCACTTTCTGCTGGAGTGACTCACTTTCAGGATGTGCTTGTGGAAGCTGGTGTGGATCTACACAAACTCTCTGCCAAAGAAATGGCTTGCAGGAAATATGTGTTACTGAATGAGTTAAATGCAATTACAATGAAGATTCCAATAGGTGCAGAAGGTGGTTATTACAAGGTCAGTTACTTATATTAGGTGCCAGGCAAACAATATTCTGGAATTTTTGTTTGTTTGTTTTCTGATGAGGAATAATTCTTCATCTTGTTCCTTTCAAATGAAAGATGGGAGTGAGGGAGAACAACGGGTTTGTTTAAAAACTCCTGAAGCTCTGACCAAATACAGCTTTTGTAATCATCACTTTATGAAGAATTTCTTTTCTTGCAAGCACAGGTAGACAGAATCCTACACAGAACTATCGATCTGTGTCTTTCCTCAGGTTAACACAGAGCTTTCACCTATTAGTCCTGATGTCATTCTCCTTGGAGATGGTCCTAACTGGATTGTAAAGCATACATGGATTCTGTTGTATTTTACAGGGACCACTTAAGAGAATGGGAATAACCCCTTAGTCCAGCAGACCGTGTGCTATTGGCATGGGCTGGGACTCCACATCTAAATCTAGTTGCTTGGGGTGAACTGAGTTCTGGACAAATGTAGCAAATGTACTTCCAAGGAAGTTGCAGGAGCAGCCCTTCCACTGACTTTTGAGTATTCTGAGATAATTTCATCTCAGAGGGTATAAGAGTTCAGGATTCCTGAGCAGAAAGGGCAGTTTGTTGGAGCTGTGGCTTTAGCTGACCTTAAGATGCTCCAACATAACTTTAATGTAAAATCATTCTATACTAAAGGGTGTTGATTTGAAATTCTAGACTTCTGTGAGCAATGGACAGCTTGGGACTAAATACACCATCAACCTGTTCTTGGAACACCAGTGGGAAGATGACAAATGGGGACTAACCAAATATACTATCATCAAGGAAATAGAAACACCATTTGAACAAGTAGAAGTTGCTATAACCAATAGTAAGTAGCTGAACACTGAATTTACCAAAGGTTTTGGTACTGTTAAGAGCTTGATGCTGTTCTCTTCCTTTTCAGATTCAAATCTGAGTGTGAGGCTAATGAATGTGTCAGTGGGAACATTCCTCCCAGATGTGGAGCTTGTGAATTTAACCATTGAGGGGGTTACTGTGGCTGTATCTGAAGCTGTTCAGCATGGCTACCTAATCCACAGGACCAGATACAGTAATGGTAGCAAAGCATATGTAATACAAGTCCCACTTGATGCACCAAGTGTTAAGAAGGAGGTGTGTACTAAGTCCCTGCAGCATCCCATGGGATAGAAATTATGATATCACTTAGTGATTTTTTTTCATATCTAAATATGATTTTCCTAGTATGTGAGAGAGGACATGAGAGCATACACCCTGAATGTCACACTTGCATTCATCATCCATCCATCAAGTGAGACCTTTGTCATCCCAGTCATTGCACTGTCAGCTGTGAAAGATGCAGGTAAACTTTGTGGAACTTGGGAAGAACTGTACCAAACTGGCTGTGAACCCTGCTGTGAGCTGGGCTAATTTCAGTCAGGGGTACTGCCAGTCCCCGGGAGCTTTATAAAATGGATCACAGCTGCTGACTCTTGGCTATTTTTCAGTACTGCCCAGTGCAAGAGGGTTTTGTGATGGGAGGAACCTCCATCTCATTATCACTCATGGGAATGTGGACCAAAACTGGCTGCCTTTCATCTCAGACTGGCACCTGACCCCAGAGGCTGCACAGAAGTACAACTACAGTCTGAGGGACAATGGCACTCACTTGACGATCTCTGTCCCTTTCCTTTCTTCCCACGTGAACTATGAGGTGAGGTTGCCAGCATGTAACAATTAAAAGGCATGTTCTAGCTTTGAGATGTCAACATGACCTAGTATGTTCTGGAAAGCAAAATAAAACTTCTCTTTGAGACAGTCTTCAAAGGTATAATGGAGGATTATTTTCTGCCCTTGTAAGAAAACTTTAATTTCCCTTGGTTAAGGTTGGCAGAAAGAAGCAAGGGGGAAAAAAGAACCTATTCTGTGTTTATTTTAAGGCTGAGTGTCTTTAATGACAACTATACATGCAATGGAGTTTGTATTGCATTCTATTGCAAAACAACTGAAAAAGCTCATTATGTGAGCTTCTGGATTAAAAAGATACCTCTTGTGGGTCTGACTTTGCTCAAGTACCATTACCTTTGGCTTGTAATAACATGCCCTCTTAGTTTTTGAATGCTTTAGTTGAACAGTATGTCTTTATTCTCTTCTTTAACATATGATTATTATCTCTAGGGCTTTCACACCTCTGCAATAAAGGCTTCACTCTACTTAACCTTGAAGGATGGCATCACCTTGGCTCACAGGAGGGCCTTCTCTGTTTCCTGCATATTTTCACCTTCAGAGCTAACACGTAATAGCATGTTGGGGATTAGCTGTTAAAGTTATTTGAGTTGCAAAACTAAATCATACAGTCTGAAATGTTTCTAGGGTTTGTAGCTGTGTGGCACTCTATTTACCTGTCAGATTTCCTACCTGAGGCAACTCCAATTAAATATTGGAGTGACTATCCTGCCTAGTACAGGAGCAGGGGAAGAAGGTGGGAAACTCCCCCTTACACCTCCAAAATTAAGAAGTTTTTTTTAAAGAGTTTTTGTGGTTGTTTTGAGAGTTGAAGGAGGTGGGGGTTTTGGTGGGATGTAGGGAGAATCAGCATATAAATTAATCATTCTAAAGCTACTCATCAGTATTAAATGTACTGAATATCTTGGCTAGAAAAATACTTTTGAAGAAGGTGAGAGCTCCTTGTGAGTCGCCAAAAGAACTTGCCAGAAAATCCATGCAGAACATCTTCATTGTTAAGCTACAAAAGGAGTTTGAATCCTGATTTGTGTGAAAATGTATCTCTTTCAGAATGCCTGCCCAATGGCACTGTGATTATTACTGCAATAAAACTGGTAGGTGGTGAAGACCTGGACACTGTCTTGAGGGACAGAGGGTGCAAACCCAGTCTGGTGACAGAGAAGACTGCAACCTTCAAGTTCAGTATGGACACTTGTGGAACAAGTAGAAGGGTAAGGATTTAGTCACAAGAGTTACTCTGCCTTGGGATAGGGTTATTGCTAAAACTGGCAGGGGTTCAGAGGTGAGTAGAAGCTGCATGGAAATCACAGCTGAAACCAGCACAGTAGTAGATCTCTACTCTTTCTGAGCATACTAAATTCAGTTGAGCAGAAGTTTTTATTTGGTAAAAATGCTTTTTCAAGGTCAGAGGTGCTTTCTGAAACTAACTTTCAGTTTGATGCCTCTGAATTGTTTAGTAGTGGGCTTGAATGCGAGTCTGTGCTGGTGAGATATGCTTGTATGCCTTGCAGAAGCTGGTTGGGTGTTGCTAATGACTCCATGGCCAAATACTAGAGTGGGTGCTCTTCCTACCATCAAATACTGTACAAATAGGAAACAGACAAAATAACAAAGAATCAGAACATGTCTAAATTCAGATTATCATAAAGCAGTTTTTTTTCTGCAGTGTTGCATCTCATTCTACTCACTGATTCAGTAAACAGACTCAACTGACATTTTTCTCAGGCCCCATGCACTCCCTTTCTAGGCTGTTAAGTCATATTCAAGCTAATCAACTTTATTCTTGACTATGGCACAGCTATCAGCTATGGTCAGATTTAGTTTAGTGGGCACTGGGCTGTTGGCCAGTAATTTCTGGCTATTTCTAAGTTCAGTGCAATCTGCCAGTCCGGTCAAGGCATATAGATATTGTGCCAAACACAAATCAAACTCTAATGTGACTGTCCTGTTTGTAATGATATATACATTTCAGTTCAACAGCACAGCTGTGACATATGAAAATGAGGTACTCTATTTCAGACCTGGCAATGATACACCCATATACCGGTAAGTGTCATTCCCTAAAAAAGGTCTTACATATTATTTTGTTTGCAAAAAACTTAATGCTAAACCTCTTCTCCCAGGCTGAAATTTCGCTGCTCATATGCAGTCAAGCAGACTGTTGGTGTCCAATATGAACCTAAGAATGCACCACCCAGTATTAAGCCAGGGTTTGGCTGTCTTGCTCTTTCATTGAAGATTTTCAAAGGTAACATTTATAAGTTACTGCTGTAAAATGATACCTCTGCCAGCAGAAAGGGCTGACTGAAGCCTAAAGCAAACACTCTCCTTGACTGGAGTGACCCTTGATGAAGTTTCTAATTGATTTTCCCTTCTCAGTACCTTTACTGAGACAATTTTGAATTAAAATCTTACTCTAATGGCTTTTTGCAGAGGGAGTGTCTTGCTTCTGGATCCTCAGAGCCAAAGAATGTGGTTGAGGTTTTTTCTTTCATTGCTGGTTCTTTCTTTCTTGACATTATATCCCCATTACTTGACATTTGTATGCTGTCCCAAGCTTTATTATTATTGTGCCAGAGTAAATGGTAGTGGAAAGAAGAGTGAAGCAGAAAGTTTGTGAATACTTACTCCATAAAAAGGAAACTCTAATATCAATACTCTCTTGCAGAGAAATCTTATTCTCAGCCCTACCAGGAATCAGAATATCCTGTGGTAAAATACCTGGGGGAGGCCCTGTACTTTGAAGTTGAACTGCTCCAGCCTAAAGATGCAAGACTGGACCTAAACCTGGAGGATTGTTGGGCTACCAACTCCCAAAGCCAGGACAGCTTTCCCCGGTGGCACATCCTTATACGTGGGTAAGAAAGGCCTCCCTTCTCTGTTCTGTAACTGCTCAGCACAAGGTGCTGTAGCTTAGGTGGGAGGAAAGGGGAAGAGGCAAAGGTCAGCTTGGATGCAATTGCTGCTGGGCTGTGGGGTACATGTTGGTGTCAGCACAGTGGCTGTGCCTTCTGGTGTTGCCTTTCAGATGGTAGAAATATGAAGCAGACACAGCAGTAAAGGGAAAAAGGATGTTGACCTCGGTTTTAATAGGATCCCAGGTGCTCAGCTTGTCAAAGGTGGAAACGCACCGAGAGGCTGACCGTACAATGCGTATGCGATTTTATGGACCTCACAAATGAGCTTGTCTACCTAAAATACCCCAATAAGAAACTTAATAGATGAAATAACTGTCCCCCTATTCTAATTACTTCCCCCTTCCAAATGAGACTACAGCCTAGTTTACAAAATATGTTCCAGAGAAAGGCTCCATCCGAGGTTGGAGCCTCTAGTTCTGAGATAGTATAGAGCTCTTGGCCTCCTACTGTGAATGTTTAGTCTTCCTGCTTTGCAAAACCCCCAAACTAAACTAAATATCAAACTGTAAGAATTAAAAGTATGTGGGTCTAAAGAATGTGTGTAAAGGGTACAAAGAAAGGGAAAGGGTATCAAAATGTATAAAAAGAAAAGATAAAAAGTCATCAGGCATCACTGTGGGCAACAGGTCATGGGAGTGGCCAGAAGTTCTTCTGGCTAACAGTTATGGCTGGAAAGAAAGAACAAGAAGCAACCCTGAATGTGGCCAAAAGCAGGGATCATTAACTGGTGAGACTCTATTTGTTCCCCTATGGCCCATGGAAAATGGAGAGGGAAGCTCCTCTCTTTCACCTCTTTGCCGTGTTTGAAGATCTGGTTGAAGGTTTAGATTAAATGTATTTTCTCTCACTTTCCCAAACAGGTGTGAAAACAACCAAGACTCCTACAGAACTGTCTTCCACAAAGTTAATTACAGCCCCAGAGTAAGATTTCCTCAGCACCTAAAGAGATTTGAAGTGAGGATGTTCACCTTTGTCCAGGGCACCTCTCTGTTACAAGAGCAGGTGAGATGTCTCTGTGTTCTTCTAGGAACCCAGGGTGGTGCATGCAGCCTGTGCTGTGTAAGGGCTTGGCTGGCCAGCTGCTGCCTGGGGCTATTGGCCACTTCTTTGAAGGCATACTGCTCTGGGAGGGGTGAATAAAGGCTGGCCACTTGTGTTCAATTCACAGAACAAAATTATAGAACCGTTCAGGTTGGAAAAGACCTCCAAGATCCCCAAGTCCAGTCTTTGAATACCATCATGACCACTAAATCATATTGTGAAGTTCTGCATCTATTCATTTTTTGGTCACTTCCAGGGATGGTGACTGGAGGGTTCCAATGCTTAACTATCTTGTCAGTGAAAAAACTTTTACCTAATATCCAACATGAACTGCTCCTGGTGAAATTTAAGGCCATTTTCCCCTTTTCCTATTGTTAGTCGCCTGGGAGAGCAGGCCAACCCCCACCTTGCCTTCATGTCCTTTGGGGTCAGAGTACATGGGATTCCAAACAAGCCTTCCCTAAACATAATCTATGCATTCTTGTCTTGTAGCTGTATTTCCACTGTAGTGTGGTGATCTGCAACACTAAGCAAGAGCCTTTAGACATTTTTTGTTCAAGGAGATGCAATCTTGGCAAACACAAACTTGGTAAGAATGCAGGCATGTCTCAAGTCACTCCTCAGTCTTTGCTCAGCAGTTTGGCACATGCTCTCATGAACTGTGCCAGGTCACAGACTTCTAGTCCTACACTATGCTCTATAGGGAATTAAAGGTTGAAATGTCTTACAGCCCACAGTGCACACCCACATGGGCAAGTGACATCTGGACCAGTCCTTTTTAGGAAGGAAAACAACCAGCAGAGGTTGGTGTCACTCTTAAATTACACTGCTGGAACACCGAGTGTATTGCTGCTGTGACATAAGATGTGTGTATCTCCCTTCTCCCTGCAGGTGAATGCACTGACTTCTGACAGACTAAACAAGAACTCCATTTTATGAAGTTGCAGTTAGGGGGCCTAAGCAAGCACAGCCTGTTTCCCAGATTCAGAAGTAAAATTGTTTCTGCAGTATCTACTGCCAAAGGGTCAGTTAACCACTGATGGGTGTAACTTTAAGCTAAATTATCATGTTGTTCTTCTCTGATTCCTCTACAGCATTAAACTCTTAGTCTTTTGTGTGTTCATCTGACCTAGTCTGCCCAGCTAACATGTGCAAAACTTCTGCTGCTTTCCAGTTGGAAGCATCTGTTTTGGGGTAGGGAAGCAAGGTGGCAACAGGTGTGAAGTTAATTGTAAATCACTTTGAGGTTTTTCAAGCTTCAGTATGAACAAAGGACTAAAGAGAGCTTATTGTCAGTAAAAGAGAGTGGGGTTTTTTTGAAGTAAGATGGGGATGAACATCCTTGATCCTGTAGCGGCTGTTGACAGGAAAGCTGTAAACTGTGATTCTTGCAGGAGTGTTGCAGCTCTGCAATGTCAAGTTGCCTTCCCTGTGTGGGTGAATTAACTCACAGGTAGCATCATCATGACTGCTCATCTCAGTATGCTGTCAGCTTCAATGGAAGTAATCTTTTAGTAAAAACTTGTAACAGTACATGGACTCTATCTGCAAAGTGTTAAGGATTCCTCTTTACTAGAGAACTTGATGAGTAGGATCTCCTGTCATGTTTTCCTGGGGTTTATTGGTTGGCCGTTTTTTTACGGGTGAAAAGTTTCTTGGTTTCTTCTTTGCATCTGAACAGTGGTGTGAAATAAGTTTGGATTCAATTTTTTATTTTCCTGTTCAAAGGAAAACTACTGCCTAGCATGAATCATGATCCCTTAGGGGTAAATATACAATAATGGGGGGTCTGCTTTTTAACTTTAGATTAAAGAGAATTATACAACAGGAAATTTCTGTGAAGGGTAACTTGAGCAAGAAAGTATTTTGTACATCTATTTGCACTTTGTGAGATACAATCTTTTCAACTCCATGCTATCTCTGTTGCTACCTGTACAGAGATCCCACTAAGCAGCTTGTGCTGTAATGCTCATGTTTGTGAGTCTTGTTTGTCTTCCAGTTGCCTGCTAAGCGTATTTGTAAGAGATTTCTTACTGTCATTTCTGGAAATATCTGTGTGGGCTTTATGATGAGAAATAAATCAAGACTCTTTTCCAGTAGAGAAGGCTATTGTGACAAAGGATTCATTTTGCTACTCCTGTTGTAAGAGAAGACTAAAGCCACGCGGCTGTGATATTGAGGGAAATCAACATGCGAATAGCAGGAAAATGCAGAACACATAAGCCTGATGGCAGACTTGAAGAGCCAGTGGCTTGGTGCTTAGTGCTTTCCCTTGTGTTAACCCCCTGGTCTGAGGACTGGGAAATGCTCTCTGCAGGCAAAACCCATCGAGAAATCAAGGGAGACACCTCTGTGCTGTCAGGGTTCTGCACCTAACAGAACACAACCGTGGGCACTTCTAGCGCTGTGGTGGCTTCCCTGGGTCTGACATCGTGCTGACTGTCTCCCCAAGAAGTGAGACTATTAAACAGTGTTTTCTCCAGCTAAGAGGGTGGCAATCTTCCTCTGCCATGGCAGTGCTCTACCAGCACAGCACAGACTGTCCTGAGCAGCCTGAGCCGCCTTCTCTTCTCTTGCACTTTTCCCCCATACAAATGTAACAGAGACTGCTGAGAACCAAGCCTGCAGTTGGGCAGCCTATTTCAGTACTGTTAACTCTGTCTTGGTTGTGGCTTCCTGGGTTTTCAGGTTTTTTCTTCAAACCAAAACTCAAGGACATCATCAGGAATAGAAATCTGGTATGTACAGTTTTGTAAAAAACACCTTCATTTATTTTCATACATCTAGTCAATACATTGAGATTCTTTATCTGTTGACAGGTTTTTAAGAGTTGTAAAAAAGCAAGGTGATGCCCAGGTACACTGACTCTATTCTTCAGCTCTTTTAAAAGCTTTATTTAGTCCTGTTTTGAAGAATGAGGTATGTAACAAAGAATCATCTTATCTATTAAGCTTTTTGATTTGTGGGAAAATTCAAGGACATTTCCTTCCATGGCTGGACTAGGAGCTATATAAAGCTTCTTGTCAGATGTTCCAACAGCCTGTGAGATACACAAAATCCATTTGAATATCAGTAAAATCTTTTAGAGACATGACAGTAGTACTCTCTCTACTTCAGAGGTGTCTGTTTATACTAAAATTCAGGAACTGCCTTCCTGGTTATATATATATAAAAAAGAAAAAAATCCTCAAGTGTTTTATCAACACTTCTTTGCCTTTTAAGTGGATATTTTATGACCACATGTTTTCCCCTTGGTATTTGGGATGTTATTTTTATATCCCTGTTAACACAAGTTGAAAGCAGATCCATCTTCTTTGTTTATGCTTAATGTCTTCTGCAATTTCAACAGGTGAATGACAAAAGTGTAAGGAAAAAGAGAAGTCTGGTGTGATTTGATTTTATAGGAAAATAGGAACAACAACAGAAATGTACTGGAGATAGTTATTTCCGTTTCAAATAAATGGTGATAAGTCACTGCTAATAAGTGACCTCATTATATCTGGTCACTGATAGCAAGGCAGAAGCCTCATTTTTACTATAGTCTATATTCAATGACAGCTAGTATTTTGAAACTTTGGTTTGGTGACTTAAAGCAGCAACATCTTGCTATTCATACTGAAAAATTAAGAAAAAAAATTTTTTTGCCCAATTAATTTTCTTTGTGGCATATTCCTTTGCTTTTTCTTTTAAACATTAATGTCTTCAGTAAATACTATGCACATATATCCAGAGGAAAACATCTTCTCACAATGCTCCAATGATTTGGAAAGCAAAAGGCAGTTCAAGGCTTGGCTTCTGCCACATATCTATTTGAGTGTTTTGATAGCCACTTCTGTATCATTTCTGCTTTTACTTGTGCCTGTGAGTCCAGAAACACCTAAACACAGGGTTAGCTAGAATGCTAGAAGGGCATGTGCTTGGAAAGAAATTCTTTAAAGCACAGAGAAGGTGAGTCTTTTTCCTTATTGTGACATCAAGTACTGTAAGAGAGCAAGCCTGGGCTGATTTTGGTATGTAAAGAAGCAAAAAGTTGGGTCCTTGATCAGGGAAGGGGGGTCAGAAGGACCCAGCTTCTATAACTCATTAGAAAGACTGCTTTATTGGGATCTGTGAATTGTCTTTCTGTTTTCCTGCCTGTTGAAGGCAATAATAGCATTTGTGGTTGCATGGCACCTAAGCTGGGGAGCCAAAGTCAGTCAGATTCTGCTTCCTTAGAAGCTGGGGTGTATTTATATTCTAGTGGGGTATTTTTTTAGCTACTGCCAGGAAGGATAGCTCCTGCCTTCCCTAGTCAGAGGGGATGTGGCAGCTCCCAGATACGCAGCTCTCCCAAGGAACTGGCTGAAGCCCATTTGCAGGAGGTTTTCTTTGTCCCAAGCACACCTATGTGCAGCCCAAATGTATCACCATAAAACCTCTTGGCACCTACATGGTGCTCCTCAGCATAGAATTTCAAAGCACTGTGTGTGTCCGGGCGGCCCCAGGCTCCCTCTGCTTTGGGGGATGGGGGTTGAACTCTGGGGATTACAGAGCTGGGGCCTGCCCAGGGACCTTCTTCCTTGTGTGATCCTTTCACCACTGGGGAATATTCTCTCCAAGGTATTTGTTCTTACCCTCACAAAGGGATTTGGCCTCCTTGCTACCCTCAGGGTGTTTGTCTAGGTATTGCTGCTGCTGGCAGACAGCACACTGATGCATCCTTTATACAGAGTAGGCAGAGAAGTTGTCGTGCTCCTGGATTCAGGTGGAAAGCCTGCTCTGCTCTGTGAGGCTGTGCAAGCCTCCTGAATCCTGGGCTAAGACACTCCCTGCAAGGCCTCCTCCCTTGCACTGCAGTGCCTCCTGTTAAACAGGGCAGTATCATATCCTTCCAGCTGCCCCAGAGCAGCCTCTGGTCCCTAAGGCAGAAAAAGAAACCCGGAGTCTCTTCTCATATCGTTGGAACCAGCAACTGCTCCCTCCAGCAGCACCTCCTGCCGGGATCGTGGCACCAAAGGCGTTAACTGGTGTAAAATACATTATATGTAACTGCCTGCCCTGCCCTGCCTGTTTCTTCCCTAATAAAAGGGTTAGGGTGGATGTAGGGCTCAAATCTCTCTTTTTGCTCACTACTGAAACTTTTAGCACTCTCTCTCTGTGGCTACACCTGGTCCCCTGTCAGTAATTCACCCAGAGAGGAGGCAAGGGCACAAGTCTTGGCATGAAGAACAGCTGAAGAAACAGCTGGTGGGGTCCAGTCATCTCACCTGATTTGAAGCCACTTGCTCATTTCTCTTACCCTCTTTCCCCCTCGCTTCTGGGCTGTTTGTCCCTGGCTCAGTGAAAAAAAATGTGTGTATTTTAAAGTCTGGAAATACTTGATTAAAATGCAAAAAAAATATACTTAATACAGTCACTGATGGTAATCACTTCATCAGTAAATTGAGAGTGAGTGGTAGTTCAACCAAATTGCCACACTTCTGTGTCTCTAGGCTTTTCCTGATGTTCTAAAATCCATTTCAATTAATTAATTTCTGCAGAAGATGTTCTAATTTACTTTATCCCTTTCTTTCTTAGCACTTGAGGACTGTTCTGCTGCCCTTTCATTTTTGTGGCTAGTATCACTTATAAAAGTGTGATTTCATGTACCTGGGAAGACTGAATGCAGTAGAAAACTATATTTTAATGGTGATGGTTTCTTCTTTAGGATCCATATACTTGCTTTCCAAGTTAGTAAGGAATTTCAATGATGTGCTAACCTGCAAAAGGGTGAGCTCTTGGCGACAGAAGAGTTAATTTGTGTAGGACTAATCCCACTCCCCTCTCCTGTATCTTTTTAGCATCTTGAATAATACATCCCTTAGACAGAGTGTAATTTAATTTTTCAGCCACAGCCTTTAAGCTACTTTAGCTTCATTTCCATGTGTATTTTTAACATATTTTGTTGAGAGAAGGTGTTTATATGTGAGAGATGTTCTCTACTTCTGTGACTTGCACAATTTTGTCAGACTGAGGTTTAAATTTTTGCCACTCTTGTACAGATTATTATGGTGTTGCTGTTAGAATTCAATACAGCTTTATGGACCTTACAATTCTGAACATCAGATTTCATAACCATAAATGGGGAACTTGATCTCTTTCATGTCACTTGGATACCCTAAACTCCTGGGCCTAAAGGAAAAAGAAGAGGAACCTTAACCATATTCAATTTTATTGAGGATAATAAAATCCAACATTTAATAGCAACAGGCCTTGTACCATCTTGTACTGTGAATACAACAATTCAGATTATTTCAGAATTATTTTCTCTGGATCAGTGAAATATGTAGGCCCAGCAGAAGAATTACAAAAGGTGGGGCTTATAGAAATGTTTTGTTAGGCAGAGCAAGAATTAATTTCTTTCTGGGAGGGGAGGAAAAAAACCTTACACATCTTGGGAAACTTGAGTCAGAGGCAGGTACTAAGCCAACTTTTGTCTCCTACTCTCACACCTAAGTTGCTCCCACACCCCCCCCCCCCCCCCCCCACAGGTGAAAGGAGAGATCCACCGAAAAGGGATCAACCAAGTTAAACGGTCGATGAGTACAACCTGTTCTAATACCACTATGTGTGGTGTGGATGTGGACTTTGGCTCCACAGGGGCACAGGGAAATTTAGTGAGCTCCTTCCCCAAGGCCAGCTTAAAAGGAGCCCTGTCCTCCTGGAGCCTGGGGCAGTGGCCCCTGGAGCACTGGGGCCAGGGAGTAGACACAGCCAAGGTCTGGTTCACTGCCACACAGGCAGTACAATATTCTTCTGAGACTCGCAGCCTTTCCTTGGGGCTGAGCTAGGGCTGTTGCTCCACCTTGGGCTTGCAAGGAGACAGAGGAACTCTGCAGGCACCAAAAAGGTTATAGCCAAGCAAGTTCAGGGCTGTCACCTCCTCATTTCACGAGGGTGGTGGGAAATGCTGACTGCGCAACTTCTCAAAGGTGTGGGGTACCTCTTCCTGGGACAGTTTTTCCATACAGCATTACTTAGCTTTGTGCACAGCAGCTTTCTTAGGCCATTAGTTATCAGCCTTTGCAGATGGGTAAACTGAGGCAGCAATGCTGGATGACCAGCCAAGGTCATAAATAAAATAACAACACCATCAGATCCTTTTAACTCTTTGTATCTCTGCTTTAACCCTGACCCTATAGGCTTCCATAGCTGGAGATCACAATCTCTAGCTGCACTTTCAGGTGTGGAACTTTTAAGGGATAAGGTTAAAAGTCTTTCCAAGATAGACTTGTGGGTATTTTAGAGAGAATGTGGGATTGGGTTTTCAGGTATGGTTCTGTGCAAGGTCCGATCAGGTATGGTGCAGTTTCAATCCATTGCAAAATAGATCCAGACTGACCTTCCCTCTGTGGAAAATCTGCACAAATCTGGATCAGCTGCACAGGCATATACTGAGGAATGCTCTGCTGACATTAGTGTTGCTACCTCCTATCTCTAATTTGACTATTTTATAGGGCTTAAAAAATTATTCTGCTTATATTCTTGCCAAAACACTAAAGTCTTACTGTAATTAATCCATAATAAACAGAAGCATATAGGATATGCTTAACTGTGGTTATATCTGAGTGATGGTACTACCTCCATAAATTTGAGGGTAGTTTTTTTTTTAGGATAGTGCTGGATTTTGTTCTGATTGCCCTAGTATGCACATACCTTGTGAGAAGAGCACTGAATCAGTTTAGGCTGATCCTTGGAAGAAAAAATGTACAAGGATGATTGTATTTCTTTCTAAACAAACAGAGGGAAAGAAAAAAAAAAAAGGGAAGGATGCAATAAGGTTTTAGCTTTGCACTGCTCTGCTGCTGGGTGTATCCACAAACCTAAACCATCTGCCCCACACAGACAGGCTCGTCTAGGGGGAGACAAACCTGTTACCTCCAACTGCTGTGCTCTCTGTGTTTTACATCCCCCCAAGTAGAAAAAGTTAATATTATTTAATCAACTCCCCACAACTGGGGTTTGCTCCTCTCTGGCTTTCTTCATAGGCCAAGTCTTACATAGCAGCTGGGCCATGAGAGTTACAAAGCAGCACATACTTTTGGTGGTGTGGTAACACCTGTGTGATGCCCATCAGCTGAAAGTCTAAGTAATTAAAGTTTGAAACTATATCCTCATTTGTTTGTTTTGTTGTTTTGGTTTCTTTTTAAAAGTCTTGTGTGTATGTGTTACAGGACTGTGACTGGCCACAGGAAACAGCTGATCTGACAGCTTTTAATCAAAATACATGATTACCGCAGCCCTCCTACTTTTCAGCACACCTTGAGAATAAAACTGCATCTTTGTGAAACCTGAATCAATTTATTTCATGTCAAAGAGTAGGATGAGTTCTCAACCTAATCCAATTTGTTCAAGAAATTTGATGTAAAAATGTCTTCCATCATTTATCAGCATTGAAGAAGGGGGTTTTTACACATTAAATACAGAAAAATTATATGCTTCTGTATATATTAAGAGAGGACTTAACAACAATTTATCTATACAAAATTTCAGTTTGACTATACTTAATTTTCAATATTTATCAGTCATTCGTAGAGTTTACTTATCTATCAATCAGATTTATAATACACAATACAGACTATGGCACTGACATTTATTTGTTTACATGCAAAGCTGTTCTCACTATTACTTAGTTTCTTTATTTTTAGGTACAGTGGAAATGTGGATAAAGAGAAAATATTTGAACTAAATACATGTTCTTCCTCATCCTTATATTAAAGTGCCTACAAATCAATACACTTAGTATTCTTATAAAGTTGTCATTTTTTAAATTCAGTTTAACACCTATGGATTTACTATTGTCCTTATAAAACAAGCTCAGTCAGAACAGTGATATGTAAATCCTAAGACGATCAGTTGGCTTTTCTTTTTTACTTTTGTATCAGACTAGGCTTAATATTTCTCAAAAGCTTATTAAAAAAAAAAGTAAAATAAAGACAAAGAGCAAGACTTCTGTCTCAGCAACCTGCAGCTCAGGTTTTCAGGCAGTCCTACATCACCTTCCAGCATCGCGTTCCAGGTACAGCAGTGGCTCTCCTTGTCGTCCTCTCACACTGTGTCACGCTGTACTCTGACGAGGAAGAAATGTTGATGGTTTTTTGTTTGTAAAGACCTTGAGCGTGCCAGGGCGGGCGCTCCCAGCGGGCTCTAGACCCGCTTGACGCTGTTGAGGAGCTCGGTGAGTTCGCTGATGTACTTGATGGTGTACTTCAGGGTCTGTATTTTGGTGAGGGGCTGCCCGCGCTGGCTGTAGATGGGGGGCAGGTAATTGCGCAGCGTGTGGAGCGCGTCGGCCAAGGTCCTCATGCGCAGCTTCTCCCTCTCGCTGGCTTTCCTCCTGCGCTGGGCAGACATCCTCACCTTGGTGCCCTTGGGCAGCCGGGCCTGCCCCGGGCTGGGCAGGTAGGCAGGGGGGAAGTCCACCAGGCTGTATCCCACCAGGCCACTGCCGCCGCTGCCGTAGGGAGTCTCTGCCGCTGCTGGACAAGGGGACGAGGAGTAGGACTCGAAGGAGGGTGTAGGGGACAAGCTGTGCGGGGGCGAGATGGGGTGCAGCTCAAAAGACCCAGTGGAGCTTTTCCAGTCCCAGGATGATAAGCAGGCGGAGTGTTCCGAACCCAAAGCATCTTCCATGTTTATCAATGTCTCGTGCAATTTGTCCATGCTGGAGGAGCGCTGGGGAGAAGCAATGCCCTCTGCCCACCAGCAAAGGCTGGAGCCGCCGGCTGCCGAGACCTTTTTATGATGGAGGGAGGAAAGTGACAGAGTGGGAACACGGGTTTGGTGCGAGGAGTTCAAAGGAGCACCAGAAGTGCTAAGATAGAAAATGAACTCCTGATGTGCTAGTTTCTTCTCAGTGATAATTATCAACCTTCAGCTAAAAAGCCTTTAAGCTAACAGGCAACAGCAAGAAAGGGAGAAAAAAAGATTATCTTCTTGCAGCTAAACCAATTAAGGCTGCGCATCTACATTGAGCGTTGCGCTGGAGGGAAACGTGGTGAGAGAGGAAAAAGAAAATTAACCATTTTACAAAACAATTTACAGATCTAGTATTTATTGGTCACTAACACAAACCCTAAATTTAAGCTTTTGAGCCCTGATTTCTGGGTAGCTGAAGGTGATGGCACTGCTGCAGTGATCCATGCTGACTGCTGCTGAGGTAGTCTCTCTTATCTGCATCATAATTGTGAAAGTCAAAGATGGTTTGTTTGGATTTGTGTTTGTTATGACTCTGTGGATTTCTCTTCTGATGAGATTGCAACTGGATCACTTTGGTTTTCAATGTGAGAAAGGAGGAAAGATCTGCAATGCATTACACTGCAGTTTGTAGCTTTATTTGCTATTTTAAAACAGTACTGGGGAATCAAAAAGGAAATCTGCAATTGTAAACAAGTTCAAAGTCCCATTAAAAAATAAGAAAATGTAATAAAAAAGAAAGGTTTAGGAAATAAAATATACAGTGTATAAACTTTGGGTCCAGAAAAATGTTTTACATAGAAATTTAATTCAAAGTAATGTACAGGTTATGTATGTATTAGAGAAGACTAGAAGCTGCTTCTGTAAAGTTTCCTACCTCTAGGAATCTGTTCTGGCAAAAAAACACCTTTTCCAGCCCCGACTCAATGCAACAGTGGTTATGTGTTACACAGTTCAAGTGAAAATGTATAACTTATAAATTGATATCATTAATAACGAGCATTTTTCATCTCTAGGCTTCAGTACAGCTTACAGTGATGATTAATGTTCTCTATTACTCTGGGGAAATGGATAAGTGGAGGCAAGGAGGAGCTATCCCCAAATCACACAACAAAGCCTTAAGAGAGCCAGGAAAACCGTCCAAAACTACAAAGCTCTGCAGCTGCTGAGCAGCTCAGCTGCCAGCCATGACTTTGTGTTGGTACATAATAGAAGCAAAATGTAATACAGAATAAAAAGAAGGGGAGAAAGAGTGTCAACTTGGAAGAAAAATAAAAGTAGGATTTATTTCAGGGTTTCCTTCTGTGTAATGATCTCTGTGTACACCACAATCCACTCCAAAGGCAGGGAATGCCTCTGAATGGCACACAGCCAAAGCATGCTGAGGTTTTCTGGAGCATGCCACTTCTTTCTGTGAAATCCTTACTACAACCACACAGAAAAAAACCCAATCCAATACTCAGCATAGTCACTGGGAAGGCTTTTGTAAATTTTTATGAGTTTGGTATCAAAACATTAGGGAACAGCTTATGGGACATGTACTGATTTTGTGCTCAGCTGAATAAGAAAGTTCCAAAAAGTGAAGGATTTTTGCATTTCGACCTGGGCTGAGATAGTTTGACTATCATGACATCTACCCCACACAAGGGCTCAGGGCACAGCTCCCACAGACAGGAATGCTTTGTGTTTTGCGGTTACCCCATCATATTCTGAGCTCTTCTTTGGTCCTTCTTGTAAGGAAAATGATCTGAAACAGTCCTAAGTACAGATGTCTGCTAAAAACTAAAATTCAGAGAAGATGAAGGAGAGGTATTTTCTGTGACTTCAGTGATCTGAATGGTTTCATTGAGTACCAAGACAATGGTCACAATGTCACAAGTTAGACACAAGGTCTAATTTTGCATAAATAAGGGACTTGTTCTGTCCTACTCTTTTTCCTTTTTCCTGCCCGTATTTTTGTTTATAGTGTCTTTTCCATTTGATTGGTCCCCTGCTCTTATTTCATGTCTTTCTTTTCTTTTATTTTTTCCTGTTAACACAGCAATTAAAAGGCTACAAATAGAAAAATATCAGGAGGAGAAGGTGGAAGAGGAGGAACTTTTATCAAGGGTGTGAAAAGAAAAAGAAGCTTCCAAACATACGTATGTATATATGTATATATACATGTCTGCGTATACATAATATATGTATATGTAATATATAAATATATTAAAAATACACATATTGAGTGCGTACATATAAACTGTTCTGCACAGCAGTTTTCATTTTGGAACCGAATGGTAATTTAATGCAGTCAAATTTAGAAGAAAAAGCTTCAACAAGTAATTTGTTTTCTGACTATAAATAATGTACCTCACCGGCTAATTTACTGGTAAATCATAGAAAGTGTTGCTCAGACACCAAGGGGGGAAAAGATTTTGTGCATATCCGAGATTTTGTATAGATTTTTGCTGTGAATAGCAGATGAACACATTCTGATTTCATCTCTTATATATCGGGATTCAGATGAGATTAGGCAGGGAAGAGGAATGCAAAGAATAGCAATAGGTATATATTTTCTTATATCTTATGAGTAAATGTTTAGAGCAACTGAGGCAGGATATGAAAGCATGTAGATGACTGCTCTGGTTGCATGAAAAATCACTGGATCTTAAAAACTTACGCTCTTATAAGCTTATGCTCCTGTAAACTGTTACACAAGCAAGAAAAAACTACAGGCTTTCTGTATGAATGGATAATATGGGGCTAATGCCTTGCAGTTGTTGTGCATCCTTTTTATGACCACTGTGTTCCCTGATGCTGTTTTAGCTTGGACCCACCAGTTATGTCCCAAACGCTGCCTGACTGTGGTCCAGGAGAGGCCAGCGAGGGCACAGGGGTGAGAAGAGGGTTTACCCAGAGGAAAGCCAGCATTGCCACAGCACATCTTCAGAGCCAGAGAAGGGGCTGTGGGTCTCTTTGCTCTGCTGGTGGAGATGCAGACAGAGGTTCTGTTTGGAAAACCAGCCACCCATTTCTAGCCACAGCCCCCAGCTTCCCTAAACGAACTCAGATGGGGTGTACCTCAGTTTTGGCCAAATTGGGAAGATGCATAACATCTCTCCATGATCCTGCTGTGATCCAAAGCCTGTGAAAGTCAACAGGCTCACAGGATGTACCTGTTCTTGGATTAGTTAGTTTTGGACAGCACTGCATTTCCACCCACATGTATGAGATTTCTCAGTCAGGAAATTATCTTGCAAAGTACAGACAACTACAACAGGCAAAAATCAATGGGAATTAAAAAGCAGTTCTCAGTGTTATTTTATAACACTTTAAAAAGTATCATACAGAGGAAGGCAAGGTTACAGGCTGGATACCAGATTTATTTTTCTATACTCTGTGACAATTGGATGCTCTCATTACAGTGCTAAGAAAGTCTAGTATTTCAGGTTTCCACTTCCTAGACTGTAAATTTTTAAAAAAAAAAAAGGGAAAAAAAAAATAAAAGAACTTTTAAAATCTTTATTTTATTCTGCCTCCTGCAAATTTTAGGAATTTCCTTTTTGTCCATTAGTAATGTTGAAACATTGAAAGGAAGGGAGATACGAGGCTAACATCAATGAAATATGAACTGACAAAAAATGATAAGGCATTTTATTCTTGACTGGTAGTTTGGATTTTCATTTCAATAACCTATTCTGCAGCACAAAGGCTAAAATTTCAATCTTCATCTCTTTTAAAATGTAATGTTCTCTGCTTTTATTTTTGAATCCATTACAGAGGCATGGATTCATGGAAGGAGCAAAAATTTTTCCATTTAAAAAAACCTAAACCACCCATGGCATAGAAAATTTTTAGAGCTTCAGGTTTTAAATTTAAAATAAGAAGTCCAGATAATATGCCATGATTATGTATGGTAAAAAAAATGCATTTTTGTGTACAATAATTTACAACTGATCTAATTTTTTTTTCCTATATTAGAATGTATTTCCACCAGACTGTGATTTTGGTAGAAGAAACAGACAATGAGTAAAAAATTTTATCAGCTAGGAAGAATGCAGGTTGAAACTGAATAAACATGGATAAATGTGTTTAAATAACCCTAATCCTATCACAGTCAACCTCCTTTAATTAGGACAAAAATCTCATCTTATTTTTTACAAGAAGCACATCATATTAATATCCTTTTAGAGCCCGTAGACGATACAGTCTCATCTTGCAGTTTGTACTGCAAAAAAAAAAAAAAGCATCTCCCGAAAGCTCTTAAAGTCAGTTCACCTCTTATTTTACAAGAGGTTTCCCAAGTACTGGCTGCAATGCTGCCCGCTCACTGCGGAGGTGGCTGTAGCCGTCCTGGACAAGGAGCCAATCGCCACGTATAAAATGTGGAGCAAGCAGCTGCAGGTCTCACTAACTCCAGCAGACACAGCAGGTGTTCGACACTTCTGAAAAATAGTGGTGAACACCTCTGTTTACACCCAAGCTGGCAATAAAGGAAGGAAAGGATCCACCGCATTTGTTATCCAGAGTCATATTAGCCACCAGACGATGCTTCTCTCCTTTTTGAGGCTTTGCCTCAATTCGGATAGAAGCAATTTTAAAAAAAATTTAGACATTGCAGCTTTCTTCCTACTTGGAAGAAGGTTTGATCTAGAAGTTCCAGCCTCAACTGAAATAAAATTTCTAAATAAACAAGCTAGGCAACAAGTCCATACTTTTGGAGTTTTTTTAGTCAATAGGTCAAAGAACTCAGATGCATAGCCACTTACAATTCCCAGACAGAAAGAAGGCAGTGAGAGAACAAGGACCAATTCTTAGTCCAGCCGTATGAGAGGGAGCCCAAAACCCTTACTATAATCAATGAAAATAATGTGTAAATTGGATGTCTAATTGCTATTACCGCCTTAGGCCATGCAACCTGTGGCTGGCACAAGAGAAAATGTTGTTATTAATTTGTAGTAAGACCAGAAATATTCAAGTTCTAATGCTGGTTAAAAATCCTGCCATAAACGTTTAAAACTTTTAATGTTCTCAAGGGCGCTACTCCAAAATGTCAAGGCTAGAGCCTACTCATGGAGAAGAAACAGTTGAATGAGTATCACTGATTTCTCCAGGGTTTTTCAAAGTGAACAAGCATCTCTCTGGCCTGGCAGGATCAGGACTTATCTATTTGCTTTACATCCTCAAATGTAAGTATTTGATCCTCCAAACAGTGTCAGTCTCCATCAACTGACAAGTGACATCAGCTCTGCAATTCATTTAAAACATCTGATCTCCAAGCAACTGGCTTCCCAGATGAAAAGCCCTACGTGTGGAATTTACACCTACCCACCTTTTAAGTAGAGAGTTTATTACCTAGTGGTTTTCAGCTGATATTTAGGAATGTCTTTTTAATACCCCTGTTAACAGAAGTTGAAAGGAGGTTCAACTATGTGGTTGGTCTTTAATGTCCACTGGCTACTTCAGCCAGAAAAAAAGGGCAAAGCTGGGGGAGGAAGGGGAGCCTAATAAAATTAATTCCATTCAGAAATGAGAAGTAACAAATAATAGCAAAATAATAGAAGCTGTTTCTGCAGGAGAACTCTGTTATCACTTAGTGCAACTTAATTTTATCAGCTTTCACATTTAGTCTTAAAAACTGTTGTCTGCTGTAATGGAGTGGATATATCTCAGTTTTTCATGGGAGAGGTGGAGGGTTACCTGTTGCAAATACTTCAAGATCAGCAATGCCTCCTTTCCTACCCAAAAGCATATATTCAAATTTAATAAATTGTGGAGTACAATATATCTTATCACCAAGTGTTTCTTCTATTGTCCCATTAACAGTAAGATGGTTGCCTTTGCCATGTGTACTGTGGCTTCACAGGCCACATTAAAAAACAGGGAGAGCACCTAAGGGTTTGTACTCTTGCTTTACTGCTATTACAATGGACTTCCATGCATTCGTTTTGCAACATGATGAATTTTCCAAAACTAGGTAAACCTTACAAGAAATTCCAATAGCCAGGAAAATTGCATTATAAGCTCAGCTGTGACTGTTTGTAGTCAAGCTGCAGAGCTGAAGCTGGATGTTTGTGAAGGGAGCTATTTTTCAATTGCTGTGATTACATTTCAGCTCAGGCTGTTCTTTTTTGTCTACTGAACCTCCTCGTCAGTATCTGCTCATTTCTTCCTCCCCCGTGTCCTAGCACTGATGTGCAGAATTGCTACGTGCTGCTAATAGAAACCATGTTTCATCTCCCTGCTAAATGAAATTATGCTCTGGCCACAGCCTGTAATTCAGTTTAATAATTATAAAATGGATCAATAAGAGACAACATACAAGTGTTAGATTACAAATTTTATTTAGCACTTACATATTTCACATTCTGAAATAAAATGCTGTGTGTCTGTTTGAGCACCTTTCAGGCACATGGTTAGCCTGTGGGTGAAGACCATTGATTTCAAACGGCAATCATAAATTTCCTGGCAAGTTGCTAAATCTTAATTTTAATCACATTCAATCCCGCCAAAAAACCCAAGTTTGTCCTTCAGGCTATTGATAAACCTGAATGGCATGTTAATTTGGGGATTTTTTTTTTTTTGCATTTGCTCAGAATGTGTCCATGAATTTTGCCTACTGAATTACACTCAGTCTTATAACAGTTCCATGAATATATTTGAGTAAAATTGTTGACATTTTTTTATAGGTAATGCTGCATATGCAGAGGTTTTCAAATGGTATTGAAATGGGGGTGATTTTAGTGATGCATTATAGGTTTTCTGTTGATGATAGAAGACACATATTTTTCCTGCATGATTAGATTTTTGGAGAGTTGTATTTGGGTTATGAGGTCATAATGCAGAACTCTGTGTTCTCTATCACTGAAGACCCTGCTCCTTCTCTTTACCCCATGATCAGCTTTTATTTTCCACCTCTTCTCAATATTTCTACCTCTAGCTTGTCCCATCTATCACTAAATACCATTCCTTTTCCTCTTTTCTTTATAATTTAATTTTGCTCTCTCTCTCAGTAAGGTTTCATCTACTTGATTCTCTCTCTCACTCTTTTTGGTGCTTCTTGGTACTGACAGTAGAAAATTATGCCATTTCTTAACATCCCCTGCTCATATAAATCATACATCTCTATCTACTCAATTGCATAGATAAAGTTAATGTTAGAAGCAGGAAACAGTTATCCACTTTAAACAGGCTTTTCAGGCAGTCCTAAGCACAGCTTATCAAATAGTTACTTGTTATAGTTTACAGTTACAGATAGGGTTGCAAAGTTGCAAAAAAGTAATTTACTCTAGGTCACTGCTGTTTATAAAACTGTTATTTTTATTTCTATTTTTAAACACAAAAGAGTGAAAAACCTAAACTCCTACCAGGAATACTTATGTATGGGCCAGTAAGCCAAACTTATTAATCTATTATCATGTCAAACAAAGAGAAGGAAAAATGTAGAACTAGAGGGAAAAAAGGATCACCCATCAAACTCTTAGTTTGCCTTCATTCTGAGAGCACATTGAACTGTGTGCTGCTGTCCCCATCACTCTGAGGAGACACAGACATCTGGTTTGCACCCTGCCTGAATTCCCGCTTAGTTAATGGTAATTGGGATGTGTAAAATCGGTGCATGCATGAATAAGCAGGTAGATCTTACAACAGCAGGTATGCAAATCCAGGAGGCAGCTGGTCCTGGCTACAGTCATTTCACTCTCTTAGGGTCCAGTTTGCTGCAAGCCAGGGAAAACAGTAAAGCACTGTGTGTAGAGGCAGCACAATCAGGTCGCAATCAGGGCAGGAAACCAGGTCACCAGTGCCCTGTTCTCAGCCCTGCCACTGACCTGCGTGATCGTGAAGAAACCCTGTCTTCTGCTCTTGCTCCCCCAAACCTCTCCCTTCCTTGGATACAGGCTGTGTCAGAAGAGGGATTACGTCTCTGCAGAGATCTCTGTAGTGCCCACCACAGCAGTCAGCTTAAAAGGCTGTATAAAATGGAGAAGGAAATAGAAAGCAATTAAATCTCAATTCTCTGGTTGATATCTTTAAGCCAGTTGAGATTTCAGAGAAGTGAATTTCTACAGTAAATATTGGCAAACGGTAAAAATAAAATAAAATAAAAACAAAGTAAAAATAAAAGCAAAGAAAAAAAAAAAGAAAGAAAAAAANAGGGGAGGAAAAGGAAGAAAACACAAAGAAAGCTGCACAGTTTTGGGTGAACATCTCCCTCTTTGCTGCATGGAACATCAGCAGGACCCGCAGGGCGCGGAGCTGGCCAGGGCTGGCCCGGGACCAGCAGCCACCGCTGCTGCAGGACAAACCTCCCCAAGCCTGCTTCCCAAATTCCCAAATCCAGGAAGAGTGAGCTCGGGCAATATTTATGGGACTTTCAGCTGGAAACGCCAGTGCCAAGCGCTGACTATTTTGTTTTCATGTTTTACCTTTGTGTTGCTCAGTCAAAACAAGTTAATTTTAAATGGAATGTTTTCATTCGGGAGAGGGGGGGGGGAAGAAAAAAGAAAAAAAAAAAAAGAAAACCATAAGTAAAACGTTGATTTCCCTGACATTGACCTGCCCTGTCAGGCTGGGATGCCCATTCATCAGTCTCTCGCTCTTATCTGGTATCTGACATTCTCTGATGAGTTGAAAGCGAAGTAACACAGATGGATGGCGTTCTCTTTTGAAGAACAAAATGTACGGGGCACTGAATTTTCAAGTACATGCTACGTGAAGTTAACTCTTAGATTGAAGGAGCATCTTTTAAAGGAGAAGGAGGAAAAAAGACCTAGGGACTCAAAAGGGCTCTTGGGGTTTCCCTGTTGATGTGCATCCTAAGTAAGCTAACATTTACACAGTCCCTGCTACTTTCAGTGTACTCCAGACAATGGCTAATCAATACTCATTACACAGCTTTAAAAAGGCCGAGTATTCTGGGGTGGTGAGCCGCATCCTCTCAAATAAAACCTAAAGCCTGGGGCTATTTGGCCAGACACCTCTGTCCTTGGAGTTTTCCTGAGATCAGACTGGCTGTCCTCCTCCAATGAACTTACCAGGCCTTATATTCTTTCAGAGGAAAACCTCAGTTTGTAGAAATATCATTTGCTAATGGCACAGGAAGGAATTTCATCCAGGGAATTTTTGATTAGTGAACTCAGACCACTTTAGGAATCAAATGTGAGGTGAGAATGAAATGAGGCACTGGTTCACACACCTAGAATTCATTATTATGATCCGGCAGAGGAATCAGCTTGTCATGTTAAATTTTAAAGAAACATGAGAGATACAATAGTCCTGTTTCAAATACTCAGCTGTGCTCCTACTGAATCCTTAGACTCCCTACTTATTTCGGGGTCAGATAGTAAATATTAAGAACATCTATTTTATATCCTAAGGTTGTGCGTTTGATTATTCTCGCACATGCTCACCGTGCCAGTAACATCCCGGGATTTTTTCAGCCCAAAGATAGCTCTCTTTCTCAGAGAGTTAATATTTTGGTTTGTTTTTGGTTTTTTTTTAGCAAAGCAAAAATTTAAATAATATTTAATAAGTGGCTCCATGGCTGCCACAGTCTTTTCTCGAGTTCACTTGGTGTCAAAATTTTTCAATTGCCCTGCAGCAAGAAGTTCCTTTCAATAATAAATCCGAACATATGGAAGAAGCCAACCTTTATAGCCAGTGGGCCATCAGACTGTATTCTTTAAAATTTTTCACGAGGACTTTCTCTAATTTAAAATAAGCTGTAATAAAAATTTCAATGTATTTTATTTCTAGTGTTATATAAAGGCCACTCAAATTCAGCAATAAAATATTTCCTGGACACAAATAGTTTAATTTTTTTTTTTTTTTCTAACGTACATCTTCAGAGTGACTCTCAGAGCTGCTTTTGCTCCTAGATCTTCCACCTGGTAAAATGTGCATGTAGGTGTCTGGCCAGGGGCACAAGCACTGAGGGGAAAAGATCAAAGGCCTATAAATGTGTCAAACTTTCAAATGCAAATCACCTGCCATAACGCTGCTGAGAACAAATCCTTCATTATCACCATTCTGTGAAAGGCTTAAATTAGCCTGAATTAGCTGAAAAGAACAAGAAAAAGAAAGCCATCTATCTTCCTGTGAGTTTTATTACCTTTAGATTTATTTGGCTAATGGTTTGATAGCCCACTAATCTGAATATCTGCATAACAGATTCTTCAAATGATCCATAAATAAAATATGTGATCACATAATGTTGCTATTAAAGTGAGATCTGTGACAATAGATTAATAAAAGAGCACTTACAATAAGCCAGTCCTTTTCATTGCCAAGCTATGAGCTGCTGTGATTGATGTAATAGCAATTATCAACTGGCTTCTTAGCTTGAATCACATTTAAGGAAAATTTTTGATGTGCACTTCCAAAATTGTGTGTTCTCCAGATAGATGCTGTACCCATCCTTTCCTTTTGGCTGTCATTCTGCAAATATAACTACTTTCCTAAGAGGAACTATGTCTTGGAGATTTTTTTGTGGATAGTTTCAGTGATGTTATAGAATATTCGAACAATCTAATTGATTAGAACAGCAATAGTTATAAAACCCCACAATCACACTATACTTTATTTATAAGGGGAAATCCTAGGACTGTATTTTGTTAAATGATCAACTGCAGAGAGGTTTTATTAAGCGAACTCTGCTTGGAACTTGAAAGAGGATAGGCTGCTGTCAGAAAGCTCTTGGTTTTGTTGGACAAGGCAATGTCTGAGAGGAGCTGGCTGGGGACCCTGAGCTCTGCAAGCTTCTTCAGAAGGTGTCCTCAGGTGAGTCTGGTGAGACTTCCCAGAACATCTGTGCTGCTAACTTCTATCTGCACCAGGGACACTTTGTACCTCCCTGGCTCTTCTGTTGGTCATATTTTTAATAAATTCCCCTTCTGAAACATTAATCCTAACACAGTCTCTTAAATTGGGTTATCTTCTGAGTTATATCACCAGTTAATCACAATATACACACTCGGGTCTTTTCCCCAGCGGTAACAAGGTTGTAAGAATTCCATCCAAGAGAGCTATACAAGGTCATATTAATACCCACATGGATGAGGACCCTACAGCTTTGAAATCTCCTTTTCACTGTCATGCCAAAGCAGCTCCAAATCTTTGGCTTCTGTGGTGAGAATGGCCTGGCCATTGGAAAATGCCAATGATAGTTGATAGCAATTTTTTCTGGATCTGCAATTTATGGCTTCCCAGCACAAACTGTTCGGTTTTGTAATAGAAAAGAAAACAATTCCACGCTTAAATTGCTGGTATCTTACAAGGTAAATATATTATAACAAAGAAGTTTTTGCAAGATACACACCACCATTATTGGAAGGAATATAATCTTCATGGATTTGTTCAGTTCTCTGTAAAAAATCAAACATTTTCAATGCCAGTGCCATATGCCCACTATACACAGTTATATTCTTCAGCTTATCAGTGTGGGGAGAGGAATATTCTCTCTGTAAGGCCTCAGTGGTGAGCTATAGACAACAGAACAAGAAAAGAATTTGTGCTCTTTCATAATTTTTTTATTAGCTTGCTAGGCTGTTATACATGAATCAAGAGATTATTACAGGACAGTTTTCAGCCCGCTTTCCAAACCACTGACACCAGAGGTTACAATGTGGAAGGTGCTGGAATAGAAGATTCTGGATAAAGGTTTGTTTGGTAAATAGAAACTTGGCCTTTGAAGCTGAAAAAAAACCCACAACTAGTCTCAAAGAGAAAATGTCATTGTTCATCCTGCTCATATTACTATATCTCAGAACCTCTTATCTATGTGATTATTGCAGTGTTTTCTTCTGGTATTGCTAAAAAGAATATTCTTAAAACAGGACAACATAATAACACATTCTATGAGTTTTTACCATTACCATACTAAAAACTGTAACAGTTAGCAACTGACTGCAATACTAGGGGAAAATAAAAATATTCCATCAACTGAAAACAGTATTTCTTTAGAAATCATAAAGAGAAATTATGAAGCCAATACTTTTCCCAAATATGTTTCTTGCAAATTCTGAGCAATCTGCAAGCACTAAGATTAGGGATTTTCAGAAAGGGAAACAAAGTGAAACAAAGAGAATCCTCTTTGATGACAGCATTTCAGTAGACACCAAAACAAGGGTGTATTTCCGCTTGGAGATGTGCGAGCACAAACCCATCACCTTCCCTTGGACTTGATAGGAAGAACACCTACAAATCCTACTAATTTCATGATAAATAATAAATACATAGAGAACACAAATCACTACCTGAAATCATGCTATAAAAGCTTGTATTTTTCAGGTTAAAAGGTCATAGAAAAGCAGGAGTAGATGTTGGGCTGTGCACTAAAAATTATGGTAGGAGCCGTACACAGAGAGGACAACAGTTTTTGCAGCAGATAAAACTTGGACCATTTCTAGGGTTGGGCCTATCCTGTTTGTCTGTTTTTATGTGGTGTCACTGCCAGGGTAACAGTGGGACCTTGGGATGGAGGAAGAAGACAGCATATAAGGGTTCCTTTAATTTGCCCATGAATTTATTCAAAAAAGACCACACTCAACAACTCCTTCCACCATGTCCCAAAGAATAACCACAGCTTGACACAGATTCAACCTTTGTCAAAAATATTTGGTGAGACAACTAACTGGGTTTCAAACTTGGCATTGGAGGTGCTCTAGCAGAGCAAATTGCATTTTAAAATATTAAAATAACAAATATTAATGTAGAACTACTTCTACTCTATGTTGGCATTAGAAATACTTGATTAACTTCTTTTCCTTCATTGATTTTTATTCAGGCAGCTAATTAAATTTAAATATCCGTCAGAAATTTTAGTAGAGGTAGCTGTTTTTAATGAGCAAAATTTTTAAAGGTACATCCCTTTCTCCAGTCATGCTCAGTCTCTGAAGTGACAAAACCTCTACAACTTGGTCAAGGGAAATTGGGGCAGGGGTAGACAGAAGGCTTGGGCTTTAAAAGTTCTTTAAGTTTCATATGCGATTATCTTAAATTTAGTATTGATAGTAGTTACAATGCAGGATACATGAGCAAGGGAGCTGTGCAGAGTGGTTCTGTCACCCATGGTAATTTTGTTTTCTTGAAACAGTTAAAGTGTTTTGTTTCCTGAAGGAAAAAGTGCTAAATCTAGCGCAGAGTTTATGGTTTCGTCAGTAGCACTTGGGTTTACAACAACTCCCAGTAATATTCTAACTGCAGTTTCCTTTTATCTACAGATATAATATGGCAGGGCCTGACACCTTTTTAGACATGAAAAGACTATCTTGTCTCAAGTAACAGCTGCCACTGTCTCTTTTGCCACTCCACTTCCAAGCATCTTCCTTGACATAAGAGCAGAGAGACAAGGCTGTGCAAATCCTCAAAGTTAAATAATCACCCTTCTCAAATAAGGAAATTTCTTGGTTAACTAGCAAAAGTTTTATTGTGCTCATCAAATTTTTTCTGTTTGTTAAGCTGGTTCATGCATGTGGGTAAGTATTTCAATAATCTCTACCAATTGAAAAATGACAGTGGCATATAGCCATTGAGAGGTGGTCTTCTGAACTATATATTTTTTGAGCTCTCTATGTATATATTCCATGTAAACAGCATTTATTTTCCTTTCTTGTTGATTGTGGACCTGAAATAGTGAGTTACAATCCTAAGAAATGCCAAGCAAATGCTTCCTTTGTTAAGCTATGCTAAACAAATGAGCTGCATTTAACTAATGTTTAATACTGTTTGTAAGTGGAAAAAATTATATTTATACTGCTAAACAGAACTCATGGCTCTGCTCTTTATCTCTGTGAGCATCATTCAAGTTAGAGGGATGCCAGCACAAGTAGTGATAGATCAGGTAAAATACTCGGGCCGGGAGAGTAGATGCGCAGAAAACCTTTCAGAAAACTACTAAGAATGATGAACCACCTACCTGCCCCACCTCGAGTAGGTACATTTTTATTATTTTGTATGAAGCACTCTGGTAGAGCCTATTTGGACAGATCAGGACAGATGATAAATGAAAATCTATTCAGGCTCATGAGGTTGATGCATCAATTGATTTATTCTTACAGGCAGTTTAACATAATGCTGTAGAAATATTCCCTGCAGAAAAAAGTTACATTACACCCCCTCAATTTATTTAAACATCGTTCTCACAAGTGTGAGAGGTTGCAAAGCAGTCAGCACAGTAGAAAACTCCAAAGAAAAATTATCCCTCATCTTCAGATTGAGTAAATTACATAAAGATGAGAAACCAAAACACTTTAAAAATTGTAATTACCCTTCTCTAATGAATCACAAATTTAATTCAAGCAACAGTCACCCCCAATGATAAATGTTTTTATTTGATGCAATGAGCAGCTACAGCCTAAATAAAGGAAGCACCCAACAGTTGTTTTTTCACATTGCTGTTTCTGAAGTAGTGGCAGAAAACTGGCATAAAATTTGGATGCATGACACATTAAAAAATTTGAAAATTTTCTGCTTTTCATGCTTGAATAGTACTTGTGAAACCAGATTAATTAGTAGCAAAAATCAGCAATACAGTATTTTTTCCTCTGCAGTTTCTAGTATTTTATACCTCATTTCTGACTTTAATCATTCACAAAATATGAACTTGTCATAATTCTGACACAGTATTTTCATCTCCTCCTCCAATAAAGCAGTCACCCAAAGCAGATTTGTAAAACAAAGAAAATTCCCTCCAAAAATCACTCCTGGCCCCCCAGGTCTGAAGAAAGCTATAAACCAAAGAAATCCACACATTGTGGGTGAAATTGAATGATCCCTGCAAAGAGAAGAGCACATTCCCATACCCTGAGAGGGAACAAAAGCAAGTTTGTTCATGTGATGTTGGCATTTTTATTAATGAAAATTTAAACTCTTGATTTCAACTTTCAGTAGCCAAAATCATCAGCAAGGAAAAAATTAAAAAAAACATACGTAACCAAGAACAATGTTTTTCCACAAACAACCCCAGCCAGATCTCTTCATTACTGACCACTCCATAAGGAATGTTTTCCTGCCCATGGCATGGGGGTTGGAACTAGATGATTTTAAGTTCCCTTCCCAAACCATTGTCATGCTATGAATCTCTCCACTGACAGTCCCCAGGTGACTCCTATTCTCCTTGACAATACTATTCTTCCAGCTACCCTCTCACATCAGCCTCATGCTTAAGAATCTCCAGAAGACAAAGACCATCTTCAAAACTGAAAATAAGTTTCCAATATTTTTGATTTTTTTTCTCATTTCTAGAATGCTAGAATTCTAGAATACATTTCTAGAATACATTTTCGAATTCTCATTTGGAAAACCAGATATAAACAAAATTTTTCCATCTACCCACAGAGTAAACTAAGAAAATACCATTTTGGCTAATTACAGACTATTATCTGTAGGCTACCTATATCTTCCTTAAATATACCTGGAGTTTAGCTTCTGAACTTGGTCCTTGGCCATTATGAAGAACTGACATTTTCACTAAAGCACAGCCATTCTAAATTTCTATTATTAACAATATAGCAAGAGTCACCTTCCTCCTGGCTGATGCACAGAAGTTGTTACCAACACAAATGTACACAAGGAGGCATCCCTTCAACAGGAAACTGTTGAAGACAACTTTTTTTGGTGTATGAACATAGACTGCTTCTATAATAAAGAGGTAGGAAGAGCATCTTCAAAACTGTAATTGTACTAAAGTTTCCCCTTTAAAACACCCCCAAACATTTACATAGTATTATTCAAAGAATTTGCAACATTATTATTAGATTTTCTGTAACTTAATTTTCACTGTATTATGAAATGAAGTGAATGTTAGATGGGATTTCAACCTTCTTTATGAAAAACTGCCCTAAACTATAACTGTTTAATTATAACAGTAATCAAATTTCCTTAAATATTAGATATGACAGCTACAAAACCAGAGTATCCTTACATGGCTTATTCCACTCTTTGGAAGATGCACACATCCAAAGAACAGCTTATTATGGGGCACGGCAGATATAAATGTAGCTACCCCTGCAAGGTACATCTGCTGTGTGTCTCTATCTGGTCCTTCAGAGATTGTCAACACAACCAGAAAAACATGATTTCAAAACTCATTTCAAAATTTGCAAAATTAAGTTAGTGGAGGAGCAGGATGGAGAATTTCAGTTTCAAAATGCTGCATCACCTTCTCTTGTTAAGAGCACTGCAGGCACTATTTTAGTAAGTCTGTTTTTATAAGCCAGACTAATAGCCCTACACAAAATCCTCACAATTGGTTAGGAAGAAAACTTTTTTCTTAAATAAATCTCCTTCATCCTTGCATATTGTATCCTGATACTTATGTATCAAGTTCAGGATGCAAACATGCCCAGAATCACTGGTACTTGCCTACAATCAACTGTTTGGTACTTTTGTTAACATTTTCGTTTCAAACTTCAGCACTTCCTATTCATCAAAACTGGGTCCACATAAAACAGAGCATACTGCAGAAACTTTTAGAAAGAACTCTTCAAAAACCGACAGTTAAATGATAGTTAACTGATATTTAGTTGTTATAATAATCTATTTTATGGAGAACCTAATTGGTTTTGATTCTTTGTTTCAGTCTTTCAGACAGGGGAAGGGGACTGTCTGCCCATGCATAAGTCACAACAGCACTTTTGTCTTGCTCTGTGGGATCAGAACCCAATCTCTCAACTGGTTGCTCTGGACTTCGGGAACAATTAATTTCCTCTGCAGAGGATGGTTTTGGAAACACCTGCACTGAGAAACTATCAGCAGTTTTCTTTGAATTGGTTGTTGTTTTCTTCCCTTTAATTGTAAGGGATGAGTCACTGTTTGTCCTTTTGCTGGTAACAACACTACTCATTTTCTTTGTAAAATATTTTTTAAACTGGCTAGGCTTCAGTTGCCTTTTCTGCTGCTCATAAACCAGGATTTTATCCACGTGCCCATCATCACTGTCTTCACTAGAAGAGCATCTGCTCTGACACACACTCTTTTTAAAAGAAGCTTTCCAAGTAGTTTCAATACAAGCTTCTTCAATGTGACAGCCAGTTGCATCTGCTGGCTTTTGAGATGCTGGAAGCATTTCACACCCATGATGACGTGTCTCTGTTGTTTGCCCACTGAAGGCTAGAGATGCTGAACCACTTACATAAGGGTCTTTTTGCACCATTTCAGCCAGGATGTCAGCTTTTTTGTACTCATCTTGATAGATATGTATGCTGGATTCACTTGCAGATTTTTCTGATAGAATATTTTCACTTTCCTGCACTGGTTTATTTAACTGACATGAGGAAGAGACATGATTTCTATCACAATTCAATGTTTCTTTTGTTTGTTTAAAACAGTTCAAAGATTCCAGTTGCATTACATCTTCAGACAAAGGCTGTGATGGAATAGGAGCCTTCTTAAGAATTTGCTTGCTTAAAGACCACTCGTGAAGTTGTCCCATAGCATCATTTGAAAACAAATCATCTTCGCTCTCAGAATGTTTATCAGACTGTGCAACATCAGAATATTCTGGGCTATTTCTTGCTAGTTCATGACCTAGTGGATGTAGGCGTTTTATGCATGTGGTTAAGCCAGCTGCTGGACCATGGTCATCACCTCCACGGGCTGATGAAGTGCTGAAGGAGGTTCCCTTCCCATCACACCAGCTGGCACTGGTCTGCTGCAGACCAGCTGGTACAGAGGAAGAGGAGGATATTCCTGAATACTTAGTGCATTGTGAGGGCACGGAGGAGTCAGCAAGAGCAGCTGCTGATGCTGACATGTGAACTGTTGACATGCAGGAAGCTGCAGCTAACGCTACATCTTTTGATCCAGTACTTCTCTGCTGTATCTGATCTTCCGTGAAAGCTTTTGTATCTGACCTGGAGTGCTGCACAGGAAGAATTCTGTATGTAGGCTTTAAATTAATTTGAGACATAAGATTGGTAACTTCATCATAAGCATTTGGTAGATCCTTTCCTTCTGGTCTGTCTTTCCTTTCTGAAAAAAAATAAAAAAGTACACTTCAAATAGCATATAAATCACAGTTCAGATTTCTTAGTGCTAAAGTATAAAACAGTAAGATTAAAGCAACAGTCCCTGCCAGGTATCATGACCTCACCTTATTTTGGCATGATATTGTTCAAGAGTGGAAGAAATGTTTTTTGCTTTTTTACATTCTAGTAAGACCCATAAATTCAGAAGAAATAAGCTTTTAGTCTTACTTTTCTGTTTCTTCTGAAGTACTTCTGACTTTTCCACTTGATAGAGGGCAACAACATCAGGATAAGCAGCCTGAAATAAAGACTCTTCTTCTACTGTGACTACAAACAACTCCACAGGCTCATCTTCTGGATCAACATAATGTTCTGAAAATATAATGAATGTACTTTTGACATAGATATACATATGTCAAAGTAGGGAATGAAAAACCAAACAGCAAAGATTTGAGTTCAAAGAAGGTACCTAAAAAGTCAATAGCATGCTATTTGAGATTTACCTACAAGTGAAGTCTTTTTTTCCTGCCAGTCTCCTGGCACAAATGGACACACTACAGAAAGGCATCTGACAGCACAGAAAAATTTCTAGCTAGTAAATTTGTCACAGCTTCAGGTACACAGCGAAATAAAGTATGAAATACACAGTTCATGTCTTATTAACATGTACAAGAAAAAGTAGCTGAAGACTGAGTCCCTTGCTTTCTAGGTAAATTTTTTTCTCTTCAGAGCATTGTTTTTACTTTCACTTTAATTTCAGGTGAAATTTGATGCACATTTTCTGTTATTTCCACAGAACAGTTTCCAATCTCACCCAGGTTTCATTGCCTCAGAGTGTTGCCAAACTCTTGTCCTCTTTAAAGCTTGATTTTATTTTTTCCTATGAACTGTTTTGTTCCATAATGTCCATAGAAACCAGACCCACCTGGTTTTTGCCACTCAATTTCAAAACAAGGAATTCCATATTTAACACGTGTCTTAACAATCCTGTAAGAAGAGAAAAGTCCATTAAATGACTTAAATCTAGACTTAAATCTAAAAACATTTCAATATTCTAACTTGGAATGATTCAGAGAAAAAAAATCTTGTAAAATTACTACACCTTTTAAAAAAACACACTGCTCTGTAAACAGTAAAATTTGGAGTATAGATTTGAGCACCGAAACATTTTTATTTCGTTTAACACTCAGAAGATCATTTACGCAAAATAAAAAAGCTCTTCTGTAACAGACAAACATAATGCAGACTCCCACAAACATCAGTTTGGTATCTTCAGCTGACCTGCCCAAAAGGGGCAGTCTCTTCTCCTAAGTAACAAGTTAGAAGACAAAGCAAATGGCCTTAAGCTGTTTAAGGGGAGGATTAGTTTGGATATTTGCAAAAATTTCTTCAAGGAAAGAGTTGTCAAGCATTGGAACAAACTGCCCAGGGAAGTGGTTGAGCCACCATCCCTGGAGATATTTAATTTAAAAGATGTGTAGATGTAGCACTGAGGAACATGGTTTAGTGGTGGACTTGTCAGTGTCAGGTTAATGGTTGGACATCTCCAAACTAAATGATTCTATGATTTGAAGATACTAATGCCAGAGAAGGCTGTTGCCCTGGACAATATTTTTCTGAATGACCAGATAGGGTCATTTTTATCTTCTGCAGGACAGCAGGAAGGGAGATAGAACTTGAACTGAGCAGGGATAATCAGCCACTGTGAGATTTTTAAAAAACATTATCTACACCCCAGTTTAGAAGGGTTCTACATGTCAAGAGTAGGATCATGCTGATCCTGCTGAACCCTTACTGCATCTTTAAACACTTGTTGACAAAAGAAATTTTCAAGAGCACACACTGTGTGTCTTTTAAACTCTTGAAGCACTAGAAAGTGTTATGAACAGAGAATGTCAATGAATTCATTCATCAAGATAAATGCTGGTAATTTATCTTGCCAATCTATTAAAAAAGCATCCCCCAACCAGTCTCCCCATTCTTTAGAAAGTTAACACTGAACAGATCAGCATCTCTGGAAGTAATAATTTAAGATTATGACACATCAATTCAGAAGGGATACTACCACATTGCTATTGATTGTCCTCCTGTGCCCCTGTTTAATGTCTAAAAATCTTGACCAGCATGGAAAAACTATTAACCTTCTTCCAATAAAAGAATTAGGGGGGCAGGGGGAATCTGGCTTTCATTTAGGAAATGAATCCATCAGATAAAGTTAAAATAAGTTACAATTCCCTTCACACAGTGAAGTCCAGATTTGCCAACAGACACTGCAGATTCTAGAAGCTTACTTAAGTTTAAGAAAAGATTAGATCATTAAAAAAAAAATTACATTGAGGGCTGATAAAATAAGAAAATACTAATTCCAGCTCAGAAAATTCCTAAGTAACAGAAACCTGGATGGTGGGTAATTATTCTGGGAGAAAGTAATTACATGCTTATCTTGTTTTTTTAACCTGAATGTCCATTTTTAGTAACTGTATACTTGGCTATTTTTACATTCCTAAATCCAGCAGTGCTGAATGAAAAGTAGTTTTGACACATAATACAATGACAGCTGGTAGGTCTGATAAGCAATTAAAGACTACAACTGAATTGGCAGACGCTCATTTCTAAGCCTGAACTCTTATTTTGAGACACAGAATTCAATTAAACTTGTGCTAAAAACCTGAGCAGATGATCTAGGCAGATCCAATGAAACAGAACAAGAAGTGAGCATGGGAGAACACAAGCACTGCCAGTTAGAATGAAAGGAAACTGCTCTATGTATTGCTTTGTGCAGCAGTAGAAGAATTGGTGCACTGATCTAAATTTTTACCTCTTCAAAACAAGCACAAAGCTTGAAACAAAGATGGAAGAAAACTATATTTCCTTTTTTAATGGAAAAACCCTGTGGTTTTCATCTGTCAGCAGAAGTAAACATATAAAGTTAAAAAGAAATCAAGCTACCTTACCGTATTGCCTGCAGCTGTTTTGAGTCAATGTATCCAGATTTTCTCTGGATCATATCATAACGTGTCAAAAGTGCTAACAGCTTCTTACAAGCGTAATGTTTGGTCCAGTCCATCTGCTCTGAAGCAAATACCTGTCCGTATTAAAAAAAAAAAAAATCCCGAACTTCAGAACTTTCTTTATTCTGTTAAATATCATGCTTGGACAGTTATGTAGTTGGGACACCAGACCAAATAATTAAAATATCTAGAGTGCTTTTATACATCAGTGTAATGCCCAACAACACCTCATTGCCAAGGGAGGGAACAGTCATCCCCACCAGGGCAGATTCATTAGCTGTCAGTGACAAGCCAAGGGAACAGTTGGGTGGTGCCAACAGCAGGGATGAGACAGTTGTTAAACACCTTGTCAGAGTCACATCAGCTCTGTAAGGAGCTGTGAAAGTTACAGATTTCACCTGTGAGAGAATGAACATGGATTTCCATTGTTTAACTGTGGTCTACTATACTATCCATAATTCTTACACTGTCATTATCAATCCCAAAAAATGAAACATTTTAAGAGATCTGATTTTGAAAAAAAAAACCAAAACAAAACAAAAACCAAACAACAAAAAAACCCCCAAAAAACCAAATAAAACCCAAAAAACAAACAAAACAAAAACCAAACAAAACAAACAAACAAAAAAAAACCAAGTAAAGGGGCTTCCTAGAAAACAATGCTAATGTGTATATATTAACATCCTCACTCCCATCTAGTAATACTGTACAATGAAAAACAAAACAATGACAAGTGAGCTTTCTCTTTCTTCCACTTTTCTATAGACCTATTTTCAGCAACTGAGTTTTTCCAAAGTCTTCAAGGCTAGGCTTTCAAAAGTGAGGTATATTAAGATGTTGTAGCAAGATTCTTAATTCTTATTTCCAGTGAAATTACCAATGAAGATCACAGTTACCACAGATCCCTTCCTTAGTAATAAACAAAAGACTACAAAGCTGAATGTCTGGTATTTTGTAAAATACCTGAAAGGATAATAAATTTGGCCTTCGATATTCCTTTATGTTGATCAATTTATTCTTGTTTACAAGAAACTCTTGGATAACCTTGAGATAAAACATAAAAGAGACAGTTTAAGAGAGCAGAAAACTGAAATTTCAAGCATTAAAAAAATTAAGTAGGCTTGTTTTTTACCTCAGAGAATGGAAAGCCCTCACAACTCTTGGCTTTTCTGCAGGTAAAACAAATGTGTTAGGAACTGAGAGCAAATGAGAAAAAGTGCAAAATTTTTTCTAAATGCAAACCCTGCACACAAATGCAGGGAAAGGCAGTTGAATTTTCAGGCCATTCCTACTTTCTGATACTGTCCTCCACTGCATTTGCTTGTTTCACTCGCTCCAACCGATGCCATGCACAAGGGCAGTAGTGTTTGGAGTCACTGGGTCTGCAGCACCTCACGCTTTCACAGAATTTACATCCACTCTGCTCATGTTCCTTGTAAGATCCTATAGCAGCAGACACACAAAGTGAGGAGAAAAGGGGTGTCCAAAATCTCCCAGTCTATAAAGCCAATATTACAAACAGAAAACTCAGAACATGTATAAATCTGATGTGAATAGTAGCTGTAAGCAGATCTGAGTGCATTAGCTGTGTTTATGGATCTACAGTAAAAACTGCAAGCTCCCATTTTTTTGAAGACTTTTTCCCTCAACAGTTTCAGATCTTAAGCTGAAAAGTTTATTAAAAACTACAGAAGTAATGTGTGATAACCTGAAAAACACATAAATAATATGTTTGAATCAGGCTTTGCCTTTGACAAATGATGAGTTTAAATGAGTTCACTGATCAAATATGATACCAAAATGAGGGTCCTTGGGATTAATTTCTTTTTAAGAAAACATTGCAGCAAACCCCATCAATGCTAATATGATTCAGTCCTCTTGATGCAGAATCCATTCAGGCAACTGAGGAAATAGTTGCTGAGCAGTACAGAATATAAAATACTATCCTTACTGATCATGTTAAAAAGGCAAATATCTGGGATCCCACAACAGCATTGTGATAACATTCCACCTGCTGTCAACTAGTTTCACATTTGAAGAAAAGTAGTCCCAAGCCTTAGAAGTGTTTATATAAGGGTACGTATACACAATATTGAAAATATGAAGATGGTACAAAAGCTGAAAAGCACTTCTAATGCTAGTAGTTACCCTATAACCCAATCAAAACAAACAAAAACCATCACCCCTTACCCCATAATAAAAAGTTAAGCTAAAAATACAATTCAGCACTTTTCACACTGACCTGGATGATGGCACTCTGAACAGTGAATTACCCTTTTAACAACCAAAGGTGGATTATCATCATACTGAAATTGTTCTTTCCATTGCTCAAACCTAAAAGGATGATGTTAAAAGGACCAAGAAATATTTTTCACTTTTATGCTTTAAACATTGAAAGATACTCTCTTTATACTTCTCAAGCATCTATCCAAGAAACAGTTTTCCAACCTATGAAACAGCATTCTTTTACCATACATCATGTTGGATTTCTAGTATTGACACACACATTATGATAACCAACACAGAAAGCATGTGGTATCTCAAATCCTTATCCACAATCCAATTAAAAATCAGAAAGTCTCTCATCAGTCCCTACAGCTTTCACTCCAATATATCAACATATACCTGCTAGCTCAAGAGATAGGAGCCAGCTAATGCTTAAAACAATTAAGAAGCTTGCCTGGCAAAACACCCAATTCCTGTAGCAAACACAAGGTAATGGTAATGGAATGGTAATGGAATATGGTAATATCCTCCCTAAATTAAAGTATTACAAATATTGTCTTGGAGCTGAAGTACATACTATTAAGTCTTTCAATAAAATCAAAGTACTTATGCAAATTTCCATTTTACCTTTTTCAATTTCTAACTTACCTTTGTAGTAAGTTTTGACCTCGCAGAGTCTCAATTAACTTTAAAGCTTGTTCCTTCCCAACTCCTGGAATCCCCTACAGAGTAATAGGAAATATTATTTAATTACAAAAAAAATTCGTATTCTCACAAAAAACACCTTTATAACATTACGTAGAGAAATGACAAAAAGTGATTACAGATATTGAGACTAAATTGCAAAAAATATTTTTGACCAAGTGTCTTGGGTTAGAGACAAATTTTCTAGGTGGAAAGCGCTCTGAATAAATGCCTCCCCCAAAGCAAAGGTTTCTGACACCCCCCTCACCACAACAGAATTTCTTGGATGAGAGTGGAAAAAACTATTTATTTGACAAAACACACAGGGTGCCCTGTAAGGCACAAGGGAAGGGGAAAGGGAAAAAGGAGTTATTAAACCTGAGTAAACAGCTGATGAACTTTAGTGTCCTTTTCCTCAGGTGTAGCTTCCCCTCTCTGGGGGTCTCCAGGGGGGAGGGGGCCGGGTGGAGGTGGCTCCCTGGAGGATCCTTGTCTACTGCCCTCCGGGGGGCTTCTCAGGTTCTCAGGCGAGACAGCAAGTTGAGGAAAATAAAAGTCCAGAAAAGGAGATGACGAAGAAGCAATCCCAGGGAAAAAAAAAACTAGCACCTGCCACAGCAGCAGCAGCAGCAGCCCGAGAGGAATGTCCCTTCCTCCCCCTCGCTCCTCGGCTGAGAAGCCTGGGGGAGAGCTTCAAAACAACCCACACCGTGCAGTTTCTCCCGGCTGCTGAAAATGTAGTTAAAGCTACAGGACCACATTTCTGGGCATATACACAAACGATAGGGAATCATACCATCACCCCAAGACACCAAGTTCTAAGGGCAGAGCAGGTGACAGATTACAACTGTACTGCCAGAGTAACACACAAGTTGCTCTTATGCTCTACAGCACCTCAGATAAAACAAAGCAAAGAAAGAAGGAGAAAGCTATAATAAACTAAAAGAATTTAGATTCAGAATAGAGAAGTTACAATGAAGTGGTGGAACACTGGCACAGGTTGCCCAGAGTGGTGGTAGATGCCCCATTCTGGAAACATTCAAAGGTCATGCTGGATGGGGCTCTGAGTGACCTGGTCTAATTGAAGACATCCTTCACTGCAGGAGGGTTGGACTAAGTGAACTTCGGAGGCACCTTCTGACCCAAACTATTGTATCAGTCTACGATTTAAAACATGAATATCGCTTTCCAGTTCTTCTTTCCATCTTTACCCTATTTTGCCAAGAACGTACAGCCAAATATAAAGATTGTATTGAGTGCACTTTCTATAGCATCATTACAAATCAATCTATATTTGTTCAGCTGTAATGGCAGAACTGAACACATGCAACCATATAAAATAAATCTACGTTCCAAACCAAGTCCTTATTGGACTACAGCCAGACACTCAAGTAGAGTCGGATATTCAGCTTCTGCAAGGAAAGCATTATTTTGATGTATTTGCAACAAAACAAGTGCAATTTTAGCATGGTATTCTTATTTATCTGTTCTGCCAATCCCCATTCCCTGTGCACTCCTGTAATTCAGCTTTCCTTACAAGTTTCTGTCATCATCTACTTTGCTGAGCTGCAATAACTCAAGAGGAGCTATTGGACATCACATAATTGTGATATTTTAGGGCTATGTAAGAACCTGGCATTCCAGGAGCTGCTTTTGTACAATAACCATTGATTATCCACTATTTTTTTTACTCCCTCTCTTTACACAGTAGTAACAAACTATTTAAAGATTCTTAAAACAGAAGCAAAACTAAAAAGAAAAAAAAAAAGCCAAACCTAAAACCCAAACCAAAAATAATGAAAGGTTTGTGTTTTTCCAGCAGTATCAGTTGTTTAAAGGACAGTTTCATCAAATTGGGACACAATTATTTAAGAATAACTAGATATCCACTGTAAGCCTGAATGGGAGCAACCATTGCCTGAAGTCACTACATGATGAACTGTATGGAAATCCAGTTTCATCCCACTTCTCTTGCCTTTCAAATAGCCATTACGACAGCTTCTGTTCAAAGTCTCAAAAAGAATTCAAGAGCTTACAGGAAAGAAAAAAAGAAAAAAGTGAAGTAGCCATAAGTGAAATTGCTCTCAATTAATTAAGTAAACTTTCAAATAGATCACTTCTAATTCTTTGTAGATTATACATTTACGATCAACGGAACAGGAATACATCCAAACAGCATCCTGAACTGCCTTTATTAATAACTACACCTCAAAACCATCACTACTAAGTCTTTCAAACAGCACAGACAAAGCCTTTTTGTCTCATTTTCCACATCTACTCTGCCAGGGATGCACTTGTGTATGACTTGTTACAAAGCATCCTCACAAACAATGCAGTTCTCACACCTTGACTCAATATAATCAGCATCTAAACTTTAACCTTCACCTCCATTGTAGAAAAGGTTTGGAACAATACAAAACAGTCTTAGACTGATGTTAATAAACCCTTTTGATTACCTCTAGCCTTTCACAAATAGAATTTACAGCAACTTACTACACACCTTCTACTGGATCTCAGTAATCATGCATTGCATACAGCTTTGCCAGCATGCATGTCTCCCTTGATACGCTCAGTTGTTTTTCAAGACAGTATAACCACCTAATAAAAAGTAATTATATTGCTTACCTTTGGAAGATAATCACAGCCCAGAAGAACTGCTAGCCCAATCAAAGACTCTCTGTCACAACCAAGTTTATCCTTAATAGAGGACATTGTGTAACAGTCAAGATGTGGATCCTGCAAGAGAAATTTATTGCAAATTATTTCTGTTACATCAGGGAAGGAACTGCCCCGAGTCACATTCAGTTGTGATTGCTCACTTACCCTTGTTGACCCACACCTGCAGGGAAGGGGTCTACCCCATGAGAGGGGTCTAATAGAACAAAAATAACCTGTCATTAAAATTTATAATGTAATGCATGGACACCACATGAACAACTACAATTCTGAGTTTTTCACTCAGAGCGTGGTTGGGTATTGGTACAGGCTCCCCAGGCCAGTGGTCACAGCACCAAGACACACCTGACAGTTCAAAAAGTGTTTGGACAATGCTCTCAGGCACACAGTGTGACTTCTTGGGGTGTCCTGTGCAGGGCCAGGAACTGGACTCAATGATCCTGATGGGTGTCCCTTCCAACTCAGTATGTTCTACGATTCTAGGTGTTTTTATTGTTTACTACCTGTAGAAAAAAGTGTGGCAAAACTAACATTATCGAATACTAGTGGCTGTGCAAGTCATTTCAGGAAGTGAAGTTTTTAAAATGCATGTAAGCATTTTAATGTGTTACTTAAATTAAAAAAAAAAGAAAAAGAATAAATATGCTACCTAGTATTAAGCATAAGCTAAAGGCATCTTTGAAGTGTAAAGGACTCAAAACTAATATGAAATCGACACTAACATGAACCAAAACATAGGCCACTGCCCTTTTCCTCAAAAATGACAAAAAGAAATCCCCATGCAAGCCAACAACCCAAAGTAATCCATTTTTCTAAAACAGATGCCTCTGACAGACCCAAATTATTTTTTATGCTGACTTACATACGCAACTAAGTACACCTGAAAGATTGAGCTTGCCTGCAGTTTTAGTGACAAATGAGAAGGACACTGAGTGAAATAAGCAGGTCAAGGAAGAACTCAAACATGGTGTCACCAAAGCAAATAACCTTCCATCACCTTTAAATATTTTTAAAAGAGTTAATTGTTTGTACTGCACTTCTTTTGTTCTATTGATTTTCTCATATCACCAAAGTATTTCGTCAACAAGTCTTTCAGATGAACATCATAAATTACAGAAATTTGGGATAGCCTTTCACCAGTTCTGGAAAATTGTATTCTTAACAAATCAACACATCAAGACCATAAATTATTTGGGTTCTTGATTGATCACAATTGAGTATGATCTAGATGTACAATCCCTACTCTATTCATGCTCAATTGGGACAAACAGCATTAATTGCACATATATTCATAATAAAATAAACCTGTAAGACACAAGTATGTGAACACTTATTAGATCCAAGATGCTCAGGACTCCCAAATGACCTAAGGGTAAAATTTATAGGAAGCAATTACTTCACTCAACTTCTCCACTGTAAAGGAGGAAACGGGAAAAAAGTTTGCTATTTTAGCTTTATACGAGACATCACGGGGTACTACAAACACAGGCAATATTATGCTGTTCTCAGTAGCTTTGCTCTCACAGCCAATACAAGAACTACCAGTGAATTAAATAAAATGCTCCTGTCTTAAACATAGTATTTTAAGCAAATCCAACTACTACAAGGTAAGTTCAGTAACAACTATGTATTTTTTCCAAGTCCCTTCTTTCTATTTACATTTCTGTAAAGAGTCTACAGAGAGGGTGGGAACAGGGTGAGGTACATTACCTTAGCATTCATGGCAAAGTTCCTATAAACTGTTTGAGCTCCATACAAGAAAACATCCCCATCATTGGTAATGCAGCCATCAACATGTCCTTTTGCATTTAGGTAGGCACACATTTCCTCTGCTTCTCCAGCTGCTTGAACCCAAGGGACACCTAAACACTCCAGCAGTTCAAGACACTAAAAGAAGGAACACAAAAGGAAAGAGATTGAATGCTGAGCTATTAAATTCACTTATTAGGATGCATTTTCCCAGACATAAGTGCATATAAAAACTGTTATTGTTGCACTGCCTATATAAGAAGCTATCAAAGAAAGCACTACTTTAGCAACACCAGTTTCCCGTAACAATCAAAAGTAAACATCCACAAACTTGAAACTTTACATAGATACTTAGGATGTTTTCAAAAGAAGAGTAACAAAGGAGTATTTATCTTTGTGAAGCAATGCTGTTTACTCGAGCGGTAATGCTGAGCTGGCACAGACATCTTCCAACAGGTGCCAAACTCCCAGAGAATATCAAACACAAAAGCACAATGCTGTCATCCTACCAAGACTGGACCACCACATAAGACAGAGCGATATATACTTACAAATCACAGAGAAAATAATTTATCTTATAATTTAAGAATAAAACATGAATTCATATATACAATCTAGCAAAGCCATGAGTGTCCATAAAGTCTACTTCATAAAGTTCTGAATAGACAAAAATGGTTAATGGGGGTGGGATGATACAAAGGAGTATTGATGCAAAAATATAAAAGAACAATGTCAAATTTTGTAATAAATGTTCCATTATGGTTGTCATTCACTACAGCACAACATGCACAGGAACATATCAAATAAAAAAATTATTCTGACACTGTTTCTCTTCCACAACGCTTAATAGATGGTGTAAAACCTGACTTCAAAGGTGTCCATTCCTTCAAACCTCAAAATATTGTTTATGTTTGTTGTGTATAAAGCGGTGAGAGATGGAAATGGGTCAGGGGTTAATGACTCAAATAATTGGCCATTTGCAAAAAAGTAGCAGGTGCTTTGCTGAGGCCAGGTTTGTAACCCCCAGCCAAAGAGATTTTTTGGGCGGGTGCTGGTGAAACCTCTAAACCATGTAAGAAAAGAGGGGGTGCCTGCCTGCCATGGGAAGATGACAACAAACCAGCCTTTGTTTAGAAACAAGCTGGGTTTTGAGCTGGGAGAGGCTGATAATAAACGGATCCTGTGAGGTGGGAATAATGCTTTTTATCTTGCCAATTTCCTCCCTTACACAACTGGCTCAGGTGTAAGATACACACACCAGTCATTCCAGTGTCATTCCCCCCTAATCCACCCCAAGGGATCTAGTAACAAGAACCTCAGTTACCTGGCCTTCAGCAGTGGGTTGTAACAAAAGCTATTAATTATTTCAAGTTCTTGTATTTAATTTGGTTAAGATTTCTTTCTATCACATTAAAAATACTGAAACATAGCCCTCAGTAACTCACCTCTTTTAACATGGCTTTAAATAAAGATCTTCCTGTTCTTGAAGCTCCAACTTTCTTTGGAGGTCCATAGCGCATCTCATTCCTCTTGCTCATGGTGTCTGCTTTCAACCTGGGGGCCTCTCCTTCCATGACAAACACTAGTTTAATTCCCATTGATGTTAAGAAAGAGAAGCGAAAAAACAGGTTTCTGCAATAAAGCAAAGTGTTCCATAAGCCGTACTATTCACATAGCCTGATTTCTTCAGACGTTTTCCTTATATGCCTCATGTTTTCCTGAGCCTACCTCAGGAAAAATCCTAGCACGGTCTTCACCTCTAATGATTCTCTCACCCTGAAGCTAAACAAACCTTTGATATATATCCCTGTCTTTGGTTGAACTTGTCATACTATGAAACAGTAGCAGCTTTACAAAAGTCCCAAGAAAATACCACATAAGGACAAGAGCTTTTTGGGGTGTAAAGATTTAAGCAAATGTAAAGGGCTTAATAAAAAAAATAAAAATTAATATCCAAAATCTGCTTCCAAACACATATTTACATTGATTCTATTATATCAAATATTAATCCCAAACCTATCAATACAGGCACATCTGAAGTGACTGAATACATACCATGTTGATATTTCATATCATGCTGAATTCAACAGAAGTCATAGGAGTGTATAACCATCACATAACTGAATATTCTGCACTGATAACCAATAACATGTGCTGATGAAAAATTGTGTATATTTTCATTTTTATCAGCACTGTCTGTAGAAAACAGTGCTTTGAATTTACAGATGCTGAGACATGTTTATTCCTTAGGTAAGTAATTTAAATTAAAAATATACATATTCTTCAAGGTTGTTCAAATGCCTGAAGAACAATTTAAAAATATTTAATTCAACATGAGGGTCTAATTAAAATTAACTTCAAATCCTTTACATATGCAGCATAAGCGGGAACTGAATCAAAACACTAGCCATATGAATTTCAGAGTTACTCTTAGAAGTCTTTTGAATAAGTAACATATCTATATTCTGCTCCAAGACTTTTGGCGAAAGTAATTTATATGGATAGCATACCTGAGATGAGGCTTGGAAACTACTCCAACCATCTTTTTAACGGTCTGTGCTTCACAAACCCACAAACTTAAATCAACAGCAAGTGTTTTCCCTTTGAGACTACTCAGGCTCACAGGTTGTCTCACAGGCTCAAGGATTTGCCACAGATACGTCACTCCCATTGTTTTAGCTCCTTTATTGTCAGAAGGAAGATTTTAGCTGTGAAGACCAAACAAAATAGTTTTAGAATATGACATGAAGTGTAACATATTATGAATATGAGGTTCTGAAGATAAATATATTTGCTATTATCAGTTCTACTTTTATGATCCAAGAACACATGCAACCAAATCTTTTAAGTGTAGTGACTCCAGTTCACAGATGGTTTATTACTAAATACCTTCTCTGGACTGAACAGTTGCATTACTAATTAGCTGAATATAAATAAAAACAAACTCAGTTGAGAAAAAGAAAAAAATAAAAAAATATTAATTTCCAAGTCTTATGTGTCCCTTACATAAACACAATCCAAGTTTTATTAAAAAACCACAGGATTCTTGAGGGAATTACTTCCTGATCTGAGGTAGGACACACATTAAAATTTTCTGTCCATATAGATGTAGCTTAAAGCTATTTGAGGAATATTTACAATGACAACAGAATTTAAATTTTCCCTGCATTCCAACATGATATAAGAAGGGTCAACACCCTCAGACTCTGGTTTGGGAAATTCAAGTTGGAGTTCAGGAAAAAAAGACAAATAGTACTGCAGCAGTAATTGCTCAGAGGTTGCAGAGATTCTTAACATCCAGCTGGCATACTGTGCTACTGCTTTAATCCAATACAGGTGGAAGTCTCTCTGAGCAGGGAATCAACAGCGTTTGGCACCGCAATTTGGGAAGAGAACTCCAATGTAGTATTAAGAAGGAGGCATTACTTTATTCTGGCCCTGGAGGCCTGGGGAACAGCTGCACACAACATGCACACCTGTCTCAAGATGGTACACCTGTTTCTTAGCCAGGGATGTCCACATTCATCAGAAAATTGTGACATTTCTGAACAATTTGTTACTTAAGGCAGACACAGAGCCCACACTTATTACTTCAGGCAATCACAGACCCTTAAACGGGATTAGGCCAACTTGACTTGTTACTAAACTCTCAACACAACATGATGACCTCTGAATGTGCCTTCCAGCAAATGTTTTGACATTTGTAACACTGTGATTACAGACACACCAGTGTGTATGTTTTACTGCGTCACTTTTGGTATTGTGTGACTAGCAATATCCATAATGCGTGCTAGTTGAAAACATACACCCATTAGGTGGTATATTTGTCTTATTTACTTATATAGCTCCACTCTCCACAGTACCCCATTACTGCACTAATTCTCTTTGGTTTTCATTATTCTGGTTTTCACACCTTGCCAGGTTTTTATAAGGCCTCTAGCATATACTGTCCTTTCCCCACCTCACAATACCAATTTATTCCTGCTCTTTCTTATTGTATAAAGTTTGTCTCATGCTTATTTATCTTCTCTCTTTTCCCCCAGTATTAGAATATAAAAATCAAATAAATTCTGGAATGTTTTGTACTTCTTTTTGATTTTGACACTACTGTATACTCAGATAAATTAAAATGCTCCTTCAAATAAATCAGACTAGATGACCTACCTGTGCTCAGAGATCTGCTTAAGACACATAAGGAGCTAAGGCACTGTGTGGCCTCTCACATTTAACACCACAATCTGTCAGAACAGAAACCCTGCCTTTGGAGAGTACCATCTTTAATTCTGTTTTAAAGCAAGGCAGCTATTCAGTTCCAGGTTGTTTTTAAATCAAGTTGTCATATTAAGATTTACTTTCAACAGAATTTAGGTCTCTAATCCATTTCTTTAACTACAACAATCACTCAACCTCATTTTAGTTGCATGCATACACAGTATTGCTTTTGTTGTTACATGTTAAGCACCTAAAATAAGTTAAAAATACAAATTAAGTATACAGATACATGATAAAATTTCTTGAAGTCCAGGATGATCAGTTTCTCTGATGTACAGGGGAGGTATCCAAACCTTCCCAAAAGACAAGCACAATAATTCAGCTTCAGTGAGAGAACACCTAACAAAGAAGGGAGTTGCCTTTTTGGTGTTGTCATTTAATTTCTGCAAGTCTGCACCAACACAATTTCTTAAAAAACAACTGTGCTCGTGAGTTTCTAAATCTTGTTATAGACTGTGACATGGTATTTAATTAATGGGAAAGACAAATACACTGCAAACACCCTACATTTCGTTAGATTATGAATAATAAAAAAATGATAAAAGGCTGAAATTTTCATTGTAATAAAGTACAGCTGTTTGGGGACTTAAGTTTTTCTTATCTCATTGAATATATATTTAAGAGTGAGTTATGAAAGCCTGCAAGACCAACCAGTCTTTGCTTTATTTTGTAACATATTTAAATTTAGATTCTGTGTACAAATAGCTCAACTACTCTTAATATAAATCATCTGTCTACTCAGATGTTATTTAAGAGTTTCGTTCATCACAAGCCGCCAACCCCGGAGATAGCAACTTCCAAAGAAGCAAGACTGAACTTAATTTATTTTCATATACTTAGAAATAACTAAAGATCATTAACAGTAAACGTAAACTTAACCACCCCCCTACAAAACTTCTCAATATCTCTTTAGGCCAGAATATGCTAATGCTATAAAGCTTTTATGTTTTATATCGTGTTTTAAAACTACATTCTCCTCGAGTAAGTTTTGAACACAGCCAGTAAAGCAAGTGACTTAAAAATAACTACAGAAAGCATTTAATGCTGCAATTCAATTCATACAGAGACACTTTCACACACTACCGAAGTAACTTGCAAAGACAGACAAGCATATGCTTTATGTCTCACCCAGAAGCCTTCAAAAAGGAGGAAAAACACGGAGGAGGAAAAGCGCGGATAAGAAAAAACACGGCGGGGGAAACACGAAAGCCCAGATGCGTTTACAACTCTGCCCCTCTCTCTCTGCGCTACCCCAGCACAGCTTCGCCAATAGACCTGCGCACCCGAAGTACAGCAGCGGCGTGCTCCAGCATTTACGGATTCCTCCTCAAACGCCTAAGGATTTTTCCCGCTGGATGAACGCAGCCCCGAGCAGCGAAGCGCCGGGACGAGCGGGCTCCTAACACGCAGCGTTTGAAATTCCCGCCCCGCTGCGCCAGCGCTCACCGCGCCCACAGGAACAGGCGTGCCCGAGCGCCCCGCGGGCTGCTCAGCCTCGGCTCGGGAGCGGGGGGAATCTCCGCAGGGAGCGGCAGGGAGCGGCAGGGACGCACAGCCGCGGTGAGCCCCGCCAGCCGCGCTCCGACCCGCGCCAGAGCAGCGAGAGCTCCGCCCCCGCACCCGAAAATGGCGCGCACGGAAACGGGCCCCGCGGGCCGCAGAGCGCGCAGGCGCCGCGCTCTCGGCGGCGGCTCTTCCGCCCGTTCCGGCCCGTCCCGCCCCGTCCGCCGCGCCATGCAGCGTTCGGGAGCTGTCCCAGGTAACGCGGAGCGGAGCAGGCTAGGGGCGAGGGGCGGGGAGAGAAGGGACGGGTGACCCGTGCCGGGCGAGGGTCCTGGTGGGCGCTGTCCGTGCGCGCACCCGCTCTCTGGAGCGCTGGGAGGGCGGGGAGGGCGGGCGGCCTGGCGGCCGCAAGGCGGGACAGCGGCTGCCCCCCGCTCCTCCCGCTGCTCCCGCCGCCCCCGGGCCGGCGTTGCTGTCGCAGGTGGCTCTGCGGGGTCAGTCAGCGGTCGGAGCAGGCGTTTGTCACCCACTGCCCAGCTTGAGCCCCCCGCCGCTTGTGAGCGCTAACCCCGAGTGCCCACCTCTGCCGGGGGAGAGCGGGAGCGGCGGCCGCCCGGGCGTTCCAGCCGCCAAGGGACCGTGTCTCTTTTCTAGGAGGTGGGGGACCCTTCCGGGTCGTGAGGTCTTGGGAAAAGCAACAGGTAATCATGGACTTGGGGGATTTCTATCCCTCTTTCGTTTTCGCTGTCCGTAGAGGAGGCGGCGCTGCCCTCTGTGCCGCAGTGCAGTTCTGGGCTCCTCAGTACGAGAGAGAGATGGAGCTCCTGGAGCGGGTCCAGTGGAGGGCTGTGAAGATGATTAAGGGACTGAAGCATCTCTCTTATGAGGAGAAGGCTGAGGGAGTTTGGCCTTTTCAGCTTCGAGAAAAGAGTACTGAGAGTGGACCTCAATCTGTATGAATATCTGAAGGGAGGGTGTCAACAGGATGGACCAGGCTCTCCTTGGTGGTGCCAAGCAATAGGACAAGAGGCAACGGGCAGAAACTGATGTACGGGAAGTTCCACCTGAGCATGAGGAGGAACATCTTTACTGTGCAGGTGACCACGAACTGGAACTGATGGCCCAGAGAGGCTGTGGAGTCTCTCTCACAGGAGATATTCGAGAACCACCTGGACACAATCCTGTGCTATGTGCTCTGGGATAACCCACTTCGTTCCTCTTCCAGCCTTACCCATTCTATGATTCTGTGGGTCAGGCAGTGCTTTTCCAGTGTTGAGATGGGATGGCATAGGCTTCTTATGTACTGGCTGCAAATATATTATGAGAGGAGTCGTGGACATCAGACACATAGTCTAACATGCAACATCTGGCTCAGATAGTCCCAAAAAATGTAAAGCACCCTACTGCTGTGTATGAGGCTGGGCTTCTGACTTCCAGCCCTCTGAAATACCTCCCTTTAGATACAACAGATAGTGTTGTACTTCCTTCATTATTGTAACTGCTAGTGTTAATTTGTAATTTTATCCCTATCTTTGTGACTGTTAAACGTATGGTGCTATACATCAGCTAAAGACCTCAGGCATTTTCTTCCTCTTCTGCCCTTTGCTTCTTCCCATACCTTGTGTTCATCCCACCATAGGTCTGTTCTGATGTCTTTGTTTACCTCTGTTTTGCCAGCTGGATGAAAAGCAGGGTTATTGCTGGGCTGGGTCCAGAGTGGTTAAAGTGGATGTCCCACAAAACAGATGGGACACCTTCCTATCTTTGGTGGCCAGTGAGGGTTGCTAGAAAGCCAGTGGTGTGGGTTTGGTGACAGCAGGTTGGTTGTGTCAGCTCTGGTTGAGGCCAGCTATGACCAGCCAGGTAGGGAAAAGGGAAACAATTGTGGAACTCCATTGCAGTGAATACTGTGGAAAGATAGGCCATTGATTAAGTTGAAACATGGGTGAACATCAGTGGATGCAGCCTCTGTCTTCCTGTCCTTTGATGGTGTGCAGGGTAACTGATGTGTACAGGTTTCTACTATAACACGTAGCAGTCCTGATAGTTTTGTGCAGGACATTTGGGGCTTGCATTTTTCTGTTGTGCTTTCATTATATGCTTAACAATTGCTTGTCAAAATTTGTAGTGATCCTTTGATTGTTTTTGTAATTGAAACTGTCTTGCCTTTTTTTGCATCCAATTATAGGTCCAGTTTTTATTCCTAATTGTATGCTCTTACATTCCATGATAGTGAAGTTAATTTTCTTTATTAACTCAGTACTCTTGATTTGTCTCTCTGAATGACTGTTGGATTCTTGTTTGAATTAACTTTGTCAAAACAAGTTTCTATTAACATAGTCTTTATATTGCAATATACTGAGGTATACTTTACACTTCAGTTTTTAAATATGATGCCTGGACCATTAATAAAACCTTTTGTTAACACTTGTCAATAATGTCCATTGTTGGCTTTGCAGTAGTCTATTACATATTTTAAAATTTATTGATATATGTTTTTGCCAGTTGGTTTCCACTTTAATATTGCATACTTTAATAACCTTCATATAAGTTGGATCAGCTGCCTTTCATTTGCTTTGGATAGTTATTCCCAAACTGTTATTAAAGTTAGGGAAAGTAGTGTTGAGACGTAAAGCAATGATTTTTTCAATTAAAAACTGAATGAAGTTTAGGGGTGTCCTGGTGCAAGAGTTTTGGGAACAATTTATGTAACAAAAGGAACTTTTCCTGTCAAAAATAACAAGAATATGTGAAGATGTCTTGGCGATATCTTTTTATCCCATCCCATCTTTTTTCGTTTTTATTTTTTTCCTTTTGTTTTGTGTCTGGGATGGTCACTGCCCACCCTTCGCCCCCTCACCCCAGCTCCAGAATCTTGCGATAGATGGGACCAGCCAGGCCAACATATTCTCCATTCCAAGGGAGGTTCCTGCCTTCCTTGGCAGACACCTGTCTTTCAAACCAACACAGAAGATAAAAATTAAAATCTGTGTCATTTTCTGTGTATTTATTTTTTTTTTACATTTTGATTATTTCTTTCTGTGTCTTTTAAAGCCTTGTTTCTTGTAAAATCTTAGTGGGTTCCTTGTGGCTGCAGTCAGTTTCTTGGTCCTTTTGGCTTTTTTGTACTGGGGTAAGGTGCTGGTATTTGTCATAATTTCTGAGGCTACTTAATACGGTTTGCTTGCAGTTCCAGTTAAGTTTTGTTTGCAGTACTAGCTCTTCACAAGTTTTGAGGTGCAGACTGTTTTGTCTTTTGCCTTCCTCACAGTTAGATTATATGAGATTATTTTGTTCTGTTTTCTACTTTTATACTCTCTCAGATGTTCAAATAGTATAGCAGTGAAACTCATAGCCCTCACCTTTAGTTTCGATGTTACTAATGACAACATTTAAAGCTTATGTTTTCCTTCTTTTTAGAGAAAGATTTTAATGGAACAGCAGATTCAATGAATACTTGTTTTCATATTTGGGTGATGGACGCCAAGAGCTTGCAAGTGACTGTTTCCTGGTCTGAGTAATTTGTGCATGAAGGCATGTTTTTGTAGTAAACTGAGAGTAGCATAGCTAAAGGTATGTAAGCTGAATCATGAAGTGTATTTACTCCTTGATTTGTGTGTGTGTGTGTGGCATTAAACTATGTAACATAAAGTAGATATGACAGTTTTGCTGTAAATACTTAATGAGCATCATCATTGTAATAATATTAATAATAGTAATAATAATAATCAGTAATAATCATCATTGTTCTCCTCCTCTTCCTCCTCTAGTATTTGATAAAGAAATCCCTACCATACAAAATTGTTGCAACAGTTCCAGATAGGAAGTTTACTACATTTCTGCATTTGCTTTGAATTTTGTTCATTGCACATAATGGAAAGGGATTAATACTGTTTTTCCTTTATCATTTAGATGCTGTGTCATAGAAAATTAATGAGGGGATCATAAGACCCTGTATTTTACAAGGCAGTCAACAAATATATAGAATAGAAATTAGATACTCTTTGTAATGATATAAGAAATTTTAATGTCTCTTGGGTCTCTTATAATAAATGCTGTTCTCTGTGATGTTTGGCAGTATGAGCTGTGTGACCGCCTGTCAGTTGAAATCAGGCAATAGTTTGACCAGAGCATTAGGCTGACACAAGGAAACTACCTAAAGAAGCATCTCTTTCTCCACAGCCCAAGCCTACAGATCTGCATGGTGAAGTGGTTAGGGAGCTCACCTGACGTAAAAAGGAAGAAGTTCTTTCCTGCATTATGTTTTAGAAGAATCAGAGCCTTGAGTTGATTTATTATTTTGTTGTGTGAAGAGCCAGGGGATGAGACAGAATAAGAGACAATGGGAAGAAAGACTGCTCCTTTCCACTGCAGCACGAGTTCTTACAATTAAAGTTGTACTTCAGCAGTCTTTATTTCATTGAGCTCTCTGTAGATTCTGCAAGTAACTAATCTTAAAACATTTACAGAGAGAATGTGGAGCAAAACCCACTGAGAAGCTCTGGGAGAGCCTGAGGGCTTTAACAAGGGGGCCCCGTGGGGTCCTGAGGCTGTGCACTGCGCAGCTGGGCCCACTGTGCTGACCCACCCAGCTTTCTCCCAGACTGTGTCACCTCCCTCTGGGATGCAGGAGATTGTTAGGAGCTGTTAGACTGACCTGTATATCTTCTCTCCTGGATCATGCCACCTGTCCCATGGGACAAGGAAGTGCTTGCTTGTTGTCATCACCTGTATCCATGACTCGGTGTCTTCTGGCCTCCAAGGCCCAGTGTGTTTAGACACGTTACCAGCTTTGGGCATGCTGTGTCTCTAATGCTGGTCATTCTTTCCTGCACCCCACACGTTTAAAAAAAAGTTTTTTTTTATTAGTTTATTTTTATAAATAAGCAGCCTTTCTTAGGCCATGTGTCATGCAGTGATGTTTCTATAGCAGTGAGTGTTAAGTACATTTAATGTATCTGAATTTTGCTCAAATTGGTGATTAAAGTGTAAAGGTGTATTAAAGTTGGTTGCCATCTTTCTTAAAAGGGAGCTCTAGATTAAATTCCGGTAAACAAAGTTGAGTAGGAGAATATAATCCATTTCAGAAAAGTTTTGATGTTGGAACACTGTGCAACTGATGTCCGTTTTAGCCTGTTTTTGATACTTACCAGTAGCTGGCTTAACTGCTAACAACTAAAAAGATTGTGTATTGCATTTGTGTAAATAGCACCTTGCTCCTGCTTTGGGGAAGTATGTCAGCTTCTGTTTTTGTGTAGGGCTTTGGACCTCTAGGTATGAAGAATGTAATACATACTTTTGAGGGAATTAAAACCATACCATAAGCTTACGTTTACAGAAAATATGAAATTTTTATGTGTTTTTAGTAAAGCTTGTTATTTTTGCAACATTTGTTTCAGACCAGTCCTGTTAGCACTGGAATTCTGTGCATTGTTTATTGATTTGTAGAGGAAATTTATATATATGTCCTGTATATAGAGAGAATAGTTATCCTTTTTTAGGAGCATTTTGTTTACTGTGATTAAACTACCTTGTGTGTAAGAAATAGCACAGGAGCAATGCAATGAATCTAAATTTGCCTTTATTCTACTTTTATGTGTTCTGCATATTAATCTTCTCAGCTTTTGTCAACCACAAATAATAAATATACTTTTTGGCCACGCAGCTGACTTAATCAAATCCGCGTTAATGCTGCTGATCATACTATGTTAGTTATGTTCTTTTTACCACTAATCTTCAATTCCATTGCTAACCAAAACCAATTCTAGCAATTATTCCAAAGTCTAATGCACCAAGGAAAACAGAATCAAGGTTGGCTTTATTTTTCATCAATAAATTCAACTTGATTAGAATAGTGAAGCTGTGTTTCTTTTGTTTTGATGCATCTCTTTCATAGTAAACTTAGCCTTAAATTACTGAGATTTCATTTCTGGAAAAGTATTTGTTGCAATGTTTGCTGTGATCTTAATATTTCTTTTACCAGAGTATGGTATGTCTGTGCTATCACCTGTAGGTATATTACCTAGAAGACTGAAACCTATAATATTTCATTACTTTCATTTTTCAGTACTCATGGGTAAGAGAAAGGAAGAAAGTGTTTCAAATCCTGGATCTCAGAAAAAGCAGAGAAGAGAATACACAGATGTACGTAATGATGAGTCTAATGAAGAAGAAAATTTAGAGTTTTCAGCTAATAGTGCCTCTTCACAGTCGGTAAGTAGTTTAAAAAGTCATAGAGACAAAGATATAAGGAAAGTTCTGTGCTTACTGAAGTAAATGTCTTGGATGTAGGCTTCAGTAGAACAAAGGTAAAAGAAACTAGAGGTACTGTCTGTGATGAGGGCTTTTGCATGAGTTCATTCTTGCTTTATTTCTTTTGGGTCATCTAGTTATAATAGTCAATCATAAAATAACAATATTCTGGTTTTATAGAAGGAATAGTGCTGAAGTTGTCAAGTAAATGAAGGAAATGGTTTTTTATAGAATTACAATGTATTTAATTTATGGTTGTATTAAAAGCAGAGAAAATATTTAGAAAACTAATTATTTACTAAAAGAAGTGCCAAATTTATGTTTGTTTAGCATAGCTGACATTTTCAGATGCCTAAAAAAAATTAGTCTTTGAAATGCAAACATTGATGGAAAAGAAACTTGAAAACAGGAATTTTATTTTTTTCTGCTTTTATTTTAGTAATTAAATCTAATTTGATGGAGGATTTAAAAAAAAATAATTTTTGTGATTGCAAATACTGTCCTATGTATTTAGACTGGACATTAGGAAACATTTCTTTAGCAGTGGTAAGACCAGGCTTCTCTGGGGGGTTGAACCTGTCTGGATGCCAGGTGTGCCCCAAAACCACTCTGTCACTGTTCTCACCTGGCCAGGGGAGAGAAACTATAACAAAAGGCTCATGGTTGAGTTAAGGGCAGGGACAACTCACTCCCCAGTGACTATTGTGACCAAAACAGACTCAGCTTGATAAAATTAAGTGAATTTATTAAGAATCAAATCAGTATTTGAGAGATAATGAGAAATAAACCCAAATTTTAAAACACCTCCCTTCCACCCCTGCTTGGCTTATCTTCACACCCAATTTTCTCTGCCTCCTCCCCCAGCAGCACAGAAGGACTGGGAATGGGGGCTGCAGTCAGTTCATTATGTGTTGTCTCTGCCACTCCTCTTGGGAAGGAGGACTCACACTTGTTCTGTGCTCCAGTGTGGATCCCTTCCACACGGTGCAGTCCTGCAGGAACAGCCTGTTCCAGCATGGGTCCCCTGTGGGGTCACAAGTCCTGCCAGGAAACCTCCTCCAATGTGGGGTCCTCTCTCAGTAGGCTACAGATCCTGCCAGGGGCTTGCTCCAGTGCAGGCTTCCCCCGCAGAGTCACAGCCTCCTTTGGGAATCCTCCTGTTCCAGCGCGGGGCTCTCCACAGGCTGCAGGTGGATCTCTCTTCTGATGCCTGGAGCACCTTCTGCTCCTCCTTCTTCTCTGACCTTGATGTCTGCAGAGCTGTTCTTCTTACATATTCTCACTCCTCTTTTCTCTGGCTGTAGTTGCTGCAATTGCAATTTCCATTTCCTGACTCTTAGCCTGGTAGCACTGCTGTTGCTGCTGATGGGCTCAGCCTTGGCCAGCAATGGATCTGTCTTGAGGGTGGCTGGGATTGGCTCTGTCAGACAGGGGGTAGCTTCTGGCAGGTTCTCACAGAAGCCACTCCGGTAGCTTCCTGCCCCTGCTACCACAACCTTGCCACCCAAAGTCAGTAGACTCCTAGAGATGTGGTTGGTGCCCCAAGCCTGTCAGTATTTACAAGACATTTGGACAGTGCCCTTAATAATATGCTTTAACTTGGTCAGCCAACTGTGTAGATCTATTGTCTTAATATTTTATGTTGTATTGATGATAAGTTAGTAATAGGGAGAACTGAACGTTACTGTGTGTGCGGGATCAGCTTTGGTAACTCTTTTTATTTTACTGTGAAACTGCTCTATAGCAACCAACTTTACGCAGTGTCATGAAACCTGTCTGTTTCCTTGTGGCTTGTAATAACTCATGTTTTGTATCATACTGTCATTTTAATTCTTATCACATTTAAAATATATAAACTTAATCTCATTAAAACGCATACATAACTTGAGTTTTAATTGTTCATTCTTTAGCCTGATGATGAAGTTGGGATAATTGAAAGTATCCAGCTGAAGAACTTCATGTGCCATTCAAATTTGGGGCCTTTTCAGTTTGGATCAAATCTCAATTTTGTGGTTGGAACCAATGGAAGTAAGTATTAATTTCATAGTGTCTTTGTCAAGGAACACTTCTGTTAATAATGTAGAATATGTAATTTTTATTTGAAAAAGAATTGCTAGCCATCTTTTACGCATGGACAACGATTCACTTTTAAAATGGGGTACTACACAGGTCTGTTCCAGTAGTTCAAGGCTGGCGAGTTAAGTCTTTAAATTTGGAGATTTTTGCAAAAGGTAATGTGAATATAAATATTTTCATCGCTAAATAATACATACATTTTTATTTGGACTAAATCTACTTTTATGTTTATTATTAAATGTACAGTAATTGTCCCAAGTGCCTACAGTGCCATCACCCATCAGTTTGGAGGAGCCAGCAGTACTTGTAGTGGGGGGTTGAATTACTGCTAATAGTTGCTTAATGCTAAACAAGGTCTGAACCACATTCAGAAACATCCTGATTCCTGGTGGTTTCACCTTCCCAAGGATATTCAGAATTTTGAAAAGCTGTTATAATTAGCCTGGGGAAGAAGAAGATATCTCCTCTGTGGGTTGGCTCTCGAAGGTTTAAAGGTGTAATTATGACCAGTTGCCACTAGATGGCTCCCGAAGGCCAGGGGTGAGGGTGGTGCTGCGTGTACGGGCCACGCGAGTTTCACAGCCAGCAGTTCTGTCATGTCATATCATATTATATAATATCATATATCAAGCCATATGTCATATCATATCAGCCAGAATTACAGAGTACTTCAGGATCATAAGCTTAGCCCAGGCCCCAAAGGTGATAAACACCAAAATGGGGAGCATGTACTACAAGGAAGGTGTTACATAATACAGCTCTTAAGAACCAGCCCGATGACTCTGAGAGCAAATAAATCAGCATTGTGGTCAGCAATTATTAAACTTATATCAAGAATGCTTATAGCAAATTTGTTTTAACATACTCTGGTCAGTTAGCTCAAGCCTATAAGCCCCACACTGGGTGCCAGAAAGGACTGTGGTCATTTAATCCCTTTTGGCAACCCATGCAGCCACTCACTCACATCCCCATATACTCCAGTGGGATGGGAAGAAGAATCAGAAAAAGGTAAAACCTGTGGTTTGAAGTAAGAACCATTTAATAATTGAAATAAAATAAAATATAATAATAATTATAATGAAAAGCAGAAGAAAGAGAGGAATAAAACCCAAGAGAAACAAGTGATGTATAATACAGTTGCTCACAACTAGCCCATCCCTGAGCAGAAATCAGTGGCTCCTGGACAATGTCCCCCAGTTTATGCACTGGGCATGACATTCTATTGTATGGAATATCCTTTTGGCTGGTTTGTGTCAGCTTCTGGCTGTGCTCCCTCCTATCTTGTACAGCTCCTCTCTGGCAGACCATGAGACACTAAAAAGTCCTCAACTTCACTATGTAGCAACAACCAAAACATGAGAGTGTTACCAGCATTATTCTCATGCTGAGCCCAAAACACAGCACTGTACAAGCTACTAGGAAGAAAAGGAACACTTTATCCCAGCTAAACTAGGACAGTATGGCACATAGAAACTATTGAAGGAAAATGAAGTAATTAATACCTGTTTATAAGAGCTCACTTCTTCTGGAGAAAGAGTTAAAAAAAATTGAATGTAAATTTTGAGTGAGCTTAAAATCTTTCAGATGGTTAGATAAATAGTAATGTGTGTTTGGTTTCTTTTGTTGTATACGTGTTTTCATTATGCTTTTAAGGACGAGGGAGGTTCCTTCCTTCTGACGAACAACATGTTGTTGAATGCAAATTGCTAAATAGAAGTAACAGAAATTTTGTTCAGTGTTAGGTTTTTTAGGGAGACCCTTGAAAATGGCAGATACTTTTCTAGCATTATTGTTATTTTATATGTTCAATAAAGACAGATTTTGGACTTGTAATGCATGAATATATAAGAAGTCAAAAAATTCTGATATGAGTGAACTATTACAATAGCTCTTTTTAAAACAAGTTCAATGCTTCAATTACAGGTGGAAAAAGTTCTGTATTAACTGCACTAATTGTTGGACTTGGTGGGAAAGCCACTGCAACTAACAGAGGTTCCTCATTAAAAATGTTTATTCAAAAAGGAGAGACGTAAGTAAGACTTCAGTTTCAAAGTTGCATACGTAGTTCAGTGATAGTCATTCAGGTTAGCTGATGAGTTTTGTTTACCCTAATTTTCTGCATTTTATGGGATCCTCCAGACTTGAATAAAAAGTATAATGCTGAAGAGACCATATTTAAACAACATCTTCCCTCCACCCAAAAAAACCAAACCCCAAAGACAAAAAACCTTAGAAGTTTTACCAGTAGTATACCATTGTTTCTGAATGTTGTGGTTTGAAACCAACTGGAAATTAAACACCAAACTGCTATTCTCTTTCTCCTCCAGTAAGAGAGGGATAAAGATTATGGGCTGAGATAAGAATTTGCTGAAAAAAGCCAGCAATGAGATAAGGAAAACAGTCAGTAACAGCAACAATACTAATAACAGCAGTGTATAAAAGATTACACGCAAAAATGCTCACTGAGTCTGACTCAAGGCAACTGCACCACTGCCGGAGCCATGCAGCTCCTGAGACAAAGAAAATGGCAAATAGAAATGTCCATGCCCATGTTGTGGAAAAAAGAAACAATGGTGGACAAATTGTCCACCCCACTCCCTCCCCAAGCCTGAGACAAAGAAAAACAATGATGGATAAACCCCATGGTAGGACTGGAGCCACCCCACTGCTTTACTTGCCCCCTGCTTTCTCTGGAAGAAAGGAGCAAAATGGTGGCAATTCCATGTCGCGTTCCCTTTCTCTTCCAGCTGAAGCCATGCCCCCAGTGATGATGTGTGGGGCATAGAATAACAGCTCACACACGTCCATGGCTCCAGACTCTGCCTTTTACAGTAATGGCAAGAAAATTAACTCTGTCCTACCTGAAACTGGAGCACTGAATGAGCTAACATAGTGATGTGTCCTCTGTATTGCCTGCTCTCGTGTATTGCTTCTACTCTGTCATTGAATATTCTACAGAAAAATGGAGTTTACTAGAAAGAAAGCATAGGTAACTAGTTATCATTGTTTTGCAAGCAGTGAGGTTAGTTATTTTTCAGTCTTTCTGGTGACATGAATGAATATACGATACAAAGACCTTGATGTCCAGCTGGATATCTAAACATGCAGGAAGTGGATTAATGTGTGCTGTGAGAATGGGGATAACATGTTTAGGGAAACCAATAAAAAGATAGAAGGTTTAGGGGTTCACATTTACATAAAGCTCTTACTCAGAGTCCTAGGTTTTTCCTCTTAGAGGTGCTTAGAGTAAAGTTGTTGGCAGTACTTGCCTTATATGTATTAAGTTAATGTTTCAGTGCTCACTTGAGAAACAGAAAATAGGAATTTGAAACTGAAATCACATCTCATCTTTTCTAGAAGAATGCCTTAAGCATTCTGCTATAAATTACTTTGGTTAGTCTATAGAAGCCAGGCAACTGTAGAAGCCAGTGTGAAAAAAGGAGACCCACCAAAAAGCAACTTGATTCTGCAGTGTAAAATGAGGGCACTCAGATGGGAAGGGAACGTGGAGGAAATGTCTCACAAATGTTTGCTTTTGACTCAGGGCTGGAGTTTCTGGCAGCGTTTGATTCCATACTTCCCACGTCAGGGCGGGGCCGTGGTGTGAGCAGGAGGAAGTTGGGGCCAAAAGCAGAAGGGTTGCCAGCTTTTGCTTTTGCCAGGCTCGAGGGAGGGGGTGTGTAGGTTCAGGGTCAGCCCAGCAGACCTTGCCTCTCTCCTTTGTTTTCTCATGTACCACATGGCCCAGCATGGGGATGGATGCCCTTTTGCCTTTGTCTGGGAAACCATGCCAGGCACTTCCTTGGGGAAGCGTTTTTGTTTGTTTGGTGGTGAATAACTTTCTGGGGATAAAACACTCTGTTTTGTACACTCTTATTAATGTTGTGGTTTTGAGATTTTGCAGTAAATTGCGATTCTATTTTATAATCTCTCTTGTTGTTTCCTCCGCTATCAGAAGGGGTTAGAGGAAAGAGGGCAGTTTGAGTGGGTATACTTTTCCTGCTGGATTTTAAACCAGCACTGTGTCTGATGCTGTTTTGGCTCAAACAAAATAAATACACATTCTTCTGATTGGTGCTGTGGCTAGCTTGCAGTTGTGACCTGTAGGACACAGGATAATTTGTATAGAAAATTAGAATGTTCTGATTTTTTGTTGTTGATTTTATATTTTAAATTAATTTCTGTTGTCTTTTTTATTATTTTTGTGTTTTTTTTAGTTCTGCAGATATTTCCATAACTTTGCGAAACCAAGGTGGAGAAGCATTTAAACCAGAATTGTATGGTACCTCTATTACTGTGAATCAGCACATTAATCAGGATGGAAGCAGAACTTGCAAACTGAAAAGCAAATCTGGTTGGTGGTTGTTCCTTAGATGTTCTCTAAATGTGTTCATGGCTTTGAATGCCTTGATGTTAGTAAAGAATGATGTTTCTCATTTCTTAAAATCATTCAAGGATGATGACAATGTCCCTTTTTTTATCTTTATCCCAGTTTATCACAGACTAAGAATATTTTAGTATGTCAAAAGCATTATGTATTTATTGATATGTATTATTTAGTATGTCAGGTTTTACATTATGTACTTGTTTTTGCAAAAATCTACTTTTGTGATGAGGTTGAACATAGTTTTAGTCTTTTTGAAGTTTTATTGAATTTGCTGATATATCTAAATTCTGTCACAGAGTGTTTATGAGGCAAAGAAGGACTTGAATTAGAAGTCTTTCTGTGCAAATGCAGGTATATTGAAAAAAAAAATTAAAAAAACCCTGACCAGTGTTGTGCATTTAGGACTAACTCTGTGTTACATTTCCTACCTTGAACAAACAACTGGGGCATTGTACCTATTGATATTTTTCCCTTATTTTTTTACCACTAGGGGCCATAATTTCTTCAAAGAAAGAGGAACTCATAGCAATACTGGATCACTTTAATATACAGGTAGTTGTTGTAGTGTTTAAATTCTGTGCAATTTAAGATGTCGGCATGTGATATTATAATTCTTCAGTTAAAAAGAAGTGTACCATTCCTTAAAGGAGAGAGTTTCACCTCTTTCATGTTATTTAAAGATGAAATGCATCAGCAAAAGGAAAATAGAAATTTATACCTCATACCATGCAGAATAGGATTCTGTCCCAGACGGAATTTTTTATCATCTGTGAGCTGTGAGCCATGTGTCCTGTTGATAAAAATCTTGACATATGTAGGTTTCTTTTTTATCTGGAGAATTTTTTCTGCTGATAATTTCAGTTCTTGCTGTTTCAGAAGATTGAATGTGATTTTACTGCCTAAGTGATTAATAAAAGATCAGGGAGTACATATGAAGTTTAAAATATTCAACACACTTAGAATTTCAAATAATAGAAACTTCAGTTAGTATGTATTGATTTTATTTTGTGACAACATCTGTAAGAATATGTGGGTCAATTAATTGCATTTATTGCAATACTTTGATGAATTAGATAATCAGACATACCACAAGAATTTATAATACCAATTTTGTTAAATAAATGGAACTTACAGGTACTGTCTTTATAGAAGCCACCCTCTTGAAAGCAGTTCCTTAATTGTCCTTGCTGTACTTCTGTTTTGTAACTTGATATAGTTGCATTTTTTAATTTTTTGCTTATTACTGGTTTTGTTTGTGATGTTTTGGGGTTTTTTTAAAGGTGAGAGGATTAGAAAGCTTAATTTCTGAACCTTAGTTTACTACTAAGTTGCAGGACTGGAACAGGGAGATGGCATGCTCACTTTCATGGATTCGTAGTAACATAGTAACTTGTATTTAAAATAAAATGAAAGTGATTTGGTTTTGCAGGTAGATAATCCTGTGTCTGTTTTAACCCAAGAGATGAGTAAGCAGTTTTTACAGACTAAAAATGAAGGTGACAAGTACAAGGTAAGAAAAATCATATAACTTAGTGTTTACATTAAAATACTAATTTCAAATTTTTAGAGGTGGCATTTGGGGAAAAAAAAAATCAAATTCCTTAATTTTAATAACCTGTTTTGGGTTAACTCAGGTGAGCAGCTAAATATCACGTGACTACTCACTCACTTCCTTTCTGTGCTGCCCCCAAGCTTGGGATGGGGGAAGGAGAAATGAAGAGTAAAAATAAAAAAAAAATTAAAGGAATGAGATAAAAATTGTTTAAAAGCTGAAGGGAAAGCTGGAAGGAGAGAGAAAGAAAGTGAAACAAATAAAAGACACAAAGGCAATCACTCACCACATCCTATTGGTAGACTGACACCCAGCCAGTTCCCAAGCAAAAAATGGCTAATCTCCCTAAACTGGCTCTTATCTGTTTTTATTAGTGAGCATGGCTGTACTGGTTTGGGCTGGGATAGAGTTAATTTTCTTCATGGCAGCTCGTATAAGGCTATGCTGGATTTGTGTGAAAGTAGTATTGATAATATGGAGATGTTTTTATTACTGCTGTTTTTGTAACTGCTGAGCAGAGCTTACACAGAGTCAAGGCTTTTTCTTCTTCTTTTTCCACCCCACCAGCAAGGAGATTGGGGGTGCACAAGGAGTTGGGAGGGGTCACATCCAGGACAGATGACCCCAGCTGACAAAAGGGATATCCCAGACCATATGGCATCATGGTCAGCCTATAGAGCTGAGGGAAGAAAAAGCTGGGGGATGTTTTGTGTGATGCATTTGTCTTCCCAAGTCACTGTTAGGCATGATGGGGCCCTGCTTTCCTGGGGATGGCTGAACATCTGCCTGCCCCTGGGAAATGATGAATGAATTCCTTGTTTTGCTTGGCTTGCGTGTGCAGCTTTTGCTTTATTAAACTATTTTTATCTCAACCCCTATGTTTTCATGCTTTTACTTTTCTGATTCTCTTCCCCATCACACCCCAAGGGAAACCGAGTGAGTAGCTATATGTAGCTGATTGAGTGGCTGGTGTTAAACCATGACAGTGATGTTTAATGGGGTAGCATATCTCTTTGGCTGCTTGGGATCATCTGCCTGGTTGTATCCCTTCCCAGCTTCTTGCACACCCTGCCAGTGTTTTTACTGGGAGGGCAGAATGAGAAACAGGAGGCCTCAGTGCAACAGTTAAAATATTGGTGTGTAGTCAGTACTGTTTTGATCACACATCTAAAGTACAGCACCCTAACAGTTGCTATGAAGAAACTTAACTCCATCCCAACCAGTGCCAGTGCACTGTATGATTGTACCAGTTATCCATTTGCACAAACAATTTTTTTGAAGTTTTTTTTTCTCTAAAGAGATTGATAAATTTAAATTTTAGGACCCTGCTGAGTTAGTTAATTATTCAGAAATACCCCTGTCACAAATGAGTATTTAAAGTCACCCAAAGAACCACTGGCAAAAGTATCAGCAAAAGCAGTTTTAATATTAAAGTGAAAGCAAGACTAAGTTCATTGGCATGGTTCAGTCTCCTTATATAGATGGTTCACTCTCCTACTTATATAGATAGCACACAGAGGAAAATTGGACTAAAACCTGAGATCAATCAGTCTAAAACCAAGATCAACCTGAAGTGATTGTGCTGGCCTGGATGTTCAAGGGAAAGGTTCCTTCTATGCATCATGCCACTGCTGCTATGTGGAGCAAGTGGATTTCTCTGATTACACAGTGAGTCCTGACAGGAAACCCTAATCACTGTGGGATTCTGGAAATCATAACAAACTGGCCTGAAGTTGAGATTTTTGGATTATCTTTTTGAAGAAGAGGAGGAGCAAGTGGCACACGCTGTGGAAGCCCCACCATATAACGAGCTACTGGAAAGATGATACGCCCTCTTCACTGATGGTTCCTGCCAAATTGCAGGGGCAAATCAGAAATGGAAAGCTGCTGTATGGAGCCCCACATGGCAAGTTGCACAAGCCACTGAGGGACAAGGTGGATTGAGTCAGGTTGCAGAGCTTAAAGCGATCCAGCTGGCATTGGGTATTGCTGCATGAGAGAAGTGGCCGAGGCTCTACCTCTACAGCAACTCATGGATGGTAGCTAATGCTCTGTGGGGATGGCTGGATCGTTGGAGAAGGGCCAGCTGGCAGGGCAGAGGGAAGCCCATCTGGGCTGCTGAGATTTGGCAGGACATCGCTGCCCAGGTGGAGAGGCTGATGGTGAAGGTCCAACACATAGATGCACACATACCCAAGAGTTGGGCTAATGAAGAGCATCATAACAATGAGCAGGTGCCAAGGTGAAAGTACCACAGGTGGGTCTGTATTGGCAGCACAAAGGAGAATTATTTCTAGCTCGTTGGGCCCATGATGCCTCTGATCATCAGGGAAGAGATGCAACATACCAATAGGCTTGTGACTGAGGGGTGGACTTAACTATGGACAGTATCTCACAGGTCATCCACAGCTGCGAGACGTGTGCTGAGATCAAGCCGGTGAAGCCTCTGTGGTATGGTGGGCGATGGCCAAAGTACAGGTATGGGGAAGCATGGCAAATTGACTACATCACCCTTCAGCAAACCTGCCAAGGCAAGTGCTATGTGCTGACCATAGTAGAAGCAATCACTGGATGGTTGGAGGCCTACGCTGTGCCTCACGTTACAGCCCAGAACACCATCTTGGGCCTGAAAAAGCAAGTTCTGTGGAGACATGGCACCCCTAGGAGAATCAAGTTGGACAATGGGACTCATTTCAAAAACAGCCTTATAAACACCTGGGCAAGAGAACATGGCATCAAATGGGTGTACCACATTCCTTATCATGCACCAGCTGCCAGGAGAGTTGAATGGTGCAATGGACTGCTGAAGACCACCTTGAAGACACTTGACGGGGGGACCTTCAAGAGCTAGGAATTACATTTAGCAAAAGCCACCTGGATGGTCAATACCTGAGGCTCCATCCATCGAGCTGGCCCTGCCCAGTCCGAACTTTTGCACACAGTAGATGGAGACAAAAGTCTCTGTGGTGCACATGGGAGGTATTTTGGGAAAGACTGTTTGTATTAGTCCCACCTCAGGCAAAGGCAGGCCCACCCTTGGGATTGTTTTTGCTCAAGGACCTGGTTACTCTTGGTGGGCAATGCAGAAAGATGGGGAAACCCATTGTGTGCCACAAAGGGACCTAATTTTAAGTGAGGACTGTGTGCAGTGAGGGTATTGATTTGGGTATGATGTAGATGGTATAGAATAAGGGGTGGATAATGTCTTAGGTGACCTGGAAGGTGTAACCAAAAAGTATGTATTCTGTTACTGTCTTTATAAGCTGTTAAAAACAGGTGGGGCAGTGTTCTGTATCTTCAGCATGACTCAGCCCTGATAACACCCTGTGAGGGGCTTTCTCTGCTAATGGGCCATCAAGATCTCTGGGAATGACTCATAGAACTGCATCATCCCATTGTGATGATGGGATGACCCAGAGGGAAGGAACTGAACATTCCTAGCTGCATATAAACTGAGGCTTGGAACACTAGGGCACTACTTCCACTGGTTTCTTAGAGAAGAGCTCAAGAACCACCACAGGACCTCCAGAGATGGACAAGACCTTTCTTCAGGATCACCACTTCAACAAGATCACATCCATCTATTCACTCCAGCTATATCACTCCAGCTGTTATTATAGCAGCCACTATTTAACTGGACTGCTGCTACCACCCTGACCAACAGGTTGGCCGGTTGTGTTCTGACATTGTCAGTTTCATCCATTTGTTTCTGTATTATTGCCTTTATTTTAATTTTTCCTATTAAACTGTAGTTCTGACTTGGAATCTCTCGCAACATAATTGTGTGGGGGTAATTCCTCTGCTGGTTTGCTGTCAAACTAGCGCAGTAATCTACATGGAGGTTGGGATAGGAAAAGGGTAAAGATAAAAAGGAGTAAGGGAGACCTTCCTGTTAAGTCACAAGGTTCAGAGTGGACCTCCTTGCTAAACTTAGCTCAGACTTTGACCAATGTTTAGGCCTAAAGGTTTTGACAGTGCTTTAACTTAACAGTACTTAAATCAGTAGTCTGACTTAAGCAATTTAACGAAAGATTCTGACAGAATTTATGATAGCACGATGGTAACTCACTTGTAGGCCTAATTTTCTTACTAATCTAAGTACTTAAGAAACATTCATAATACAATAGCTATATCATATGCACATTTGCATGCAAACAGACCTAAAGAGTATGTACAAATTGTATACCTATGAAAAATTCGCCTCAAGCTCAGAGAAGTACTCATGTCAAATGCTTTTGGATCTTCTCAGAGGGTGAAGGGTTGATCCTGAGGAGTGAGGATATCAGCCTCACTGTCAGCTTTTGGCAGCAGTCCCCCAAGTAAACCTGAGAGTTCTCTGACTCACAGTGGTGTCTCACTCAGAGGGAGATGCAGTCACAGCCCACTGTGGTCCAGGAGAGCTCAGTGGGTCTCACTTTTAACCCTTGTTTATAGAGTGACAAGAGAGTGGGCTTTAGTCAGAATAATTTTCCATCCTGACCACAATTCAGGTCAGTAACTTTCTTTGAAAATTCATTAACAAAAATTTTCAATTTGGCTTGTTATTCTGCCAAGAAAAACAAGTTTCCAAGGCTGTTCATTAGAAACAGCAGCATCAGTTCCTGGGAGCAGAGTGTTTCTGGTAAATTCAAGAGGAGCTCAGACCAGCTGCTCTTCATCAAGGCTGGGGCCTAACAAACATTTCAGGTATCACATTGCAGCCCAAGGAGGGACTGGAAGTTGTACCACCACAGCCCCACCATTTATTTCACTTTGGGTATCATCCAGCATGCAGACAAGTTGGAATGTATGGTCTTTCTGTCATAATTATTGGAAGTCCACTCAGATAAGGTGTTAATCTGACATCTGCATATTTTTAATCCTTTTTAGTTTTTTATGAAGGCAACTCAGCTGGAACAAATGAAAGAAGATTATTCATTTATTGGGAAAACTAAAAAAAATACCCTTGTTCAGATAGAACAAGGGGAAGAGGTACGTAAAAGTTAAAGTAATTATTAGGACAGATATGAGCACTGAACAAACTATAGCAGTTAAACTGCCTAGTTTTGGTTTTATTAGGTCTCAGTAACTTTAAATTTCAAAAAACGTAACTCTTCACAGAATTTCATATTATATCACTGCTTTTCTCACTCATGATTGAACCCCTCTTTTCTCTTTTAAGCGTCTTGAAGAACTTAAACAGCTTTATTTGGAAAAAAAGGAAGTTTTCAAAAGCATTGCGTTTGTGAATGACATGAAGAATCATCTCAAGTCTTTGAAACATCAAATGGCGTGGGCAGTGGTAAACGTCTTGCTAAAATATGTTTGTTCATGTCAAATGTACTTCATTCCCAGTCTGTGGCAGACATGCTGATACATACTAATACAGGCTTTTCTTTAGGTGAGTGAGATGGAAAAAGGAATAGAGCTGCTCGAAGAAGGTCTCAAAGCTGAAGAAGGAAATACAGAGTTCCTTCGAAAGGTAGAAGAATGCCAGGTACATACATAGGCTAAACCGTATATCACTCTCGTTGTAGTCACACCCCGAGTCAGAGATCTGTCATGTAGGTTTTCTTCAGTGTCATTGCCTTTAAAAGAGGTCAGTGATTTAATGAGACCTCTGGAAGTTTTGGGATGGTTCTTAAGACTTCTGTAGGTAACAAGAAAGAATACTGTCATACATTCAGAGTCGCGTATGGAACATATTTTTTGCAGAGACATGGCCATCATTATTTTGAATCTAGAATCATAGAAAACGTTGGGTTGGAAAAGACCTTAAAAATCATCCAGTTCCAACCCCCCTGCCATGGGCAGGGGCACCTTCCACCAGACCAGTTTGCTCCAAGCCCCATCCAGCCTGGCACTGAAGACTTCCAGGGATGGGGCATCCACAGCTTCTCTGGGCAAGCTGTTCCAGTGCCTCACCACCCTCACAGTAAAGAATTAATTCCATACATCTAACCTAAATTTCCCCTCTTTCGGTTTAAACCCATTACTCCTTGTTCTGTCAGTACAGATAATGAAGAGTCCCTCTCCAGCTTCCTTGTAGGCCCCCATTCAGATACTGGAAGGCTGCTATGAGGTCTTCATGACACCTTTACTTTTCTTCTCCAGGCTGAACAGCCCCAAACCTTTTCAGTCTATTAAAACTCCTCCAAGCTTTCTTTATTAGCACCTATTTTCTTTAAAAAAAAAAGTTTTTATGTTTTTTTTCTTTCTTTTAAAATGTATTTGTATTACAATTGAGATATTTTTGCTTTATGGTCAACATATCTATGTAGCGATGAAGGAACATTGTCCAGGTGCTGGTTTCACTTGTTTTGATAATGTATTTGGCCTTACTGTATTAAGAGTCCTGTGTTTGAGTAAACCATGAGATAGAAAAAAAGGTTGCTGACTGCTTCACAGATTTAGTAGTCTTTTGATTTCCCGAGAATGAACATTTATGGGTTTTCATCTTAGCATATCCATAGTGGCAATGACTTGCTTTATTTTTCTAAACCAAACAAAACTGAAACAATTGAGACATGTTGAATGGATCCTTTTGAAAGATTTGTCCTGTTACATTAAGAGGTTTTGAAGAAAATTTTGCTCCATTACTACTTGTGTGTCATTCTGTTTTTTCACCAAAGGGAAAAGTGAACGAAGCAGAAAAAAAGTACAAAGCAATACAAGACAAATTAATAACAGTAAGTGAAGAAGCACAAGCCCTTCATCCTCAGTGTATCACTTTAAAGGCTGAAGTGCAGGCAAAAAGAAAAGCAGTCAATGAAACTGAGGTAGGCAAAAAAAAACTTTTCAAAGTTCACACCAATTTAAAACTTTAAACTTGTCCATGCTCTACCCATCTATACTTCTACACCTGTGTCTTGGCTTCTTGAGTCCGTAGTGGAGTTCAAAACAGGTGCAATTTCCTGCCTGACTGGCAAGTGGTGTCTGTTCAGGAGCCCTGGTGCTTATATCTTTACGTAGTGTTAAGCTTTGGTCAAAATAAATAAATAGACATAATTTTTGAAAATCAAGTTATGTTTGTCTGGTTTAGTGCAGCTCAGTATTTACTCAAAACTGTAGTCCTTTCTGAAATTATTTCTTCTGTTTTTTAAACTATTATATCCTATTTCCTTCACAGATCATTTATAATCGTTCCAAAACAGACTTAAAACGTCTGGGAAAAGACAATGAACAGCTACGTAAACGAATTGAAGAACTGAAAAGCTGGTAAATACAGATACAGTGATTATGGTGTATGTTTGTTAAGGTATAGGTAAAAAAAGAAGTGACCTTTTCTGATTAATGGGAAAATCTGCAGTAATAGAAAATATTTTAGTCTTTAGTAGGATCCAGTTAAATATTTGAATATTTCTGATCTGCTACTTTGCATAGCAAGATTTTGACTAGAATGTGAGGAGGTAATTGGGTAGCAAAAATGCTTGGTTTTTTTTTTTTTCTTTTGGTGATAATAGACATTCTCTGTCTTCCATGATACTGCAAAACAAATACGTCTTGAGCTAAATGCAATAGGAATGTAACCAGGGAGTGTTACATGTGATTAGAAATTTTAAAAGAAAATTAAAATTGGCATTTTTGCTATGTAGATCTTGCAAGTTAGCATAATCTTAAATATAACTGATGCATAAATCTTCTGTACTGTACAAGTAATAAAGTTCATGTCACTCATAAATCATCAATATAGTTTTAAAATATGGGAGTATGTTTTTTTCTAGTGCTAATCAGGTTTCAGAGCCTGAAAAATTGGAAAGACAAAGGAGAATTGCATACTTAAGGGAACAGTTAAAGGCATTCCATGATGAAGAAATAATGATTGGCCAGCAGGTGGATCAGTTTCAGCAGGCTATATCTAAGTGTAGGGAAGAACATTCTAGAATCAGGTAAGTTACGCTTTTTGAATGTCATCGTTTACCTCTGTTTCAAGTGAGAGAGAATCCCTTCTTTTATGTATCCCTTCTTATGTACCTGTGATCCCTGAGATATTACACTCCAATTTCTTTTTCACATTGTGAGAATAGATACACTTAGGAGTAATTATTGCTTCTGTAGTTAAGGCAGATTCATAGAGGCTTTGAGGCAAAGTGCTTCAAATACCAATTTACCCAATACCCAAGATAGAAAAACAAAGCACTCTGGCTTTGATTTGGAAACCTGAACTTGAACAATGATTACCAGAAGGGGTTATGGCAATGTCATTTATTGTCTTAAAGGATTAGGGAGTTGTTTCTTATTGTACCTGATGTATTAGTTTAAATGCTTTTTGTTAATTATTGTAACCAATGCTTACTGTGTGCTTTGCTGAAAATCTTTGAAGAAGATGGTGAAATTGAAGCATATAATTAGAAATAAAATTAATTTGTTATAATTTGTTAGAAATAAAAGTGTTGTAGAACTGTTGCAAAGTAGTAATTTTCTCTCTTATGTCTCACGTTTCTCGAAACTATAAAAATATTATTGCATGTGTGTACCTAGCTTTACATTGAACTACTGGCATCTTGATACACTATGCTATTAGTAATTGAAATACAAGGCTTTATAATTATTTTAGTGCACTTAAGGCTCTTTAACTACTGAAAAAAAAATCTGTTCTCTTAGGAGAGAAAACAGTGATGTGCTACAGGCACTGGATGCCAAGCAGAAGCAGCTGAGAGACCTTAAAGATAGTAAAACAAATACTTTGAAAAGATTTGGACCACAAACACCAGCATTTCTTGAAGCAATTGAAATAGCCCATAAGCAAGGACGCTTTAAAAAGAAACCTCTTGGACCTTTAGGTAAGAATAATTGTTGAAACATATTTTCTCATGGGACTTTTTGTATGGCTGCTGATATAAACAGTGGTCTTTTAAGAAAAATATTTATTCTTAAGGAGCTTCAGATATATCTTTTTCTTCTGTACTTCATGGACTTAAAGTTTTATCTTGGTAGGTTGTGTTTTGCTTTTGTCATGCCCTCACTAACAGCTACTGGCTTTCCTCATTTTCCAGCTCTTCTTATTGGGCTATTTTACAATGGTAAACTTCCAGTGCACCACTCTGACTCCCCCACTCCCTCAAAGCATGACACTATTGTACTTTGACTGTTCCTCAGTGGATAGCACTGTCCAGGTCTTGGACAGATTTTGTTCAGAGTGTCCAGTGGCTGACTTGTGGGTTTGTCAAACTTCAAATGTTTTGCATGGAACAACTCAGACAGTCCCAAACTCAGATTTTCTTGGAAGGCTGGCTTTTATTTGTCTTCTGTCCAGCTCTGACAGTGGCTGCTATTTTCACTTTGTGAATGGGAGGAAAGTTTTCAGCATGTTCTGGATGTAAATTACACGACATTTACTGCAGGGTAAGAATGTGCAAACACATGTGCTACTGAATACAGGTGATATAATGGAAATCTTCATGTTTGTTTAACTTGCAGTATAGTTTTTCCACTGCCTTCATCCTTAAAGCACTAAATTGTCGATAAGCTGTCTTTGCCTTGATGCATTTCTGCTAAGCTGCCATAAAATTGGTACCCTAATGGAAGAAAATATAGGCCTCCAACTCTGTGAAGGTGTCTCTAGGCAGAGAAATTATTTTGTTTGTTTTCTCAGGGTGGCTTGTTTGTTGTAGAGTCTTAACTTTTAGTTAACTTCTTAATATTTTTTCCTGCTTGTAAGAAAGGTTTATTTTAGACTCTTCAAAAAACATGCAATATAGCAAAACAAGAACTTTGAGTGGTAAAAATGCTCTACTGAATGTTTTGTCATGGAACACAGCACCTAAAGCCTTGCCTCTTATGTTTGTTTAGGTGCTTTGATTCATCCAAAAGATCCTGAACTGATCTTGGCTATCGAATCCTGTTTAAAAGGCCTACTTCAGGCATTTTGCTGTGATAATCATAGCGATGAAAGAATTCTTCAGCTTCTGATGTCAAAATATTTTGCACGTGGACAGAGACCTCAAATAATTGTAAATAAATTTCAGAATAAAATTTATGATACTAGTCGGAGGTAAGTTATAACTTGTTTTGAATTTCATTGCTTAGCCTCAATAGTTGAAAAGTATTTGTGATTTTTTAAAGAATCTCATGTGAGTTTTATGAATGGTGGTTTTTTTCTCTTTTCTTCAGAGCTGTTCATCATCCAGAATTTCCATCGGTTCTGACAGCACTGGAAATAGATAATCCAGTGGTTGCCAATTGTTTGATCGATATGAGGAGTATAGAAACAATCCTGCTGATTAAAGTAAGGCTTTATGCTCCCTATTGATCTTTAAAGAAATATGTGGAGCATATATGACACCCTCGCTGGTAGTGTGTGTAATGGATAAAAGAGGTAGAGTAAGTTTTGCTCCCCTCTCTGCCCCATGTGTTTTCAGGACCTTCCCTCTTTGTTTCTGCATTGGTTGCCACTACCTTTCTAGCCCTCTAAGTGCTATAGTTTCCCAGTCTAAGTATTAGTCCTTGTGCGTGTAATCAGCCTCCTAACTGCTGGCTCTGTCTCGTGTCTCTCTGTTAATTGGTGGGTTCAGGATGTGTCAGGTTTGGGTAGTCCAGGTGTTACCAGAATTTGCAACCTGCCCCTACCAACTGTACTTAGCAGCTGGTAGCTAAGTTTTCTGACATTATCTGATTTCTGATCTTAATTGATTTTTTTATTTTCTGTTAGTACTGAAGATACCAGCTTCTGCAGATAAGATTACAAGTAAAATGTTCAAAGATAAAAATAAGGTGTTCATGTTTTTATTTAGAGAAGGCAGGGTATTCTTTAAGCTGGCAGAACTAATGTTGCCTACTTTTTGTGAATTTTAATTTTCTCCACAATCTCTTATCCCAGTTTATCCTCTGATATTCCTACTGGAAAGAGGCAGTTCATGCTCTAATGCAGAGCTCACTGTTTATCAAGCATGGTTGTCACTGAATGGGTTACATAACAGCTGAACTTTGTAGGCTTTTCTCATGACAGGAATGTTGGGATCATTCTTCCCCCTCTGCCTGAACTAACCAGTGATTTGCATAATGTTATTAACTTTGAACTCTACCAGAACAATTTCAACTGAATCTGAAAGAAGTACTCTGTGGAAGAATTGATACTTTGTAATGGGTAACATGGTTGCCTTGGACAAAGGCACTTGTGACCACTTAGGCTGGCACTGTCAGTGCTGGGGTTTTTTACCAAGTTTCTCTGAACTTTAATTGAATATTGTTTGATGTACATAATGCCTTGCTTTGGAAGCTTGTTTTCTGTATGTTTATTCTACTTTTGACAGTTGAATATACCTATGCATAGTGATCTTCTGATTAGTGATTTTTTTTTTTTTCACCAAGGCAAATTATAAGGGACAAATTATAAGGATTAGACTACAGAATTCACAAATAAATGGTCAACTAAACCTAGTGGTTTCTTGAGAACATAAATGTCTTGCTCAACTAAGAAAAGTAGATTCTTGATGTTATAGATAATTTTCACGTTCTTTCATTACTGTATTTCTTACTTTTCGTTAAGAATTGAAATTATTTCTGCCTGAAATCATCTAGACAACTTCTAAATTCTTATATTTCATTATGGTTGCTTTTCTGCTGGTATTATAAGCCCATTATGTTTTTCAGAATAACCGTAAGGCTCGTGAAGTAATGCAGTGCAATCCACCCCCAAAAAACTGTAGAGAAGCTTTCACTGCTGAAGGTGATCAAGTATTTGAAAGACGGTATTACTCTTCCAGTTTTGTCAGACCCAGGTACCTAAGTCAAGATGTTGAAGCAGAAATCAGGTGAGCATCTTGTAATGTGTTTGTAAAAAGTGCACTTGTTGACATAAATAGTGAACATTACATATTTGTCCGTTGGCATGTATGCTACTCCCTAGTCTCTCCATTTTCTTTCTGAGATTTACACTTCCTTTTTGAGAGTTCTAGAAAATCTCTTTATTTTAGTGCCTTTCTGTGATAGGGACAAACATGCATTGTATCTAGTTGTCTTTCAGCTTGTGGCATGTAGGGCTTACCCACCAGGTAGGGATTTTCTGTGCTAAACACTCCAGGAAATGTAGCTACCTTCTTTTTTAGTTTATGCTTGGTGAAAAAAGGTATGGAGTTGTGGTGGTGCATTCCCTCCCAACAGTCAAAGCTGTTGCTTTAAAAATACAATACTTGAACAGTGGTGTCATAGTTCACTGCAAGGGAAGCCCGATTATTCAAAGTTGTTAGCACACATCTTCCTATTGGTTTCAATTTTTGCACCTGTGTTTCCTCAGGCTCTTGACTTCATTCATGGTGTATCTCTGAGAATTCCCTCACTTGTTATGTTTTTACGGTTTTTTGTCTCTCATTGTTTTCAAAATGGTAGTTAAAAAAGCAAAATGTACTTCAAAGTTTGCAAACTTGAACTGTCACCAAGGAAATTTGTGACAATAGAATACTTTAATTTTGAAGCTCAGATTATATTGGAGACATATTAGGTAATTTTAATATTAATAGCTGATAGTATAAACTGAATTGAATGTTAAAATTTATTTCTATAAACTCAAAAGTTTTAAACATGTCAGTTAACTGTACTTTGTTCATGTCATTATATAATGAACTCCACTCAAAGATTATCTTAACTTACAAAGTGTTACAGGCATTCCATTACCAATTTTGCTGTGGGGGAATGATGTAGGCTAGTTGAAAAGGGGTGAATTTTTATCCTTTGTCTTGTCATGCGTATAATTTTTGTGTGTCTCTGTATGTGTGTGTCAAATAATATCTGTGTAGTATGTAATATCTCAATATTGCTTTATTTATGAAGTCACTTGGATAAAGAAATTGAAAGCAAAAGGGCACAGTTGGCAGCATCTCAGGAACGTTTATATTCCATTGAAAATGAGATTAGGCAAAATGAAGATCATCTCTATGGTCATCAACGACACCAAAAACAACTACAGGTAAAAATAGGTACAGTGTTAGTTTTTAGAAGCTACTCAGTCTTTCCCTATTTCATTTTGACTTTTGCAATCAATTTGGAATGCCTGATAGTTTTTGATGTTTATCCTTACTTTTGTTGTTTGCTTTCATGTGTTTTACTTTTGTAGTATGCTCTTATAATTGAGGACAGAATGATAGAGGCCACATCAATCCTAGCATATGCTGTTGTTTTTGTTTGGTATCTTCCCCCCTCTTGTGCTAAATCTTAAAAATTTCTACTGCTTTTTTGACACTAGTAGTAAGTGTTGCACAGAAAAGACACTTGCATCATATAATGCTTCACACTGCTTTTTTGTCTGTTGAGCCTTGCTTCTTCATTCACAGAATCTTGTTTGTCTTCATGCTCTTCCTATATATTCTTAACCCATCTTCATATGCTGAATATTTCTTCTTTAAGTTTTCTTCATTTTAATTTCTTTATAAACCATTTTAAAGCTGTTAACCTCCTTTCTGTGGTTCCTGATACTTCTCGGTAGGATTTATACTTGTGGTGGCCAGTGGTGCTCCAGATAGGCAGTGTAAGCTAATACACACTATATAAGGTTATTTTTAGAAAATTACAAGTAAGAAGCAGCAAAAATCCTGTCATGTGGTCTGAAATGCTGAAAATAAATACTTGAAGAAAAATAAAATATATTTTATTCAATTGTCATGTTGAATGGAAATACAACAATGCAATGAATTAAAGTGCACGACTTCCAGAACGAGTTATATTTTATGAAAATAAATTCCATAGGTGGGTGTGAAGAGTTGTGTCTTTTGTTAGTCACTAACGAAACTAAAAGATACAAGTATCTTTTTTGCTGTGATGACTTAAATGAACAAATGTGAACTTTTTGCTTTAGTTAATCTTCAAAAGATGTATTTTTCTTTTCAGATAAAAGTAAGAACAGCAAATGCAGAAATAGCAGATCTTGAAAACATGGAAGAACATCAGTCAGTGGATGTCCATATATTAGTAAGAATATATTATCAAATTATGTCTAATCAGCATATGAAATAATATCTTTTAATATTGGCAGTGTTTTGAAATAAGCAAAGTTGGATAGTGAAAAATGTAACACTTGCCATAATTGTAAAAATTTCTGTAAATTGAATTATTATTTTTTTATTTTTGGTGATTTTTAAAATCTTCCCCAGGTTTTGCAATATTTGTCTTTCTGAATCAGAAAGTATGATGATAGTTCATTAGGAATAGTGTCATTTTCTAGGAGACAACAACAATCCACTTATTCTTCCTGTATTCCATTGTATATCGGATGTATATTGGCCACAGATCCAGAGAGAAGTTTCCTTGTTCTTTTCAGTCTTTTCATCATAACTCCCAAACACAGTCCTCTTAATTTTCAGTCACATAAATATGAAGTTCCACTTTTATTTTGCGGTTTGATTTAGTGGTCTCCTACAAGCTCCGTCAGTCTCTTCCTTTGGGCTTTAGTGACAATTACATTGATCTGCTCCTATTCTTACTAGAGTTATAGAATACTTCAGTTAATACTGTACCCTAATAGTGATAGTAAAATAAAAATCTGGTACAGTAGTTTACAAATGTGTCTCCTTTTATTATTCTTAACTTTAATGCATTTTGACAGCAAGACGAGGCTGAAGAAAATAAGAGTAGGATGGAATCTGTAAAACAAGACATGCAGCTACAAAGCAGAAAAATGGAAGAACTGAGAAGTATTCTCCAAGCAGCTGAAAAAAAATTAGAAGAAGTGAAAGAAAAAATCCATCAAGTAGAAGAAATTGCTGGCCCGATTAAGGTAGCAATAATTTTATATTGTATTTTTGATTTGTTCCATTTGTGTGTTGAGGTGAATAAGGTTAACAAGAGGTGCGGGAGAAGAGAACTTGCTCTTTCCTGATATACTTAAGGTGTACCTGTGAAATGGAAATGGATCATTCCATCCAGAGCATGTTGGAAAATAAGTTTGGCAATATTTTGAAGGTGATGTTGATTTGTTAAGTGTAGTTGCTCTAGTGTTTTATGTATAAAGAGAGTTTGTTTCCAGGTATCTTTAGTCATGGAATGAAAAGGAAGGAAAAACATTTTGCTTGATTTTACTTTTTCGTGCATCACATTTGTTGTTTTTGCTGGTTTGTTTCTAAGACATCTTGGCTAAGAATGTTTGTAACCGTTCGGTTCTCAAAATAGCATTTGAAGTTCCATATGAAGTGGTTGTTTTTCTATGAAGTTACATAATCACAGAAGGTACCAGTACATAGTTTTAATTATTCAGGACTACAGAAGGCACCTGGAAATGGCAGAGAAATAGCAAGACTTAAAATAAATAGCAGAATGGTGACATGCAAAATTTGATATTGGCAAAAGGAAGGCAGTCTCAAGTTAGCAAAAAGACCTCATTATTTGAAAACAGAAAACCATGGTTTTTCAGAGTCCAGGATGTTTATAGTATTGTTAACTTATAGAAGGATGAAATTAAGAAAACTTAAAAGATCATTGTGGGATTCTCTTACATGTCTCACTTAAACTGTATATTGCTATGTAGCTGAAATTAAAAGAGCAAACCAAACGAGTAAGGAACAAGGTCAGCAAAGCAACAGATAAATGTGTTAGTTCTAATGTATCTAATAGGGAAAATCTAGGGATGTGATCTATTTTAAAAGAACCACTGTGCAAGGAAGGAGAATATATCAGAATATGAAAACATTATTGCTTGTTATTTAGAGTACTGAACACAGTCGAGGTCAGCACTGAAATTCCTGAAAAGGTTTTAAATCAGATGTGTTGTTAAGTGTTCTATAGTTGTTTAATGAACTGTTGACAAGTTGTAGTTTTAAGATAGGATTAGAAAAAAGTAAGAGCATCTGTTGTTGTTTGTGATGGTCCATTTTCTTGTTTGTTGTTTTGGGATTTTTGAGATGTTTTGTGATGTTTTTTTCTGTTTGGTTTGGTGGTTTTTATTTCTGTTTCTTAAGACAAGCCATCTAGTTGACAGGGATGAGTAAGAAAATTATGTCTTGATTTATGTCATTCTTTATACCTCTTTGCTTCTCTGGAAAGATATGTCACTTCAACAGTATCAGTAGTTATGTAGTATAGAGGCTCTGGTGAAGGGTCTGGAGCACAATTCCTTTGAGGAGCACCTGAGGGAGCTGGGGCTGTTCAGCCTGAAGAACAAGAGGCTCAAGGGGGACCTTACCAGTCCTCCTGAAAGGAGGTTAAAGTGAGGTGGGGCTCAGTCTCTTCTCCTGGGTAACAAGTGGCAGGATGAGACGGAATGGCCTCAAATTGCACCAGGGGAGGTTTAGTTTAGATTTGGGAAAAAAATGGTCATGGGAAGGGATGTAAACCATTGGAACAAACTGCCCAGGTAAGTGGTGGAATCACCATCCCTGGAAACATTAAAAAAAAGTGTGGATATTGCACAAGAGGACATGGTTTAGTGATGTATATGGTGGTAGTGTTGGGTTGATGGTTGGACTTAATGTTCTTAAAGGTGTTTTCCAACCTTAACTATGCTCTGATTCTATGATTTTATATTACAGGCATAACAGGACACTGAATTTTCACATAGAAATGCAGTTCTGGCTGATGTCGCACAGGCATCAGAAGTTGTGGATAGAATGTGTAAAAAATAAATGCAGTTTCTGGAGCTTTAGGGGAAAGCATAGCTTTTTGTTAAAGATGAAAACATCACCTCAAGATACAATTCCTAAAATCATTGCACATCAATTTATTGATCAATGGATTGATAATTGATCAATTTATTATGTCGTTGTCAGAATTGAGCACAGACTTTCTCATATGCTGCTGTTAAATCTCTCGGACTCTAGAAGGAGTAGTGTTACTGAAAGTAAAATAAGTTAGAACAACCTGTGATAAGTCAGTAAACATTAGAGAGATTCTCAGGAATCTACCCCAAACAGCTCACATTGTGATTTATTCCAAACAGGCTGAATTAAACCAGGCTGAGTCAGAAGTGGAAAACAGTAAACGCCGTTTGCAGCACTATGAAGACAAACAGAGAGAACACGTGGCATGCATAAATAAGCACAAAGATTTACTAGTTGCCAAACGAAAGGAATTAGAGGTATGTGTGGTGGGTTTTTTTTTTTAGCTGTTGAAGTCAGATGGTCATGATTCTTCTAATATTTAATTATAAATCATTCTACTTGTATAACATACAGACCATATTGATATACTCAGCTACAACTGAGAATTCTCTCAGCTGTGTCCTAACCTGACTATGTAAAGCAAGTAATGTAATTTTGTGTAAGTGAATCGAGGCCTGTTTTTTTCTGACAGGACACCATTTAAGTTAGGGTTCATCCATCTTGGACCATTTATTCTGTCTTTTGCAATGACAAGATTAAAATTACTTAGAACTCGGGGCTTAAGTTAAATTGAATAATGCTGTTTTGGTTTCTTGGATGGTAGATTTTTCCTTATACAGGCCCCATATCTGATCTTTTGAAGACCTACCTAATCAGGCTTTATTAACTAACTCTGAAATCACATCCGTGAAGACTGCCCTATTTCAATATGGTGATTTTGGTTCCTTATTTATCTGCATGAGCTAAATAACT